>JAOWCC010001589.1:96498269-96918269 GCA_030867875.1 Actinernus sp. WN-2022
TCACGATAGTTTGGCTCGTGTTTGACTATTTTTGCGACTTCATCTACGTCATTGATGTGGTAATCTCGTTTAGAACAGGCTTTCTCGAGGAAGGGATCTTAATTACTGATGTGAAGAGAGTTGTTAAACGCTATGCTCTATCTAAACAGTTCTTAGCTGATATAATCTCAGTTCTCCCAACAGACATTCTCTGCGCAGTTTATCAAGATGCGATGCCTGTGTTAAGATTGAACCGACTCATCAAATCCTATAAAAGCTTTAGGATCAAATCTCTAATGGAGTCGCATACAAGCTATCCAACCTTCTTGCGAGTTTTCTTCCTCTTACATCTGATGTTTTTGTTAATAAACTGGAACGCAGGATTTTACATTATGATTTCACGCGCTGAAGGATTTGGGACGAACGTTTGGGTTTATCCTGGAAATGGTTCGCTTTACCAGCAGTATTTGAAGTCACTTTATTGGTCTACACTGACGTTAACTGCCATCGGAGACCTGCCCTCTCCGGCCACAAATGTAGAGTAAGTATTCATGGTTCTAAATCGTGTCCTCCAATCAAGTCAATTATCTTTAGATCTTCGGTGGGTTACTATTAGTTATTGTTTTGAATTGACAAAACCAATCTTGGGTTATCAGTCTGTGCTTTAATTTTTTGTGTAAACAGTTAACAAAACAACAACAAAACTTCTAAAGCATACCCGTGCTCTTCATTTTGGAGCGCAGATAATTGTCTGCCCAAACTGAATCAAGCACGACACACACGTCGCTTTTCAATACAATTTCGACTGTCGACTGCTCACAGATGCAAAAGCGGCAAATAAACAATATCATGGAGAATAAATCCATATTATTTAAGTATTTTAAATACGTCGAATCGCAAGAACATAAGACTGACGTTCCCTGCAGTTTCAGCAGTTTACTAAAGTGTTCACAATAATCGTTCAAAACATCTTTAGAACTTATCAAAACAGTAGATTGCGATATTGATTACGATGTACAGTGAATGAATATTATATGTTTAACTTGCATGAATATCGTGAATAGAAAAGCGTTAGCGACCTCAGTGGAAAAGCTGGCTTTGCTAGTTCCTGATATTTTATTGACGAGTAGACTTACAAGAAACTGAGGCTTCTTTGATGAACTCGGCCACCAGTAAGCAAACCACGAGAAAGAGTGAAAACTAGAATGAAACGTGTCTACATAGTGCCACCAGTAAGCAAACCACGAGAATGAGTGAAAACTAGAATGAAACGTGTCTACATATTGTTTGTAAAATGAAAACAAAAATAAAACGTGTTTTACGTACTCTTTGTGAATTGTCAATTTTTACCCTCCGTCCCCTAGTATGTTTTAATGTGAATTGAGCAGTCTAAAAAGTAGGGAGAGAGGAGAGGGTAAAACATTACAAATTCACAAAGAGCACGTAAAACAAGTTTCATTCTAGTTATCACTTCACGAACAATATATATAAACACGTTTCATTCTAGTTATCACTTCACGAACAATATATATAAACACGTTTCATTCTAGTTATCACTTCACGAACAATATATATAAACACGTTTCATTCTAGTTATCACTTCACGAACAATATATATAAACACGTTTCATTCTAGTTTTCACTTCACGAACAATATATATAAACACGTTTCATTCTAGTTATCACTTCACGAACAATATATATAAACACGTTTCATTCTAGTTATCACTTCACGAACAATATATAAACACGTTTCATTCTAGTTATCACTTCACGAACAATATATATAAACACGTTTCATTCTAGTTATCACTTCACGAACAATATATATAAACACGTTTCATTCTAGTTATCACTTCACGAACAATATATAAACACGTTTCATTCTAGTTATCACTTCACGAACAATATATATAAACACGTTTCATTCTAGTTATCACTTCACGAACAATATATATAAACACGTTTCATTCTAGTTATCACTTCACGAACAATATATATAAACACGTTTCATTCTAGTTATCACTTCACGAACAATATATATAAACAAGTTTCATTCTAGTTATCACTTCACGAACAATATATATAAACAAGTTTCATTCTAGTTATCACTTCACAAACAATATATAAACACGTTTCATTCTAGTTATCACTTCACGAACAATATATAAACACGTTTCATTCTAGTTATCACTTCACGAACAATATATATAAACAAGTTTCATTCTAGTTATCACTTCACAAACAATATATAAACACGTTTCATTCTAGTTATCACTTCACGAACAATATATATAAACAAGTTTCATTCTAGTTATCACTTCACGAACAATATATATAAACAAGTTTCATTCTAGTTATCACTTCACAAACAATATATAAACACGTTTCATTCTAGTTATCACTTCACGAACAATATATAAACACGTTTCATTCTAGTTATCACTTCACGAACAATATATATAAACACGTTTCATTCTAGTTATCACTTCACGAACAATATATATAAACACGTTTCATTCTAGTTATCACTTCACGAACAATATATAAACACGTTTCATTCTAGTTATCACTTCACGAACAATATATATAAACACGTTTCATTCTAGTTATCACTTCACGAACAATATATATAAACACGTTTCATTCTAGTTATCACTTCACGAACAATATATATAAACAAGTTTCATTCTAGTTATCACTTCACGAACAATATATATAAACAAGTTTCATTCTAGTTATCACTTCACAAACAATATATAAACACGTTTCATTCTAGTTATCACTTCACGAACAATATATATAAACACGTTTCATTCTAGTTATCACTTCACGAACAATATATATAAACACGTTTCATTCTAGTTATCACTTCACGAACAATATATATAAACAAGTTTCATTCTAGTTATCACTTCACGAACAATATATATAAACAAGTTTCATTCTAGTTATCACTTCACAAACAATATATAAACACGTTTCATTCTAGTTATCACTTCACGAACAATATATATAAACACGTTTCATTCTAGTTATCACTTCACGAACAATATATATAAACACGTTTCATTCTAGTTATCACTTCACGAACAATATATATAAACAAGTTTCATTCTAGTTATCACTTCACGAACAATATATATAAACACGTTTCATTCTAGTTTTCACTTCACGAACAATATATATAAACACGTTTCATTCTAGTTATCACTTCACAAACAATATATATAAACACGTTTCATTCTAGTTATCACTTCACGAACAATATGTAAACACGTTTCATTCTAGTTTTCACTTCACGAACAATATATATAAACAAGTTTCATTCTAGTTATCACTTCACGAACAATATATATAAACAAGTTTCATTCTAGTTATCACTTCACGAACAATATATATAAACAAGTTTCATTCTAGTTATCACTTCACGAACAATATATATAAACAAGTTTCATTCTAGTTATCACTTCACGAACAATATATATAAACAAGTTTCATTCTAGTTATCACTTCACGAACAATATATAAACACGTTTCATTCTAGTTATCACTTCACAAACAATATATAAACACGTTTCATTCTAGTTATCACTTCACAAACAATATGTAAACACGTTTCATTCTAGTTTTCACTTCACGAACAATATATATAAACAAGTTTCATTCTAGTTATCACTTCACAAACAATATATAAACAAGTTTCATTCTAGTTATCACTTCACAAACAATATATAAACAAGTTTCATTCTAGTTATCACTTCACGAACAATATGTAAACACGTTTCATTCTAGTTTTCACTTCACGAACAATATATATAAACAAGTTTCATTCTAGTTATCACTTCACGAACAATATGTAAACACGTTTCATTCTAGTTTTCACTTCACGAACAATATATATAAACAAGTTTCATTCTAGTTATCACTTCACGAACAATATATATAAACAAGTTTCATTCTAGTTATCACTTCACGAACAATATATATAAACAAGTTTCATTCTAGTTATCACTTCACGAACAATATATATAAACAAGTTTCATTCTAGTTATCACTTCACGAACAATATATATAAACAAGTTTCATTCTAGTTATCACTTCACAAACAATATGTAAACACGTTTCATTCTAGTTATCACTTCACGAACAATATATATAAACACGTTTCATTCTAGTTATCACTTCACAAACAATATATATAAACACGTTTCATTCTAGTTATCACTTCACGAACAATATATATAAACACGTTTCATTCTAGTTATCACTTCACGAACAATATATATAAACACGTTTCATTCTAGTTATCACTTCACGAACAATATATATAAACACGTTTCATTCTAGTTATCACTTCACGAACAATATATATAAACACGTTTCATTCTAGTTATCACTTCACGAACAATATATATAAACACGTTTCATTCTAGTTATCACTTCACGAACAATATATATAAACACGTTTCATTCTAGTTATCACTTCACAAACAATATATATAAACACGTTTCATTCTAGTTATCACTTCACGAACAATATATATAAACACGTTTCATTCTAGTTATCACTTCACGAACAATATATATAAACACGTTTCATTCTAGTTATCACTTCACGAACAATATATATAAACACGTTTCATTCTAGTTATCACTTCACAAACAATATATATAAACACGTTTCATTCTAGTTATCACTTCACGAACAATATATATAAACACGTTTCATTCTAGTTATCACTTCACGAACAATATATATAAACACGTTTCATTCTAGTTATCACTTCACGAACAATATATATAAACACGTTTCATTCTAGTTATCACTTCACAAACAATATATATAAACACGTTTCATTCTAGTTATCACTTCACGAACAATATATATAAACACGTTTCATTCTAGTTATCACTTCACGAACAATATATATAAACACGTTTCATTCTAGTTATCACTTCACAAACAATATATATAAACACGTTTCATTCTAGTTATCACTTCACGAACAATATATATAAACACGTTTCATTCTAGTTATCACTTCACGAACAATATATATAAACACGTTTCATTCTAGTTATCACTTCACGAACAATATATATAAACACGTTTCATTCTAGTTATCACTTCACGAACAATATATATAAACACGTTTCATTCTAGTTATCACTTCACGAACAATATATATAAACACGTTTCATTCTAGTTATCACTTCACGAACAATATATATAAACACGTTTCATTCTAGTTATCACTTCACAAACAATATATATAAACACGTTTCATTCTAGTTATCACTTCACAAACAATATATATAAACACGTTTCATTCTAGTTATCACTTCACAAACAATATATATAAACACGTTTCATTCTAGTTATCACTTCACGAACAATATATATAAACACGTTTCATTCTAGTTATCACTTCACGAACAATATATATAAACACGTTTCATTCTAGTTATCACTTCACGAACAATATATATAAACACGTTTCATTCTAGTTATCACTTCACGAACAATATATATAAACACGTTTCATTCTAGTTATCACTTCACGAACAATATATATAAACACGTTTCATTCTAGTTATCACTTCACGAACAATATATATAAACACGTTTCATTCTAGTTATCACTTCACGAACAATATATATAAACACGTTTCATTCTAGTTATCACTTCACGAACAATATATATAAACACGTTTCATTCTAGTTATCACTTCACGAACAATATATATAAACACGTTTCATTCTAGTTATCACTTCACGAACAATATATATAAACACGTTTCATTCTAGTTATCACTTCACAAACAATATATATAAACACGTTTCATTCTAGTTATCACTTCACAAACAATATATATAAACACGTTTCATTCTAGTTATCACTTCACAAACAATATATATAAACACGTTTCATTCTAGTTATCACTTCACAAACAATATATATAAACACGTTTCATTCTAGTTATCACTTCACAAACAATATGTAAACACGTTTCATTCTAGTTATCACTTCACAAACAATATATATAAACACGTTTCATTCTAGTTATCACTTCACGAACAATATATATAAACACGTTTCATTCTAGTTATCACTTCACAAACAATATATATAAACACGTTTCATTCTAGTTATCACTTCACAAACAATATATATAAACACGTTTCATTCTAGTTATCACTTCACAAACAATATATATAAACACGTTTCATTCTAGTTATCACTTCACAAACAATATATATAAACACGTTTCATTCTAGTTATCACTTCACGAACAATATATATAAACACGTTTCATTCTAGTTATCACTTCACAAACAATATGTAAACACGTTTCATTCTAGTTATCACTTCACAAACAATATATATAAACACGTTTCATTCTAGTTATCACTTCACGAACAATATATATAAACACGTTTCATTCTAGTTATCACTTCACAAACAATATATATAAACACGTTTCATTCTAGTTATCACTTCACAAACAATATATATAAACACGTTTCATTCTAGTTATCACTTCACAAACAATATATATAAACACGTTTCATTCTAGTTATCACTTCACAAACAATATATATAAACACGTTTCATTCTAGTTATCACTTCACAAACAATATATATAAACACGTTTCATTCTAGTTATCACTTCACAAACAATATATATAAACACGTTTCATTCTAGTTATCACTTCACAAACAATATATATAAACACGTTTCATTCTAGTTATCACTTCACAAACAATATATATAAACACGTTTCATTCTAGTTATCACTTCACGAACAATATATATAAACACGTTTCATTCTAGTTATCACTTCACGAACAATATATATAAACACGTTTCATTCTAGTTATCACTTCACAAACAATATATATAAACACGTTTCATTCTAGTTATCACTTCACAAACAATATATATAAACACGTTTCATTCTAGTTATCACTTCACGAACAATATATATAAACACGTTTCATTCTAGTTATCACTTCACAAACAATATATATAAACACGTTTCATTCTAGTTATCACTTCACAAACAATATATATAAACACGTTTCATTCTAGTTATCACTTCACAAACAATATATATAAACACGTTTCATTCTAGTTATCACTTCACGAACAATATATATAAACACGTTTCATTCTAGTTATCACTTCACGAACAATATATATAAACACGTTTCATTCTAGTTATCACTTCACAAACAATATATATAAACACGTTTCATTCTAGTTATCACTTCACAAACAATATATATAAACACGTTTCATTCTAGTTATCACTTCACGAACAATATATATAAACACGTTTCATTCTAGTTATCACTTCACAAACAATATATATAAACACGTTTCATTCTAGTTATCACTTCACGAACAATATATATAAACACGTTTCATTCTAGTTATCACTTCACAAACAATATGTAAACACGTTTCATTCTAGTTATCACTTCACAAACAATATATATAAACACGTTTCATTCTAGTTATCACTTCACAAACAATATATATAAACACGTTTCATTCTAGTTATCACTTCACGAACAATATATATAAACACGTTTCATTCTAGTTATCACTTCACGAACAATATATATAAACACGTTTCATTCTAGTTATCACTTCACAAACAATATATATAAACACGTTTCATTCTAGTTATCACTTCACAAACAATATATATAAACACGTTTCATTCTAGTTATCACTTCACGAACAATATATATAAACACGTTTCATTCTAGTTATCACTTCACAAACAATATATATAAACACGTTTCATTCTAGTTATCACTTCACGAACAATATATATAAACACGTTTCATTCTAGTTATCACTTCACAAACAATATGTAAACACGTTTCATTCTAGTTTTCACTTCACGAACAATATATATAAACACGTTTCATTCTAGTTATCACTTCACAAACAATATGTAAACACGTTTCATTCTAGTTATCACTTCACAAACAATATGTAAACACGTTTCATTCTAGTTATCACTTCACAAACAATATATATAAACACGTTTCATTCTAGTTTTCACTTCACGAACAATATATATAAACACGTTTCATTCTAGTTATCACTTCACAAACAATATATATAAACACGTTTCATTCTAGTTATCACTTCACGAACAATATATATAAACACGTTTCATTCTAGTTATCACTTCACAAACAATATGTAAACACGTTTCATTCTAGTTTTCACTTCACGAACAATATATATAAACACGTTTCATTCTAGTTATCACTTCACAAACAATATGTAAACACGTTTCATTCTAGTTATCACTTCACAAACAATATGTAAACACGTTTCATTCTAGTTATCACTTCACAAACAATATATATAAACACGTTTCATTCTAGTTATCACTTCACGAACAATATATATAAACACGTTTCATTCTAGTTATCACTTCACAAACAATATGTAAACACGTTTCATTCTAGTTATCACTTCACAAACAATATATATAAACACGTTTCATTCTAGTTATCACTTCACGAACAATATATATAAACACGTTTCATTCTAGTTATCACTTCACAAACAATATGTAAACACGTTTCATTCTAGTTTTCACTTCACAAACAATATGTAGACACGTTTTATTCTAGTTTTCACTTCATTATTGTGGTTTGCCTATGCTCCACAATTTTGATTTGAAACTGATCCGACTTTGGTTGCTATAGATACGAGATATTTGATGTACCGATTAGCCTGCGTCTTGGGTTTTCCGAAAACCATGGAATAAACAACCCACCGAAACCCACGCAAGACAGGCAAGATTTACATATTGTAAACACGTACTGGAAAAGAGGTTAATTAACTCTGGGAAATTCTTTAGAACAATTACAATTAGCAGCTGTTTTTTTCTTCGTTCTGTTGTAACTATGTAATTATACCATTTCCACTATTCAGTAGAAAGTGATTCTTACAGGAGTTAGAAAAAGGTAGTTCGTAACCACGTATCCTAAAGTACAAGAGTTATCGAGCACAAGACAATAATTGAAACACAAACTCAGCTTTTCCTCTGTATAAACTAAGGGTATAAATTAAGGGTATAAATTCAGGTCAAATTAGCGATGCTAAAAGTATATATTAGCCAGACAGGTGTTTTAACCAGGAGGGAAATCCAATATTCAATTACAACTTTGGCCCATCAGCTTATAGAATATAGAACAGGATCCATCACATCAAATATTACTATAGTTTCACCGTGGATGTACGTCGGGTTTCATTGTATAGATAGATACATTAGTTCAAGCTGTACACTTTCATGATGATATCCTAAAGTACAAGAGTTATCGAGCAGAAGACAATAATTGAAAACACTTTTAGAATCCGCAAACTCAGCTTTTCCTCTGTATAAATTAAGGGTATGTTTCAGGTCAAATTAGGCGATGCTAAAAGTATATATTAGCCAGACAGGTGTTTTAACCAGGAGGGAAATCCAATATTCAATTATAACTTTGGCCAATTAGCTTATAGAATAGAACAGGATCACCGGGTCACATCAAATGATAGTGTCGCAGTGGATGTACGTCAGGTTTCATGGTAGTTTTGTCTCCAGCTAATTTACTGATCTTTTTGAACATCCTCTTGAGATTTATTTTTGCTTTTTTAGAATATCTTTATTTCCCTTGCTGCCTTAGAACATTTGCTCACTAATTTTGTGCCTTCAGTTTTAACAATACTAGTTTCGGCTTTTCAAATTAAGAGGACTGATTTGCGAACCGCTCACAAATCGTTTGCAAACCGAGTTTTTAAAACCTTGACGGTACTACATTCAATAAGAAAAAATCACTATCGGAATATTCAGTTCTATTACCCCCGCTTCTTATAGCTAAAACTCCGAGATCTCTATGAATTTCGAAAGTAAATTAATCTTAGCACCACCTAGTTCTAGTTTTAAAATCGATCGACAGCGCAACAGTTGACACAATAAATTGAACATTAGCTGCTCAATATACTGAAGTTAATGCTGACTAAGTGCAGTGTAATTAAGCACGTCGAGTTCTCAGTTCCTTTCCTTTATAAATTTCCATCAGCACAAGATGCTATTTCAATACTGAGAATTACCTAATACTGAGATTACCTCGTCCTTTGAGGCAATATTTGTCAAAACTGAAATTGAAAGTGAAGGTTACAAAATAAACCGATTGTCTCATTTGCCGGTCTTCCATTTCCGAATATTCCGTCTTTGTTCTCTATGCCGGCACTCTTTGCTGTCACTGATTTTAAAGTTATTAGCACTAAGCTTAATTCTCAGCTCTTGCTACTGATTTACATTGTGAAATGAGTGTTCTGAGTAGTGACGCCGTCCTAAAGCGATTCATATTAACACAACTGAATATTCGTATATTCAGGGTTCGTCGATTTGATAGATTCAATTTCGTTTGACATTTCAGTGTTTTTGTAGGTCTATATGTAGTTATAATAACGACTTTTCAATTTGACACAGCAAAATCTTCGAATTTTGTTCATACTGGTACGAAATAAGCTAACTTTTTCAATGTCATAGTTACTATACGAATATAGACAGTGAAATGCTTAGCTTTTAGCTTGACAAAACTCGGATTAACTGAGAGGGATTGCTTTCACAAGATGAAAGCAATAAAGCCGTATTATGACGCTCCGGCTAGAAAAGTGACGAAATCTGCCAGCTTTAGTCATCTGTAATCACAAAAAGGGAATTACGTGCGGAAAGCCAAAAAAGTAGAGTAAAACAAAAGGACATGAATAAACTGATATAAATTATCTTACGGTCTGTTTGAAAGAAGACAATAATAACAATAATAATAATATAATAATATAATTTATTGTATTTGTAAGAAAAAAAGCACAATTTTTACATGAAAATCAATAAAGAAAAGCCGAAGCCAGAGGCTTATATGGCAAAGGGTCAGGGTGCTGTTATGTATAAATATAGATAATGGAAGAGTATTGAAAGATGGACACGCAGTTTTAAGTGTTACAGTACTAGCTACATACAAAACATACAAAAACATACTAGTTTACAGGATTATAAGTTGACAAGTTACAAAGCAAAAAAGAATATATAGCTATATATATAATTAATTAAACATATATTGCACACATACAGAAAGGCAGTTCATCAATTACTTATATAACTAGTTATTAATAAGACAAGAAGTGAGATTTTAATTTCATTTTATAATTAAAATGTTTTAGTGATTCACGGAAAGATGTTGGTAGACCATTCCAGATTTTGGGTCCTTGTGAACGGTTGAGATTGAGATAATACATCTATCGGTAATGTACACAGATAACAAACAACGTATTTGAATTTATTTCATTGGACAATGAATAACGTTTAAATATATTTTCTTCCATATAAGTCGATCTTGAGACCAATGTGGTGTTGTGTAGCAGAAAATGTAAATGAATCATCTTGATACCATTAAAACAGAACCTGGTCGATCTTGTTCGAGTGCTTCAATCATCAGCTATACCAACTCAGGAAGGCAGTCAAACTTAAGTCTAAGATCAGGCAATTAACTGTTGTTTTCCAGATTGTTACTACAAACAAAGTATTTTACAATAGCATCATATTCAATCAACTCACATGACATTGTCGAGGTATTTTTAAGTTCATACAAGCAGTTTCCTGTTTTTTTGTTGCTTTGAATATCTTCCAAATAGTCGGGAAATTAGTCATTGTTGGATTTTCCAAAGAAAGGTTGTTGATACAAATGATTATTTTTCTTTGGTGAGAAAGAAACGGGAAACAGAATAAGTCAGCCAGTTTGTAATCAGTGTGGGTCACATTATAGCAGGGACACCCGACGGGAAAACTTCATAAAAACGATTATTCAGATTAGATGTATTTAGATATATTTTTTAACCTTTTTCAGCTGGCAGACGAGCAGCTATTCTGCAGTGCCAGTCTGGCTAAAGCTCGTGAAAAAAAACTAAATTTCCCACCTGGAAATTTTAAGTGAATGCAGTGCCCGGGTAGAAAATCAGTCAAGATCACGAAGAAATCCCAAAGTACGTAGAGGGAATTGAAATACTGGCAGGCCATCAAGAAAAGCTTGAAAATTTTCAAACCATTATAGAAAAAATGCGATACCCTGCAGAATTCAATATTTTTGAAAATTGTAAACAAAAAGTGCATAATTTGCCAGCCGGGTGGCCTAGAAGAACAGATATTGTGCAGAACAGTTCGTCGGGTGCTCCTGTTATAGTTACTGGGCCTCAGCATTATATTTAAGCGGTCGATCGAAAGACCAAACTATTAGATTACCGTATCACATTTATAGAATAACTTTGAGGTTATTATGCTATACTGGGACTGGCAGATGGCACACTAATTAACCCTTTAGTCATGTCCTATTTACGATATTTTTCAAAATTGAGAACATTTCAATCAATTAGTTGTTGCTGCAAGGCAGCAGTATTAATTTGTGTAGTGGCGCCGTTTTTTTTGGCGCCTTGCCAAAGCAGTGCATTGTGGTCGTGCGCAAGGACACAGAAATGATATGTGCGGTGTTTTGCACGTCTCTTTCTTTTCGTTTGGACGTGAGGGTGTGTATATTTGTACTGCTTTTATTTTGTATTTTCACGTGAATGTGGCGCTTATTCGTACTTAGAATCTGTTGCCATCCTACAGCGAGTGTAAATAAATTGTGATCGCCTTCGTTTGTATTTCAGTTCCTTCAGAGCTCCTTTATATTGGTCTCGTGTTTTGATGTGAAGTTTCTAACCCACAAAATATGTTTTACAACTTGATGATCTGCTAAGTTGACGACGCCACGCGTCACTGGAGTCGCTAGTTTCTCTGCCGGAATTTCTAACGGACCTGAAACAACCATAGGGGCTAATCAACTCAGGAACAGCAGTTTATTTGCTGGGAATCCTAAGAAAATGTCGGGAATTGGGAGATTCAGGGAATTTACCGGGTCTTTCTTATTCGAGTCATTTCCCTCGTACAGTGCATATCACTAATTTACTGACTCGCTCAACACGTTTTGAAATATACAATTATGATTGGCCTGCAAGGACCGGAAGGGCAATTTACAAGCAATTCAGTCATCCATCCAGCTGTTGATGAACGAGATGTAGGAAGGATAACACGTTGTAAAATATGATTTCTAGTGCCGACTAAGTAACTTTTCCTTGCCATTCGTAAATAAAATAAATCCTTGAGCTTTTTGACACTTTTATCCCAAGTTTCCGTGCTTTCTATTGACAAACTTGGAGGAAAGTCTGATTAAAAGTGACGTTAGGCACAAATAAAAACCAATGAGAGCGCCACTCACACGTCACCAACTGAGCCCTTTTGGCGTAAAAAACTTTACAGTGCACATAAATAGACTTTTTTGTTGATCTTTTTGATAAATACTGAAAACAACAGAAAGTATTTAGATTCATAATGAACCAAGTCAAATTAACCATCTGGCTATAGACTTAAAATTCACAAACAATTCATTGGTATCGATGTGATCTCTTAACCTGTCTTGAAGTTCTTCACCTCGTGACTCAATTTTTGAACCGATATATTCTTTAAGTTCGTCTAAACAGCATCTCTAGAATGACTGCATGTGCCAAGCACATCACGTTTTATCATATATTAAATATTTCTTCTTCAAGCAAAATAACTCCGGTAGAATGACTGCATGTTTTATCACGCTTTATCATATATTAAATATTTCTTCTTCAAGCAAAATAACTCCGGTATGATATCTACAATATAAAACTAGCGGGGGTGCCTGGAAGGATATTTTAGACGTTAAAGACCGATTCCCAAAAGGTACGCATCAAAAGAGGAGGGTAAAAAAAACTCCAATTTAATTTTGACCCCTGAGACTTAACATTTCAATACCTAAAAAGAGCACGCAATCTTTAATGTACGGAGTTATCCTTGTGTTACAGTCAAAACAGGTCAAGCGTTCCTCCCCTAGAGTCAGAAATATAGCTCATTAACCGAAATTTGATTTCATTATTCATTTCAAATTTCCATTGTTTAAATGATACTTGCAAAATTCAAAATAAGCAATTAGTCTCCTTCGCAGCCATTCTTGGAGCTAGCGTTGGCATGACAACACTACGAATTAACGCCTGCGAAGGAGACTAAAATACACTATAGAATTAGATGTACAAGCCTTTTGCACATAAATACAATCGAATTTCGATTGGGACTCAATTGAATTTTCAAGTTCGCTGTAATAGAGCGGTTTTCAGTTGAGTGTAGTAAAACCAAACGCAAATTACCCACAGCCAGCCAATCACAGGAGCGAGTAATCACAAGTAACTCATAAATGGCTTCCCTGTGAGCCAATGACAAACCAAAGCAAAACTAAAACAATCTGCGTTTGGCTTAATTTTGGAATCTGATTGGCTGGTTTTCTTTCTCAGCCAATAGGAGAGCTGAGTAAACGCAAAACCAAAACATTTCCGACACTCAATTGAAATCCGCTCTAATGGCAGTTTGAAACGAAGAATGAAACCAAATTTTGAATAATGAACTTCTGTCATTTCTTGCTCTACAGAGGAACACTTGACCTGTTAAGTCAACTAATGCTTCCAATCGTCCAACTAACCCGACATCTGTTTCAGGTATGTTTACACCATTGCCTGCTATCTATGTGGAGTGTTCATGTTTGCTACGATCGTGGGGAACGCTGGGAGTATCATAGTCAATAGGAACGCCAGCCGGCTGGACTTTGAACGCCAGAGGGTGAGTAATACATACTGGAAGCTAGTGCTAATAGACATCAAGCTCCTATCAAGACAAGTATTACTAGTTAGGAATCAGGAATATTTGTAGTTTGAAAGTAGAGAATCGTGAATCATTAAAACCTTCAGAGAATATGAAAATTATATTAAGTGAATCGTGAAAATGTGACCAGGAATCAGGAATAAGTGTGGAATAAAGGTAAAGGAATCATGAATCACCGAAGTTAAATGAGTCCGCTTCCACCCCCGATACTCTCTGTGAAACAAAAAGTTGAGTTGATAAAATTGTCTTTGGAATAGTCCAATTCGTAGTTTTTGAAAGGTAGTTTCAGTTTCAGTTTATTTCGCACTATTTACAACACAACAATTACATATACAAAGATAGCCAATTATAAAAAAGTTACATGAAATTATAAGATAAAAAATAAATAATACAAATGTGCGCAGTGGTCGAAGGAGCGAAAGCTTTCGAGTCAACCACTGCAAGATAGTAAGGTAACTATGCAAGCCTTGTTGCTGAGTTCACCCTGCACTGATACAAACCCTCTTTCTATAAATATGGAGAGATTTTGGTTATCATGTTAAATAGATACAACGCTCTAACTCAGCTGTCTAGACTCCAGCCTCGATATCACCAAAGGCTTGGTTACCTTTCAAAATGGCGGTCAAGAACTACGAATTGAACTATTAACATGAAAGTTAAACTATGATATATGTTTAATAAAGGTAAATGTTTATCAGTGGGTGAGAAAATAAATCAGAAAACTGATCAAAATGAATGACTTCGGATTAACAACCCAACATGCCTGCGTGCATTAGATAAAGCGAATGCCGAGCGGTTTTAAAAACATCAGTATGAAATTGCAAAAATATCAATGTTCTTGATTCGGGAAGAAAGGCGGCACAGATACGCGGCGTTTACTTCTCCTGACTTCAGAATAGAATCGGTCGGTGCTGCTTATAACGCTGGCTGTTTTTAATCGCTTTCACAGGAAGGCACCAATAGTTACATGCGTAAGAATCGCGTACCAAAGGATCTCCAGAGAAGAGTTCTCATGTGGTATGACTACTCGTGGACACGGTGAGTTAGTCTGACCAACTGTTATAAAAATCATTGTCGAAGTTCGCTTCGTGTATGCCGAACTGACAAGACCACATTCTTCATGTACATAGAAATGTTTATGTAGATGCGATCGAGTGTTTCCATTTACTGTAACGAGTTCGCGAGGGTTTTTCCCTTTCTTGAACGTACTATTCTATGATCTCGTATCTTGAACACACTTATATTTTTCTGTCATAGCCCTGCTATCACTATCCACTTAAACATCAAAAAAGGAATTCTGGGTGATTCAAGATTCTTATAATATGATGAGATTACGCCACTACCAATAATTAGTGACTTCTCCACCAAGTATTAGTGGCTAAGGCGAATTATTATTAAAGCATTAAAAGCGTGAAAAAGATGAAATGACAGAAGTGATATACAGAAACGTTTTTCCCCTACAGTGGACGCATTAGTAGCGGCGGTGGCGATCTGAACTCGCTCACTCTGTTACCTGACAAACTCAAGACTGAAATAGCCTTGCATGTTAACCTCGAGACGTTACGCAAGGTGACCTTTCTACAGAAGTGCCAGCCAGAGTTTCTACACGATCTGGTGCTCAGGATGAAAATTCGCATCTTCACTCCTGGAGATTTCATCTGCCGCAAAGGAGAGGTGGCCCGGGAGATGTATGTCATTATTGATGGCAGGATCGAGGTAGTCGGGTAAGTACACCGCGTGAACCAGTCCACGAAGTAACTGTTCCTGAATCAGCGATTGCTAAAATATACTACAGGGGAGTGTCAGATCACCACCTCAGGCATCATTTTAGTATGATATCCTTTAATAACATGATCAGTCAATACTGTATGTTGTCGCCAGAGGGTCAAATAGTGGGGCAGGGCAAATATACTCACCATCAGTCTCGAACATTTTTTCCCATTTCTCTTCTGACTTTGCCCGATCTAGCCCCAAAATATTTCCCCTTTTTCACATTTTCCCCATTTCTGCTTTCGTCTGACTTCACTCCTAAATCTTTGCGACAACCCTGACTTATTTTCCTTGTGATTGTGTAGATGCTTAATATATAGACGTTGTATGTTCTTCAGGGAGGCTGGCCAGGTTCTTAAAGCCCTGTCCGGAGGAGACTTCTTTGGCGAGATAGGTATCCTCAGTCTAAGTGAAGGACAAAACAGGTGAGCCAATAGGACGAAGTTTCTATTGTAAATAGCTGTACGCGGTTATGCACACTCATTCGTACGATCGCTAGTGGAACGACTGTATTGGACTCGAATACGAAGTGTCAAAAATAACATGTCAATCAGTCCAAGCTAACTCATCGTGTTCTGTTCAGAGGTGACATTATGCAGGGACGGCATGACCAATAGGAGGTTGGAATCGTCTGTCTTACTTTCAATACATTTGATGCAAGTAATCGTGATGACTCGGTTTGCTAAACGTTAGTGTCTCTGTAAGGTGGTTCATACAACACAAGCAACGCTCAACATATCAGCTTTAATTGGGTTAAACTGCGTAAGGGGTTCCCAATACCCTGGTTCCAGAGGATTATTTTCCCGCCGACACACCGAAAGCCGCGAGAGTCGAACGACGAAGTCGCGAGCGGCGAAAATATAACCTCTGGACCAAGCCGACCTGAATTACACTTCCAAGCGCGACTTCGGTAATTTAATCCAATTGATGAATGTCATTTTAATTGACATAAACCAGGAGCCCATTACCAGGAGCGTCCATCTTGCCCATTGGGTCTGTTCCCAGTACAGGAGGAGATGTAGCTATGTTTAGCATTGCATTTCGCGCGAAATAAACAAAGGCCATGTTGTCTTAGCCAATCAGATAGCTAACGTCACTTCATTATTATTCATTATCATTCTTCTCACTTTCAACGCGGGAATTCGAATTGCTGGTTTTCACTCAATCCCCAGAGATTCAAATGACAAAGGGCATGGCGGCCATGTTGGTGCCCCAACAAAAGAAGCTAACGAGGAATCTATTGTTTAAGGATACCAACATGGCGGCTATGACGTCAAGTGAAAACCATCAATTCTAAATATAGCCACATCTACTCCTGTGCTGGGGGCCCAGCCCATGACATAGGAACGCTCCTGGTAATGGGCTCCTGCATAAACTAGGTGTTTAGCAGGTCTTTGTTTGTCCAGGGTTGTCTCTTTCAATATAAATAATTTCTCTCGTATTTCACCATTCGTGGAAAAGACTAAGCTCAACAAAACTCTCGTGAAGAACGTATTCAAAGGCTTGATTCCAACAAAGTTTGTAGTTTCCTTTAAAGGTCTCTCTGATCCGCCTCCATGGTTGTTTCAGGTTTCGTTAGAAATTCAGAGTTTTTTTTGTGATCCGACTACCACATTGCAGTTTAATTTATTCCCAGGCGAAACTGACGCGAAGCTTCACAGCACGTTTCAAATAAGATTTGTTACCAGTGCCGAACGTGATGTGGAGAAACTAAACAAAAGTAGACTTGAAGTAGAGGAGTTAAAAACTGATAATGCAACGGTTCATGCAGTATTCCCCGAGAGAAGCGATGTTCACACAGCTCGCCAAGCCATGTTGGAATTTCGCAAACAAAAATGAGACCATGCGCGGATCCCCAGTTTCTTTGTCAATGGAAAGGTAATGCTGGCATAGATGCCACAATCCTCGAAGTAGACCCCTGATAAAGCTCCTGTTGTAAAAGTGTTTCTGGAGGCAAATGTCAACAGATACTTTAGACCGATGTCACCCTTTCTCCAATTAGAGTTGCGTGCTTCTACACGTGACGAGCTCAGCCAATCGTGGAACAGTATTTTCTGCATGTAAACATTGATCCAAGCCGTTCACTCTTTGATCCACCGCCATTGTATTTCAGAGGTTAATTTTTCGCTGCTCGCGACTTCGTCACTCGGTCGCCACTCGGTGTGTCGGCAGGAAAAAGTAACCTCTGGACCAACAGAGCTAGGTTCTATCATGTACAGAGAGCTAGATTCTATCATGTACAGAGAGCTGGGTTCTATCGTGTACAAAGAGGAAGGTTCTATCATGTACAGAGAGCTAGATTCTATCATGTACAGAGAGCTGGGTTCTATCATGTACAGAGAGCTAGGTTCTATCGTGTACAGAGAGCTAGGTTCTATCGTGTACAGAGAGCTAGGTTCTATCGTGTACAGAGAGCTAGGTTCTATCATGTACAGAGAGCTAGATTCTATCATGTACAGAGAGCTAGATTCTATCATGTACAGAGAGCTGGGTTCTATCGTGTACAGAGAGCTAGGTTCTATCATGTACACAGAGCTATGTTCTATCGTGTACAGAGAGCTAGCTAGGTTCTATCATGCACGATGCATGTATAGAGAGCTAGGTTCTATCATGTACACAGAGCTATGTTCTATCGTGTACAGAGAGCTAGCTAGGTTCTATCATGCACGATGCATGTATAGAGAGCTAGGTTCTATCATGTACTAAATGTTGCCTAGAAACAAGTTGAATATATTTGAGTAAGGTCGAATCGAACTATTATATCTCATAAGTCCACCCCATCAACTATATTGATCCAAGCACCTGTTATGTCTCAGGCGCACAGCTGATGTTCGCACGGTAGGTTACGTAGAGTGCTTTGTGCTGTCCAAGGAAGACGTACTGAATGCCACGTGTGACTACCCCGAGGCTCAGGCAAGTTTGTTTTAGCACAGTTTATCAGGGGCGGATCCAGGATTTTGTGAAAGGGGGGGATTTGCAAAAGGATTTTTTTTAATCTAGAGATTTTAAAATTGTATTTACAGTGATTTACAGGAATCATGGTGGGGGTTGCAATCTCCAAAACCCCTCCCCTGGATCCGCCAGTGTTTATTGTATTGCGCCCAGGACACATTACTGAGTCGATTGTAGGACACCTACGACAGATTCGTGGCTACTAAAGTGTATGGAATAAGTTATCCTTAGAATAATTGTAACTTTAGTACCGAACATGCAATGCAGTGCGAAACTTTTATCAATATTTGAAGAGCAAGTCAAGTGGTTGACTGTAAAGTTCGTACACCGGCGCGTTACAGGCATATTTGTTTTATTTTTCGCTGCAATGCCTTATTTAACAATAAGTAAGTTTCAACAATGAATAGTTTGAGGAATTGATTGAGGGTTGTTCACTTTAGGCTGTCCTCGCGGAGTATGGCCGTCGCCGCCTTCAGGGACAAAGCACACGGAAAGACCCTCGCCTCGTCGATATGGAAGACAGCGATCTGGAGAAGAAATACAAGATCGGAATCGAAAATAACAACGCACGTACAGAGGAACTGCAAACACAGCATCAAAATGAGACCAGAGAACTACAAATTGGATCAAGATTATCGATAGGATTATCATCATCATCATCGTCTCCATCGCTACTCACGCCGTTACCACCAGAATCGACGGCACATTTACTTGTTACGTCATACGTTAGTCCACAACATATAGACAGACCGCCGTCACCGGGCGTCATACAGCCCAGGCGTTCCTCGCGCGCTGGGCTTCTCGATCCACTCCCCATTCGTCGAGGTAGCGCCGTAGGACTGCTGAGTGGAGCAATGTCACCAGCACTTTTGAATTGCGGCAGTGAAGGCTTGCTTGCTTCGGCTTGCATTGTTAATGATGGCGTGACTGATGATGGTGTGACTAACAATGGCGTGACATTGTCAAGGTGTGTTGGGGACATCTGCGATGGATCAGATACGGCATCATTTGATGATGACAACATCGTGATGCGGATGATGACCTTGTCATTTCGGGAAGTTTTGAGTAAAGTTAAAAAAGTGGCAGAGAAAAGAACTGAAAATCAGATCCGTGAACTAAAAGGCGAAATAAAAACATTGCGAGCGAACCTAGCGGAGAAAAACGACAGGATCATCTTCCTGAAGTCGCAGATTTCAACACAGGTTTGTTCATAACCGATCATGTATGTGTAGAAGTATATGGTCACCACAGTAATGTAAATAAACATGGACCGGAGGCCCATCCCTGTACGTCAAATTACGATATCAGTATTTCCTGGTTCAAATCAACTGGAGTAGCCGGCCAAAATGACAGGCTCCCGCTACAATTGAAGCCCTTGCTATTTACTCCGTGGTCTAGATTATCACGTATTGTAGGCGTTAAGGAATTTGAACATCTTGCTAATGACTTCACTTTAGTAGATAATTCAGTTTTCCTGTTTACGTCACTGTTACAGGACGTGGAACTGGGGGCATGGAGACAAGCAATCGAAGAATTGGAGCACGACCGAGTGGAACGAAATGACCACATGAGACAATTGGACGAAGAACTAGAGGTAATCACCAGTTGTGTGGCGTCAGTGGTGAGGAAATTAATCTAGATCATATTTGATATACACCTATTTCAAAAGGTTGTCTCCTCTAAAGCAACATACAACACACCAAGACCGCAAAGGCCTATGTTTCGTACGAGTACACGTCGCACTGCCCACGTGCACATCTGAATGAATTAACTCGAGCACAAAGTATACCCACATCCTTTTCGGTCTTGGCTGCTTTTCACCGAAAAACCTGTTTGAAATAGGTGTATTTTACTTCTACTTTCAATAGCCAGTACGTATTAACAAGCAAACACAAATACGGTGACCAGTATGAGCTGTAGTCAGCCAATAATAGCACATAGAAAAGACATATTTTAGTTCTCCAAAAAGTGTCCGTGTTCTCGAACATCAAAATAATTAGGCCAAACATAAACACATACCACTCAATCACTCCCTTCCTCTCTCTCACACGCACACACGTGAAACAGACACACCATGTCAACCTTATGACTATGAGTAAACCATTCTACTCTCTAAAATCAATAGGCCAGAACTTAGCCTGCCATGTTAACATGCTACTCACTACATAACTAGTAAGTACTATTAACGTGATTCAGTGACTCGCTAACGTGATTCAGTCTGAGGCTTTGTTCGTTTTCTATTGTAGGTTTTGAGGAGTGAGTTGTACGGCTCTACGTCCAAGATGAAAACGCGGCGACAAGGCACAACGATTAGCATGACATCACTCTTAAATGAAGATGACACTCAGTGTTAAAGGCCCGACCGTTACGCATCGCGCGACACGAGCGAATTTCGTATAGGAAAGCAAGAAAGCATAAAAACAATAGTGATGTAGTATTGTTCTAATTAAAAACTCATCAGGTGAATACAATAGAAATCATGACCATGACGAGTATTAAGAAATCGTTTACAAATACAGCTCGCATTTCAAGACTTTTAGATCGCTAATTTTATCATTAAGTGGAGTTTGAGAAGCCATGTAAAACACTCGGAGCTTGTTTTGGAAGCGAGTTTCTAAATACAGTCAGAAGGGGTTGAAAACGGTTGAAAACCCTCGGCTTTGCCTCGGTTTTCAATCTCTGTAAGTGCTGTATTTAGAAATCGCTTCAAAAACAGCTCCTCGTGTTTTCCATATTCATTCCCATCCATCCTTGCGCGCATCCACGAGTTAAAAAGTATAAAATGCATCTTTTCTGGCATCTATTCCATTCATAACAAAATTTCTCAGCTTTCCGCTACAATTGACCGAGGCTTCATCCAAGATGGAATAAAAAAAAAACGAAAATAAAGAAAGTAAACCTTATTTTGTTGCAGAAAAATGTAAAATGTAAAATGCCTTCGGTTAGAGAGCGCGCCGATCACCCAGAATTAAACACACCAGGGCATTACACAATACTTCACCCAGACCAGGCGGACAAGTTTTATCCCAAGCCTCTTGTCAGCTATCTCAGGCACTTTAATTTCTCACGCTTCTAAATGTTGTATAATAATACAGCACACGATCATTCAACCTATATATTTGTATTAGATCTTGGCTGACTTTTTCTCTCAATTTTCCACCATTTACAAAATTCCAAATATACGAACTTGAGTAGGTTCTCAGTACAGTATAGAATTTATACGCTTTATAATGCAATTGAAGTAACTCTGTTACCATGTTCGACCCTACCTACTATAATAACCAGTTCAACAGGACTTGAACTAGTAATGACGTATGTTTGTAATATCTATTTCTAAACATCAAGCTCGTGAAGAAAACAATGACTCCAGAGTGCCAAGCCTTTACAGTGTATAACTTACTGAAGCCGGGACCACTTAGACAACAAGAACCAATCACATTGCAGAACGAAAACGAAGCATTCCAACTTACGGTTTCTTGAGCCAATCGGTGTCGAGTACAAGACAATAGCATTTCAACTTATGGTTACTTGAGCCAATCGGTGTCGAGTACAAGACAATAGCATTTCAACTTATGGTTACTTGAGCCAATCGGTGTCGAGTACAAGACAATAGCATTTCAACTTATGGTTACTTGAGCCAATCGGTGTCGAGTACAAGACAATAGCATTTCAACTTACGGTTACTTGAGCCAATCAGTGTCAAATACAAGACAATAGCATTTTAAGTTACTCGATCTTCGATCCAGTAAAACTGAGACGAATTTGGTGTCAAAGTCTTTCGAATGAAAAAAATCGCATGGATATGCTAGGATTTATACTTTGGAATGTTTGTTTTTTCGTTTTGCAATGTGATTGGTTCTCGTTGTCTTAGTGCATTGTGATTGGTTCTCGCTGTCTAAGTGCATTGTGATTGGTTCTCGCTGTCTAAGTGCATTGTGATTGGTTCTCGCGGTCTAAGTGGCCCCGGTTTCAGTAGTCGCACTGTAAGATTTTGTCAACGCCACTAGCTCATGAAATGACAGATCCTAACTTATCTATCAGTACTATAACACAGCGAGCTCATGACAAGAACTGAATGAGATGTTCGCCGGTTTACCTAAAGATAACAACAATTTAAAACGCTCTAACCTAAGTGATATTTCTTTATCTCAACACAACAGCACTTTGAATGTTGACTGTCAAAAGCCGTGACTACACGAGCCGTGACTACACGAGCCGTGACTACACGAGCCGTGACTACACGAGCCGTGGCTACACGAGCCGTGACTACACGAGCCGTGGCTACACGAGCCGTGGCTACACGAGCCGTGACTACACGAGCCGTGACTACACGAGCCGTGGCTACACGAGCCGTGGCTACACGAGCCGTGACTACACGAGCCGTGGCTACACGAGCCGTGACTACACGAGCCGTGACTACACAAGCCGTGGCTACACGAGCCGTGGCTACACGAGCCGTGACTACACGAGCCGTGGCTACACGAGCGTTTCCTGCTTGCACATGCGACGCACTTTCGGAAAAACTGTCTCGTCCCCAGCACTCGGATGTGTCTGGTAGCGCGACACATGGAAGACTGGGTGTGACCATTGCCTCGATTTCGTATTTGCTCCCTATTGGCTAAGCGTACTTTTTGTCGCGAAAAATTGAACTCGCGGTTTTTTTCGGGATTTTTGAGCTGAAATGTCATAGATGCACACAATAAATAAGCACCGTCAGTGGCTAATTCCAACATGTACAATACCTATCCTCACCATGCACAGACAGTGGAAAGGCCTCTGTATAACGGGCACCCCTGGGACCCGAGGCCGTTATATGGAGGTGACCTCTTAATAGAGTGACATCGGTATCATGGCATTACTTAGTGCATTCACCTCTCAATGTACATGCAGTGTATTTAGGTTATACGAGAAAGTGCTATCTTGAATATGGAAAGTGTGCCGATGGATATGTAGAAATCAAAACCTAAAATTAGCCACAGTTTTATATTATGCACTTATCAGCGGCCATCACGGGGGGTACACCCCGGGGAACCACCGGGCTTCTGTAAAATGCTCTCAACAAATCTCTCATACCCCGGGGCAACATTTCTCCACCAACACTCCCTACCTCCGGGACAGGAGTGAGCATCGGAAGGTCGAAAAAGTGGCGCCCATCCTATTAAAAAATACGTTCGGTAGAGAATCAATTTAGGGCCGACGTGGCCTGTCGATTTATATTTCACTCGCGCCTATATAACCATGTAACTATATTAAAACGCGACCTGGTGCATCCTCCACTTTTTGCTGACGGTTAAAAGACTGGTTTCATAAAATCGCAATCAGTGACCACAGCTCCTCGATAGCAAGGATCGCAGAATTCTTTCTATATCTGCGATCGCGAATGCAAGGATCGTATAAAGGATAGTAACAACTTCATCGCAAGGATCGCAGTTTTGGTTTCCATGTGATGCGAGGGTCACACGATCGTTGCGATTATTATTGAATCACGCTTTTAGTGATATGTAATGTAATGTGACAAAGAAAGGCTTTTAATACTTGCTTTATACATTGAATCAAAAGAGTACAACAACAGAAAACTCATTACCTGATCCATCTTTGCAATGAACGTGACGAACAAGGCGAAGAATTCTCCAAATAAGCATCCGGCAACCCATTCAATCCACGATCGCATGTGCTTTGAAAGAATATAACCGCTGACCAATTAATTACAAATCCCGCGGGTATCGTCAGTGGAGTGAGAAAACGATTTAAATCCCCGGACCCAGGGACATAAAATTATGACAAAAGTGAACAAATCCCGTGGGATGTCCGCGGGTGTCCCTGGGGTGTACCCCCCGGGATGGCCGCTGATAAGTGCATTACCCTTTCTGTACTGGCCCTTAATAGAGGTTAAAGATACAAAGATAGTTGAAGACAGGACCGCTGAAAGGTGGCAGCGACCGCTTAATAGAGGCGACCGCTTAATAGAGGTCTCATTTACAAAGTTTGACTGGGAAATTTTTTGAGACTTTGAAAAGTTAGCACTATATGGAGGGTGGCCGTTATATAGAGGTTCCACTGTACATACTTTACTGTCTGTGGCCCTCGTACACGAAAGAAGAATACATCATAGGAAATTTACAAGAATGACTCCACAGTCACATCATGCTGGCTGTCACCTAACCTGACCAGTTTAGTCTTTTCTGTCTTTCTTTAGTAATTTTTGAGACTTTGAAAAGTTAGCACTATATGGAGGGTGGCCGTTATATAGAGGTTCCACTGTACATACTTTACTGTCTGTGGCCCTCGTACACGAAAGAAGAATACATCATAGGAAATTTACAAGAACGACTCCACAGTCACATCATGCTGGCTGTCACCTAACCTGACCAGTTTAGTCTTTTCTGTCTTTCTTTAGTTCTCTCTGTCAGTCGGTCTATCTGTCTTTCTCTACTAACTCTCATGTTGGACCATCTTCGGGAGTAATCTTGACCCGTGTATCACTTCCCAAACTATACGTCCGCGATTTCTTCGTTGTTGGCTACGCGTGTGTCGCAAAGATTAGCTGGCGCCAGACGTGAGCATCTCGAAGCAGACGTCACACACTCGTACTGGTTTAGAGAGCTCGTACTTGATGATGGGGATCTGTTTACACGAGCACTTGGCACACAGTAGGCGACCACAATGGCGACTGGAAGAGAAAAAAACATACATAAAAATGATTAACTACTTAATGGAGTGGGCAAGGCTTTCCCAGAAACTTAGACTTGCCATCAAAAGTACACAAAATACACAGGAGATATGCGATCCTCTAGTACTAAGCTATACATTACTCAAGGAGAACTTATGGGACAAGTGAAAACGTCAACCGGAAAAATACAAAGTTCTCAGGTGCAGCTAGATGATTTCACCGCCTCCCGGTTAGCTCAGTGGCTAAGCTCCAGTCCCTCCCGGTTAGCTCAGTGGCTAAACTCCAGTCCCTCCCGGTTAGCTCAGTGGCTAAGCTCCAGTCCCTCCCGGTTAGCTCAGTGGCTAAGCTCCAGTCCCTCCCGGTTAGCTCAGTGGCTAAGCTCCAGTCCCTCCCGGTTAGCTCAGTGGCTAAGCTCCAGTCCCTCCCGGTTAGCTCAGTGGCTAAGCTCCAGTCCCTCCCGGTTAGCTCAGTGGCTAAGCTCCGGTCGGTCTAGCGGGAGGTCGCGGGTTCAAACCCCGGCCGTACCAACACTCAGGGTCTTAAAATAACTGAGTAAAAGCTGCTGCCTTAAATAATACAGTAAACTGTTAGACCTTCACGTCTTCTCGGATAAGGACGATAAATTGTAGGCCCTCGGAGACCTCCATAGAAGGGCTTGAAGCCTGTTGAGGTTCTCCGTCCACCTTCGAGTGGTAAAACAGAATAATTGAAAAAAAAATGAACATTTATAGTGCGTAACTCGTTGAAGCTCCATGATTAAAATGCTCTAATAGTGAAAAATATAAAATTCTACCTTCATTTTTTGTAGTGGGTGATGTAACGATGCTTTAATTAATTCCCGTGTATCGATATAGATAGAAGAGTGAGAGTAAGAAGATGATGCGATAATAATTACGTGATCGACTCACCAGTGATGCTTTCTTGTTTTCACTGAGAACTTTATCCCGCACTCGTGGCAACTGGTTCCGTCAGACCAGGGCGGCTCAGCATTTAACATATCTGCAACATCAATTAGCACATGCTTATCTGTGGGAAACCCAAAACCCTAGTCTCGCTCCTCGCAATCTTAAGTAGTCCTTAATGAATTCTTGGTGCTGTAAGCCTTCAAAACAGGTACACGTCACAGCGAACAGTGACAATACTTCATACCAAAACGTGCAGTATTCAAATCGTGACCAAATAAGATACAAACACCGAACACGACTCACCTAATAAGGTATATAGCAGTTTCCTGGTGGGTACTTCCGCGTTGAATATGGATATACCGTATTTATTGACTGTCGCTAGACTTCCACCAGACCGAAGAAGCTCGCGACATAAACGAGCTGCGCCATTAATGTACGCTAAAAACAGAGCTGAAAAACACTTCCTTTTAGTACAGAAATCACGTTCTACAGCCAACAGATTGCAGAGAAGAACAAAATGACAAGTACTTGTGATAACCTAGTCAGTCTAGGTAACTTTAATGAATCCATACGCTCATCAAATCATACAAGAAGATCTAGTGAAGGGCTAAAGATGGACTAACCAATTACTGCGTACTGACGAAGGGCACCTCGAGGCGGTTCAGGTTAGCACGACTTGTTCAACTTAGAGTTGGTAATACCAGTGTCTCACCTTCACGCAGACACAGGTCTATACTGTTTGTTTTAGAGAAACTAGATATCTAATTATTGCATAAGCAGGATATGACCTAAACTACTGAATCACCGAGATATTGACGGATCTCTTCCTAATTCATATACTTATTTTATTTCTATTTTAATTTTGTATTAATAGTTCGTGTGATGTCATTCGACGTTTGTAGATTTAAATGTAGATGAATGAGATAACCACGGCCCGGGGTTAAATTGCTAACCCGAGGGTAAACTGTACAGAATACAATTACAGATTTAGCGCTTAGGGATAAAGTTACCCTTTACTTCGAACAACCTGACCCAGGACTTTACCTGTATTGCCCTCGGCATCTAGAGAGTTAATGGGATATTCAGGCATAGATTGGCGAAAGATATCAAAGATAGCTACAGCGTTGTCCTTGGAGTACTGCGCCAGTACGTGCAGTGGATTTTGTCCCCTGCTGAACAAAGGTAAACACGATTTATCAACCAAGCGGTCGCAAAGTACAGACCAAGCACAACCCATACAAACAAGTTCACGAAAGAGCTCGAAACGGTCCGTTTAAGCTCTCATTTCGAACCCCGGCCAAAGAAAGGAAAACCTTTGCAAAGGAGTGCTAAAACAGTCGATGGTTCAAATGAACACGGGAAAAACAACACATTTGCTCTGATTTTGTGGCGTATGTTGTGCCATGTGATTTGGCCAAGAAAAAATCCTATGGATAATTTTGTGAGCCAGAAGAAGCACTTTGGATGACAGCAACTGCAGTTAAGTGTGAGAAACTTTCGAAATTCACCGAGACACACCGAGTCGTACTAATAATGCCGAGATAGTTAAAAAACTTCTGTTGAGTACTTCTAAAGGTATGTTTTCCATTCCTCATTTTTCTTTAATTGATTGGCAATATCTTCTCTAGATTCTTATGTCAGTGGTAGTGTTGTATTCTGTGATTATATTTTTACTTTTGGGCTTCAGTTAAAACATCGTTCTTCGTCCTCATCCGTGCAAAAACAGAGCAGTTTTTCTAAATCCTCGACATTAGAGATATTGCTGTGTTTAGGAGCGAAGTGGCAAACATTTTTGAAGGGCAGCCAGACTAACGAGTCGGTCTTCCCCGGATAATCTACACCGGTCTTGTTTTAGCCTGATTTAGCCAATCAGATTGCTGGGTTTGCTAGCGCCCAGACTCCGACAAACCCGGCCATGTAATAAAAGTAAGTTTAAAACATCCTAAAAGTATATCCTGAAGAAATTCTGTTGGTTCCCTGCCACGATCACAAAAGAGGAGACACTTTCAGAATCGGCTCACCAAGAAAGATTAGTGCGCCAGCGATCCTCTCCCCACTCCTCACGGGGGTGGCTTAGGCAAGATGACACTCCAACGGCTGAAACCGAGCCTAGAGCCAACACGACTCATACATTACCACCGCCACTGGCGTATTTTCAGGCAATATATTTTTAGAAAGAACGAATTAACGCAATAATCGTGCAGAAAAAAAACAGCACACTGTAGCAGCTGTTGTTTGAACAGTTTGACATTTCATTCATTCATACATATACTCACTAAATCATTATTTCATTCACCAATTACCTTGTATTAAGTGCCTCAGCATTAATTGAGGATTCGGTGAGCAGAACCCGCACTGATTCGACGTGACTACTCTGAACTGCTAAATGTAGAGCTGAAATAAAACACACGTCATATGTACAGTGTACACAGACAGCTGATATAAAACATACGTCATATGACAGTGTACACAGATAGCTGATATAAAACACACGTCATATGTACAGTGTACACAGACAGCTGATATAAAACACACGTCATATGTACAGTGTACACAGACAGCTGATATAAAACATACGTCATATGACAGTGTACACAGACAGCTGATATAAAACACACGTCATATGTACAGTGTACACAGACAGCTGATATAAAACAGACGTCATATGTACAGTGTACACAGACAGCTGAAATAAAACATACGTCATATGACAGTGTACACAGACAGCTGATATAAAACACACGTCATATGACAGTGTACACAGACAGCTGATATAAAACAGACGTCATATGTACAGTGTACACAGACAGCTGAAATAAAACATACGTCATATGACAGTGTACACAGACAGCTGATATAAAACACACGTCATATGACAGTGTACACAGACAGCTGATATAAAACACACGTCATATGACAGTGTACACAGACAGCTGATATAAAACAGACGTCATATGTACAGTGTACACAGACAGCTGAAATAAAACATACGTCATATGACAGTGTACACAAACAGCTGATATAAAACACACGTCATATGACAGTGTACACAGACAGCTGATATATACATCAGCGCGCTTTGCACTTGAGCCACAAAAAAAAGGAAAAAAACTCGGTCCATAACTTGCGGTACGGACCGAGCAAACGAGGTTAATAAGATGTTTATTATATGGCTTATCCATTTTCTTTGAGACCGGAAATGGGCAAAAGGTCCGTACGGGAAGTTATGGACCACAAATTGCCCAATCAAAGCTCGTGAAATTAATTAGCTATATAATAACGGTAATTTACAGCTGGGAAAAGGAAATACCGAAAATATTAGCAGCTGTTCCAAAGCCGATGGGAAAAAAAACCCAAAGAGACAGACGTTCGCGAAAAGAAAAGATCCAATTAGTGAGTGATACGGCTGATTTATTGGTTAGTCACCCTCATGAGTATATCGAAATCTAATGTAACTGTTCATCAGTCTTACAGCTGAATTTTGCGTTGTTGTGATCTGATTTTGTCGTTTGAAATGAATCATAAATAATTTATTCTATTAAGTCTATTGTCAATTTGATATATGACACGATTTATAAAAACATATAATTAAGCCATTTACACATTGTACGAGAAGACGTCCTGATGAGCTATGTGATAACTGCATGCATGATATTTAACAAATAGATTTCATTCTGCTGTGCGTCTGTTCTCTTATAGATGCACAGATGACGTCACAACGTGAAGAGATCAAAGAAGTGTGCCACGAGATGCAGTCGAGTGGTGTAACTGATGCTCTCTTATAGATATACAGATGATGTCACAACATGAAGAGAACAAAGAAGTGTGCCACGAGATGCAGTCGAGTGGTGTAACTGATGCTCTCTTATAGATATACAGATGATGTCACAACATGAAGAGAACAAAGAAGTGTGCCACGAGATGCAGTCGAGTGGTGTAACTGATGCTCTCTTATAGATATACAGATGATGTCACAACATGAAGAGAACAAAGAAGTGTGCCACGAGATGCAGTCGAGTGGTGTAACTGATGCTCTCTTATAGATATACAGATGATGTCACAACATGAAGAGAACAAAGAAGTGTGCCACGAGATGCAGTCGAGTGGTGTAACTGATGCTCTCTTATAGATATACAGATGATGTCACAACATGAAGAGAACAAAGAAGTGTGCCACGAGATGCAGTCGAGTGGTGTAACTGATGCTCTCTTATAGATATACAGATGATGTCACAACATGAAGAGAACAAAGAAGTGTGCCACGAGATGCAGTCGAGTGACGTAACTGATGCTCTCTTCACGTTTTGGCGTCATCTGCGTATCTATAAGAGGACAGACGCACGGCAGAATAGAATCTATTCGTTTTATATAATAATCGTTATTGTAGAGTACGTACTGATGAGTTGTGATAACATGGCTAACATAACTGCATGGCTATAGTAGAGTATGTACTGATGAGTTATGTGATAACTGAATGGCTATAGTAGAGTATGTACTGATGAGTTATGTGATAGCTGCATGGCTATAGTAGAATATGTACTGATGAGTTATGTGATAACTATATGGCTATAGTAGAGTATGTACTGATGCGTTATGTGAACTACATGGCTATAGTAGAGTATGTACTGATGAGTTAGGTGATGGCTATAGTAGAGTATGTACTGATGAGTTAGGTGATAGCTGCATGGCTATAGTAGAGTATGTACTGATGAGTTATGTGACAGCTGCATGGCTATAGTAGAGTATGTACTGATGAGTTATGTGATAACTACATGGCTATAGTAGAGTATGTACTGATGAGTTATGTGATAGCTGCATGGCTATAGTAGAATATGTACTGATGAGTAATGTGATAACTATATGGCTATAGTAGAGTAGGTACTGATGAGTTATGTGATAACTACATGGCTATAGTACAGTATGTACTGATGAGTTAGGTGATGGCTATAGTAGAGTATGTACTGATGAGTTATGTGATAACTGCATGGCTATAGTAGAGTATGTACTGATGAGTTATGTGATAGCTGCATGGCTATAGTAGAGTATGTACTGATGAGTTAGGTGATGGCTATAGTAGAGTATGTACTGATGAGTTAGGTGATGGCTATAGTAGAGTATGTACTGATGAGTTAGGTGATGGCTTTAGTAGAGTATGTACTGATGAGTTATGTGATGGCTATAGTAGAGTATGTACTGATGAGTTATGTGATAACTGCATGGCTATAGTAGAGTATGTACTGATGAGTTAGGTGATGGCTATAGTAGAGTAGGTACTGATGAGTTATGTGATAACTGCATGGCTATAGTACGTAGAGTATGTACTGATGAGTTATGTGATAACTGCATGGCTATAGTAGAGTAGGTACTGATGAGTTATGTGATAACTACATGGCTATAGTACAGTATGTACTGATGAGTTAGGTGATGGCTATAGTAGAGTATGTACTGATGAGTTATGTGATAACTGCATGGCTATAGTAGAGTATGTACTGATGAGTTATGTGATAGCTGCATGGCTATAGTAGAGTATGTACTGATGAGTTAGGTGATGGCTATAGTAGAGTATGTACTGATGAGTTATGTGATGGCTATAGTAGAGTATGTACTGATGAGTTATGTGATAACTACATGGCTATAGTAGAGTATGTACTGATGAGTTAGGTGATGGCTATAGTAGAGTAGGTACTGATGAGTTATGTGATAACTGCATGGCTATAGTACGTAGAGTATGTACTGATGAGTTATGTGATAACTGCATGGCTATAGTAGAGTATGTACTGATGAGTTAGGTGATAACTGCATGGCTATAGTAGAGTAGGTACTGATGAGTTATGTGATAACGGCATGGCTATAGTACGTAGAGTAGGTACTGATGAGTTAGGTGATGGCTATAGTAGAGTATGTACTGATGAGTTAGGTGATAACTGCATGGCTATAGTAGAGTATGTACTGATGAGTTAGGTGATGGCTATAGTAGAGTAGGTACTGATGAGTTAGGTGATGGCTATAGTAGAGTAGGTACTGATGAGTTATGTGATAACTGCATGGCTATAGTAGAGTATGTACTGATGAGTTAGGTGATGGCTATAGTAGAGTATGTACTGATGAGTTATGTGATAACTGCATGGCTATAGTAGAGTATGTACTGATGAGTTATGTGATAACTGCATGGCTATAGTAGAGTATGTACTGATGAGTTAGGTGATGGCTATAGTAGAGTATGTACTGATGAGTTAGGTGATGGCTATAGTAGAGTATGTACTGATGAGTTAGGTGATGGCTATAGTAGAGTATGTACTGATGAGTTAGGTGATGGCTATAGTAGAGTATGTACTGATGAGTTAGGTGATGGCTATAGTAGAGTAGGTACTGATGAGTTAGGTGATGGCTATAGTAGAGTAGGTACTGATGAGTTAGGTGATGGCTATAGTAGAGTATGTACTGATGAGTTAGGTGATGGCTATAGTAGAGTAGGTACTGATGAGTTATGTGATAACTGCATGGCTATAGTAGAGTAGGTACTGATGAGTTATGTGATAACTGCATGGCTATAGTAGAGTATGTACTGATGAGTTAGGTGATAACTGCATGGCTATAGTAGAGTATGTACTGATGAGTTAGGTGATAACTGCATGGCTTTGTTACCGTTATTGCCCTTCTCATCCACAGAGTCGTGATTGATGCCTTCACGGAGCAGTGCACTGAGAATGCCTGCATGGTTCTTAGCAGCAGCCATGTGTAGTGCTGACTGACGGTGTTTATCCACGTCATTAATGCGGGCACCGGCCAACAGCTACAACAACCACACATAGCAACGTTAACATACGCCCTAGAGCCTCTTGAACAAGTGCAAGTATCATGTCAATTTGTTTTTGTACTTTTGTGTTTGTTTCTCAAAACAAAGTATTAATGTTTGTAAAATTTCTGACATTTAATCCCTAATTTTGGTTACGTCATAAGATGAATCAACTCCCTCCCTAGAGAAAACTACTACAAGAAAATCCTGCAGCTTTCAATTGTGACATCACAAGGCGAATCAATCCCGCAATTCGGGTAATTTTTATTCTAGTTGAATTGCTATTCCAGTCCCCTGAAGAAAACTAATTTAGACAACTGAAGCATATTAGAAATATTATAACATAGAGGGCAAAATTACCCAGCTCTGATTGGCTAATGACAGAGGGCTTTTTTCTTAATTGAGGGCAGTATTACTTGTACGCGATTGGTTGATAAGTTGCTTAGCAACAGGCTTCGCGCTGTCAAATTTTAGTTTGCCTTCAGCTCGAGGGTACTGATGTCTTCCAAAAAGCAAACAAATAAGGATTTCTCAAGCATTTAATGACAGCAAAAAGTTTATAGGTGAGTCCACTAATCTGTTAAGTGTTATTCTACAACTTTCTGAAGGATTTTTAAGTGAATAATACTGTGGTATTTAGCTTTTAATTGTCGTAAATTTTGTCACTAATCTTTTGACAGTGACTGAGCGAGTTTGAGTTTGTTTGCCTGACAAACTAAGTTCAGAAGTTCCTCGTTCCCGCTTTAATCTCTGTAAGAGCAAATAGTATATTAATTAAGATTTAATTTAATTTGAAACACTGTGTTTTCTGCCGTCGAGATTACGTGAAGCGAATAATGACAAGTCATCAGTTTGACTAGGGTTTTCATCGAGCACACGTAGTCGCGTATCTTTGTCTCGGAAAATTTTGCCCTCTAATATTATAAACAAGTAATCGCATGGGACCTCGTGAAATTAAGGTTTAATTTCACTTGTGTTTTCAAAGTTTCAAAATTGCCCGAGTCGCGAAGCGAAATTAAACCTTAATTTCACTCGACCCCATGCGATTACCTATACGAATTTGGGACTAAAAGAGTTAATGTTGTTTTATGGCGTTACTTGCACTTTAAAGTTAAGCCACACACAAAAACTGAAATGGCATGCTGAACGACACACAAATATTAGTCAACATGAACCAAACACAAACAAAGACATGCTCTATCTGCACACCACACACTTTAATAGCTTGCTAACTATAGCGCAGTGAAGTGCATTTCTTATCAAGTGCCGTACGATGATCTCCGCACGTGCAGTAACAGCTAGGTGTAGTGGTGTCCTGTGTGTTTAGTCACGCTCTAATCGCACACCACACACTTGAATAACTTGCTAACTATAGCGCAGTAAAGTGCATTTCTTGCCAAGTGCCGTACGATGATCCCCGCACGTGCAGTAACAGCCAGGTGTAGTGGTGTCCTGTGTGTTTAGTCACGCTCTATCCGCACACCACACACTTTAATAATAATAATAATAATAATAATAAATGAGTTTATATAGCGCCTATACATTGCTGTTCTAGGCGCTTTACATGAATTTCTACAGAAAATGTCTGTATATATATATTAAAAATTAAAAATGTGACTAACATAACTGATGAAAAGAAATAAGCAAATCATTACATTTCTCTAGACTATTCGCAAGAATACTAAAAATAAGCAATAAAAATGATGAATTAGCAATAGCTTGCTAACTATAGCGCAGTGAAGTGCATTTCTTACCAAGTGACGTACGATGATCTCCGCACGTGCAGTAACAGCCAGGTGTAGTGGTGTCCTGTGTGTCGAGTCCTGAATGCGGGACATGACATCAACACTGACACCGACCAGGAACAACACAGTTTCTACGTCATTACACTGGATTGCGATGTGCAGAAAGTTACGACCTTTCGAGTCGAACTGAAAATGTAACCAAGAATGGCTTCCATTCAGCTGTAGTTCTAACAGCTTAGTCTATACAAGCGACGACTTGGAATACAAAAGCTCGAGTGCAAGAAACTTCCCTGATATCTCCTAAGCCTGTTTGTCATATGCCGCATACACGTCTCCAGTATTTACTACAGGTATACTGACAATGTCGTTCTCATAACAATTTTCTACCGCTGGCAAGCCACATTACTATCGTTTCTTTTTCAGAAGTTCCATGCTGTGACATATATTCAGTTTTCTACCCTGCGAGTAGAGCCTTCTTTTCTTTGGTTTTCTTAATCTCCTTCCACTGAGAGCGAAGACAAGAAGACCGCCGTATTCGTGTTAGAATCACATTGAGCATGCGTGGTCGGTTGCTTGGAAACAATCTCCATCCCAATTTTAATCGGTCGTAAATTCGTATTCATTCCTTGAACATAAGTTATTTGATACCTTTAATGTTGAACACCTAAAACCTCTACTTGTTTTCCAGGGCATACAAAGCGTAAAACATCCAGTCAACAGGACGTCTGCAGCTCACCGACACGCTCGCCATGTTGGTTTTTTGGCGGGCTCACATTTAGTCATCGATTTTTCGTCTGAATGAAGCCACCACGGACATGAAAAACCGGTTTTGTAATTTGAAACAGATTTCTAGGTCCCAGATACTGGACGATGCCAAATACGAAAACGGCAGTCTTCTTTTCTTCGCTCTCACTGGAAGGAGATTTAAGAAAATCAACGAAAAAAGGCTGTGCTCGCAGCGTATCAGCTGCTGAATTCGAGTCCAATCAACCTGTTGCACAGGTTTACCCGGCTCGATTTCCTTATGCAGATCTAAACAAATATTATGAGTGAAATAAAGTTGTTGTTGTTGTCGTCGGCATGGCAGCGGTAGAAAATCGTTATATACCTGTGGCAAATACTGGAGACATGCCTACGGCTTACACGTATTAAGCATGTCGTTAAACCAGAAAAGCAATGTAAAACACGCATATCATTTATCATACATAAAAAATATTTTATAATTGCAGTTCAGTGTAGATCAGTGTAATTTTACTGAAATCTTGTCGACACGTGTGACAAATTGCCAACCCGTTCGAAGCAAGAACCCTAGTAGTAGAGCGGATATAGGTGTGAATTGTTCACTTTTGGGTTAAAAGCATGAAACTTACAGAAAATGTAGGTTATGTTATGGTCATAAAGAATCGATATGGAGCCAGTCGAAAATCGGCTGTTGATTCGAGTTATGGGCAGATTTTCAAAATGGCGGCCATCTTGACCGGAAGTAAAAAGTCGTGCTCCGGAAATTCATCAAAATTGAGAAGTTGTTCTGTTTTTAGGATGATACATGATTTTAACGATACTTCAAACTAATATTGAGTTAAAATGTCACAAAAAACGCAATTATATGCGATGGACATGACTATTGACACGAGTACTGATTAAAACCGGAAGTGGAATAATACACTACCGGAAGTCACATTAAACAGTCATCTAGCATTGTCACAAGAGTCAGAGCAACCACATAAGGCAGTGCAGGCTAGTTCGGCCTTTACACACGAACATCTCCCTCTGCAACCCTTCTTGCATGCACAGCGGACAAGTTCTCTGCATGACTTTGTCACATCGGGCAAAGAAGACCAATAGGGCTGCCATCCATCGTCACTCATGGTCCATCCCCAGTTTTGTGGACTAGGCAGCTCTGGTGCTGGCTCCATGGTTTGACCCCAACAGTAGCCAGCCTGATACGCAGCTCTTTTAGTGTGTTCCACTAGTGCAGCTCGTGTAGGGGGAATGGAATCCAGAGAACGCCCTTTCTGAGAAAACATCTGTTTCCTGGCCTCGTTGACTGCCGTCTTATCGCTGGTACGATCGTACATCAGAATGACATAACGCTCTAGACGTTGCATGCAGGGCTCGCTGATCTCTGTTGGACAATGTGATAAGGCAAGAAAGGCATCTGTTACGTCAGGGTATATCTTCCATGTTTCAAGTGCTGTCTTCTTTCCCCTCCCACCGAAGCAAGAAACTGTGTCACATCCCGTAAATGCATGGAAAAACGGGAGTGACCAGGAATGTGGTTTTCCAAGGCTACTAGCTATTTCGTGGGCAGCAATGTATCGCAGATGTGTACCCGTTCCAAATGCAACCCACAGCTCCAGGGTATTCTCTTCTGTTTGAAGATGGTGGAACGATGCTATGGTTAACACAAGTACATCGGTATCAACGGTGCGGATTAAAATCTTCCGATATCCTTCTTCTACGGCGTCAGCAAGATGCAAAATCATTCGAGTGTCTGCTTCTTCATGTGAGCATGGGGATAAGTTCTTAGTGTCACGAGCAGTGGTACATAGTACGTTTTGGCCATCTGTTGTTACAACTTGCTTATTCGTCTCGATTGATTCGATGGATTGTGCTAAGAACTTGAATAATTCTCTCTTGTTGTCAGCTACTCGAAGAAAGTCCTTCCAGTTGCGAGGCAGTTTGTTGTTTGCTGCAACACGCCGTCGGACTCCAGCTCCACGACTGCACCTAGTAGTTGCCTTTAGGCTGTTGTCAATGTACTCATCCCATACGACATCAACTCGGCTAGACTGGTTGATCTGTGCTATTACATAGGGCAAGAATGATTCAGTAGCATATTGGGAAAATGTCTTCTCTGCGCCAGGTTTGATCATGTTCACTAGAGCGGCACCGTCAATAATGATAACATTGACATCAGTAGGCATCGTGCTCTGTGGACTTGTGTGAGATTGAGGACATTCTACCAGTTCAGATTTCTTTCTTGGAAGACGCAATTTCCCAAGTTGAGATAACGCTGGCGGACATCCCTGGTTTTCATGCTTGAAAAACTGATCTAGGTCTCCATCTCTTGTCTGACATGATATATATAGCCTTGAAAAGAGAGAACAGTCACTCTTAAGAGATGAAACTCGTTGCGACGCTTTAGATGTCTTTGGTGCTGGGGCATTAAATAGATAGATTTTATTTCTCTTGATTGGGTCATACAGCGACTTAGTTCGGTGGACCAAACACTCAGATATGTAAGACTGGCTCTGTTCTTGACCAATAGCTTCTATCTGTTGCAACATTAAAACTGCTTCATGTCGGGGGATATCTTTCGTGTGTAAGGCGATCAGATCTTGACTGGCTTCCAAAAAAGGATTTCCTAGCTCTTCCATGGTAGCCACGAGTGCTTTAACATCTACTAAGAATGAAGTCTGGAAGCTCTTGTGGACTTCATGATGTTCTGTGACTGGGGTCTGATGATTTGCCTCTCCATTCATATCAGCTTCAAATTCATTCACAAGTCTTGCTAACTCAGGGCCTGACACCATCCAGCGACGAAGAGCATTAGGGTTTTCCAGTAGACCGACTGCTCCGCCTTTTCCTTTTACTATGGCATTATTCTGTTCATGAGCCTGGTCAATGGCTATGCATGAAAAGTGCCTGGAAGACTTGTGTACTGTAAAAAAGCCTTCTTCAAACTTTGATGCGACATCAGGGGCAGTCTGGTGAAGTCTGCGCATGTCTTGCAAATGAACAGGGAGCCAACGTGCATAATTTGTGTGGTTCATCGCGAAAAACCAAGGAATCATCTTGGAGAGGGAATCAATATACTGCTTGAAATTTGATTGACGGAGAGCTCTCAAGAACACCAACAGTAACAGTTCAAGCTGCATAGTTGTATACCAGTAGTAGAATTGTGGTACTGACATTTGTTGAGCACACCAGTCATCAAATGAAAGGGTTTCGCTACCATTCGCAAGCTCTTGGTACTTGGCGTATGCACTTTCAAGTAGGATATACAAGCTGCTTGCTGTAATTTGATGAGCCCGTCTTGTACGTGTGACACTAGATGCCTTGATAAATGAATCTGCTGTTCCAGATGAGGCAACATCTGCGTCCACCAATGCAGCTGTCCAGCCACTTCCTTCCAGCCATCCCCCGATTAACTTTAAGAAAGCCATTTCGATGTGGAGACCGCCAAACATTATTACAAAGTTCTTCTCTCCATACAGCTCTCTCAACTTCCACTGCACTTGCTTCGCAAGGGCATACAATGGTTGGTCCATAGCAATGATTGGAACTTGACCAGGGTTCAAGTAGTCGATGGAAGCTTTAATAACATCCATTGCGTGTTTGATCATCGGGAAAAGAGGCAGCAAAGCGCTGATGGCAGATATGCTTGTGTCTTTTGGCTGTTCTCTCGCTGAATGATATGCCGCCCAAGATACATGTTGAGTGTTCTCTGCTTCAGTATCAGGTGGATTGGCTACAACAATGCTGTTTACACTTTGAAGCCAGCCTTTCTCCTCACTGAGAGGTGTAGAGCTAGCAATTTCTGACACTGACTCTTGTCGATATTCATCATGAACAGGAACATTCTTTTCAAGAACAACTGGGGCTACTTGTGTATATGATAGGGGCAGTTCACTTACGCTTTTCGAGGTAGATGTTGCTTGTGTAATAACAGTGTTTTTGCGGATAGTTCCAGGAACATCAGCAGACGCATGCTGAAACATTGATATGCCAGTGCCATGAAAGGAGTCGCGAGCCGTGGTAGAGCTCGGATTGTGGTCAATGTTATCAAATGCTGCAGTCGTGAACAAGCCAAGACGAAGATTTGGCGGGCAGACTACCTGCTCCTCTTGGTATCGACGGCATACTGAATTACCAAGCTCGGTAGAGATGGCCAGGACCCGGTCATATGAAACACAAAGCCCTAAACTGTGCAGTGTTTCTATCAAGTCACGACTGCGGGTCTTTGCATGAATTGATAGTCCTACATATAGAGGAACTGGTGTCTCGCGATCTTTATTCCGTCGCTCTTGCTTCACAATATCCGCATCACGGCGCCTAACTCCAAGGTAACTGTTATATTGGATCAGTTGGGAAATGGTGATACTGGTTTGAGAATGACTAAAATTGCTGGCTTGTGATTCAATATTAGGGCCATATAGAATCATGTTAATCAAAGACACTAAAGACTGTGGAACAGAGTTGGCTTGACAGTTATGATCAAAAGATCCATCAAAAGCATAATGCATGGATTGCATGTCTTTACGTAGAATACTTGCGGCCTTAGCAAGATGTATAGCATCTTCGTCACATGTGTGCGCTCTCTCCAAGGACTCTGCTAGATCACTTCTAAATGCCAAGTAGACATCTCGTCCTTGTTTAAAAGCATGTAGATCAGGAATTTGGCACAGGATACGCTCTTTCAGACGAGAAGTGTTAATACGTACAGCTGTATCTATGCCAAATTGATTCATACGCACCGTATACTTACTGGCCAGGTCAGCAAGTTTAAACACTGGGAGATCTTTTTCTGAATTGGCTCTTTGTTCTTCAATGAAGCCTACAAGCTCTGCCAAAACAATGCTTTCAGGTTTCCCCTCAATTTCATTCTCTTGATCTTTTGCTTTTGCGTTCTTTTCTTTCTTATACAGAGAGGCTAGACAGGAGGCATGATAGGATGCCTCTAGAGCCACCAGGTCTCCCTCACTTAGCTTTGCCAACAGTTTCTCATCTTGTAATGTGTATGCACATTCGCGCACTTTAGCATCCATGCCAAGCGGAGTGGAAACTTTATGAAGACTATTACTTCGACAACCAACCTCGTCACAAATGAAGCAGATATCAGAGTTGCCGACTGTCGGCGTAGCACTTGATCGCGTGTACTTTCCTCCAATTGGTTTGTCTTGTTTCAGAGCTCGTTTTTCGGCTCGTTTGACTTTCGTTGAGTTGAATTGCAAAAAAACAACTTTTATGCCATCGGGCTTTGTTTATTATAAGGGTATTCTCCATTCCATCGCCGTCATCAAGCCTTAGGGGGTTCACATTAGCCGGCATACATCCTAACTCTGTAAGTCTAGTAATATTTTCAGCTAGGGTCTTATAGCCAGCACCAAAATCTGATTGACGCTTGGAGTCGCTTGGACACTGCAAAGGCTCATTCTTGTTAAATTGTTGGCAGATGACACATTTGCCCCAGTCAGTTGGTTCGGCTGATGTGCTTGTATTACTCATCACTGATGGACTTTTTTAACTGAAATAGCAGTTTAAAATAAATACAATTTTATACAATTCTTGAGTTATCTGCTCTATGCAGGAATAAATTAAAGGAATTCAAATCATTTGATAAGCTAGTGACTTTTATGGACCCGCAGTGCTCAGTCATCAGATACTGTACTTACAGGAAAAATAGATAAACAGTGTCATCTCTTCATGTCATGCAGTCCCAGGCTCATTCGTCAACTCCAGTCTTCAGTTTATTTGTGCTGTGCACGAATTGAAATGATATAATAAAGTAAAATTTATAGCTAAAACCTTCGCTTTGCCTATCAATATTACCGGTTACTTACAGGGAAAATAGAGAAACTTCACGTGTCTAATCTCCATTTTCAGTGTGGTCCATCCCAAGCTCTTTCCATATAAAGAAGATATCTTAACGGTTTTTTTGTCATACAAAGATCATGTAGAAACGTTTCTAAAAAATCTCAGAAGGCACAAATTCTTCAACCATCACGAAGAAGAAGACAAGATGGCGGACCAAAATGGGCGCGTATAGCCTTTTGGGTAGCTTACCAGTCCTTCCGGTAGGGAGTATTAATGACACAATTGTTATTGTTCATAATTGTACAAAAGTTGTACTTTTTTAATTCAATTTTTGTGTTGCCAGAAATGTGTATAAAATAACACACCACACAAGATAATTATAAAGGTTTACTTGAAAAAATAGTTTTGATATTGACAGAAAACGTTTTTAATAGTTTTTTGACATATTTCATTTGTATTCATTTTTTATTAAAACGTTGAACACTCATTACTAAACATTCATTACTTAACTAAAAAAACCTGTTAGAACAAAGGAGACACCTCATATGGATGTGTGGAGGAGAACTTCCGGTTTGGAATTATGTACTTCCGGTTTATCGTGTGTAGAGCAGTAAAATGCCATTTTATTCATGCAATTCATTTATTTATCAGTCTCATTTACTATTTCCTTGTTTTTTTTATCTATTTATATAATAAAATGTAGAAAGAAAGCTAAAATAAAGTTAAAGAAAGACATATTTACACCGTAATATTTCACTTCCGGTCAAGATGGCGGCCATTTTGGAAATCACCCCATAAGTCGAGCCAGCAGCAGAGTTCGTGCTGGCTCCATATCTAATATTGATAACCACGAGGAAACTCATATTTCCTGTAAGTTTGGTGCTTTTAACCCAAAAGCGAACAATTAGGCCAGAATTATGTCTATATCCGCTCTACTATAGGTCGAAAACCCCAGGTCTTGGAAGTCATCAGGCAACACAGTTAACTGCTGCTTTTAGGTTGAATCAAGTGTTGTAATTAGTTTTTTTTTTCATAGGAAACCACCTCTATAGTTTGTTTGTTGTATATTATATTATATTTTACTTTATTTTGTATATATTATATTAAGGACTAAGTAACGAAGTAACTAAATAACTAAACAACTAAACATCCAAACAACTAAACAACAACTCAATAAATCTATAAATCAATAAATCATTGTACAATTCATTAATTACGCACGCGTGGATCACGTGCACGCACCTGTTCTGCGGCACTTGGTTCACGTGCCAATATGGCGGCTGCCGCCTCGTGATTACGTGTACTGAGCGCCACAGCGAAGGGAGTCTGTCCTGCTCTATCTTTCGTTGTCATGTCGAGGTCAGGATGACTTAACAGTAGTCGTGTGATGATTGGGTGTTTTGTGGTAATCGCCATGTGAACAGGTGCACGGCCTTCTGAATCCTGCGAACATCAAGATGATCAGACTGTTCATAAACAGCATCCTTATTATGCAAATACATGACCAATCAATAGGCCTTATGTATGTCACGTGATCATCACCAAGCCTCGCTTTGGCACAGCATTTCCTCTCAATCCAAAACGAGGCTTGTTGGTGATCACGTGACATCATCATTCATAAGGTCTATTGGATTATAATCTCTTCATATATAAATTGAATCTTCTCCTTTAAAAACCACTCTCAACCGTGATCCTTTGTGCGCCTAGTACATCATTTTCTCCTTCACGGAAAACATAGATTCAAGCGTTTTGAATAGCAAGCAGGGAGTAACTGCAGAATACCCCCTCCGAATAACGAATCTCACAACCAATGATACTGATACCCCTGACACGTCTGACAACCGGGACACCCCTGACACGTGCTGTACGAATAATTTCCAATGATGATTACCTCGCACATACTGCTCCTTTATTCTACTCCCTAAAAATCCTTGATGTCTTTAAAATAAATTCTCTTATGATTGCATGCTTCATGTATTCTTATCATAATCAACTTCTTCCTGTCTACTTTAATGATATATTCTTGACTAATCAACAAATTCATAGGTACCAAACACGAAATTCCTCTAACTACAGATCGCATCCCTGCCGTACTAATATTAAGCAATTTACTGTCCTCTTTCAAGGTCCAAAAATGTGGAATTCTCTTCCCCTCGACATAGTTCAATCTTCAAGTCTCGTTAGCTTTAAAAAATCTCTGAAACAATATTTACTTAACCAGATACTATAATTTTTGTCTGTTCTTTTGCTTTTATCATTGATCTTAATATATTCTCATTTATAACTCAATATGCTTTTTCTCTTGTGTGATAATATAAAAAATAATAATAAAATACATATTTTTCATGACTGCCGCAAGGAAGCCTCTTCAAATAAGCTTATATAGTTTCTCAGAGGCTTCCTTGTCACTCTCAAGCGTTAATTTCTAGTTTATTCTAGTTCTTTTATATATTAAATATTTGTAAACTATCTATATTTGTAAACTATCTATCTATATTTCTGTGTAACTGTAATATTAAATGTAACGTTGTGAGTGACAAATAAATACAATACAATACAATACAATACAATACGTCTGATAAACGTGACACCCCTGACACCGATAAACGCGACACCCGTGACACGTCTGATACACCTGATACGTCTGATACACCTGATACGCTTGATACGTCTGATACCCCTGATACAGGTACTCCTGATACGAGTGATACACATGATACGAGTGATAAACATGATACGTCTGATACACCTGATACGTCTGATACGTCTGATGCACCTGATACGCCTGATACCCCTGATACAGGTACTCCTGAAATGACTATATAAACTAAAATCTTACCCTGAAAAATAAAATAAACCTAACCGGTCAGTAAACAAGATATTACCCACCTAGAGCTAGGGTTCTCAAGAAAAACTTCTCAAGAAAATGGTGATGTAAAAAAATTTAAGAGATTTTCTGGAACTCGAACCCTGCTCCCGCCTACTCGTAAGGCAAACGTCGCAACCACTACACTAAACAACCATCGTTGCTCAATTGCTCTCAAATTTGTACATTTTAAAACCACTGCTAATTTATGTTAGTTTATATGGTCATTTCATGAATTAATTAAGTGAGCGATTCCTCGGAACGACTGCAGAATACCCCACCACAGCAAGTAGACTTTATTCATGTCAACGCGTCAACGCGTCATCGCGTCAACGAGTAGACTGCGGTTGCTTGTAGAACGAAGGTAGTAATATATAGAGAACACTTTATTCATGTCAACGTGTCAACGAGTAGACTGCGGTTGATTGTAGAACGAAGGTAGTAATATATAGAGAACACTATTCATGTCAACGCGTCATCGCGTCAACGAGTAGACTGCGGTTGCTCGTAGAACGAAGGTAGTAATATATAGAGATAATAGCAAGATTGATAATGGACGTTATGTCAATTTACAATTTTATTTCATTATTTCATTTCATTTTCAATTTCATTTATATGTTTGACCGTGACAACGCGTCAACGCGTCGACGCGTTGACTGTCAACGTGTAAGGTAGATTACGTGGTAGGGTATTCTGCAGTCTAGCCCGTACGCATATCTTGTTATTCTTCTTACGTAAATAATGTAAATTCTATTCAAATTGAAACTGAAAAAATCCCGATGTACAATTATACCGAGTGATACGCCTGATACGCGTATCTTGATACCCGTAACACACATCTGGGAGGGGGTATTCTGCAGTTGTGCCGCAAGCAGTCCCACAGAAAAATGGCGGCATAGCGAGCAGTCCCACAGAACAATGGAGACGTAACGAGCAGTCCCAAAGAACGATGGAGACGCAACGAACAGTCCCACAGAACAATGGAGACGTAACGAACATGTTGCACCCTCAAGTGTAATAAAGTAATAAAACCCTCAAGTGTAATAAAGTAATAAAACCCTCAAGTGTAATAAAGTAATAAAACCCTCAAGTGCAATAAGGGTTTATCCTCAAGTGTAATAAAAACCCTCAAGTGTAATAAGGGTTTATCCTTTAGTGTAATAAAACCCTCAAGTGTAAATAAGGGTTTATCCTCAAGTGTAATAAGGGTTTGGCCACATGTGTTATAAGGGTTTCACCAAATAAAAGTTACAAGAAAGATCACATCAAAATTAGTAACTTTTCCAAGTTTGAAGAGGATTGGTTGATATTATACATGTTTCCCCTTCCATATATTTCTCTCTTATTTTAGCGACTTATTTAAGCTTGCCCTTCAGTTCATATTCACCCAAGCATCCTAATATTTGGTAAAGTTACTAATTTTGATTTGGGGTAAATTTTTGTTATCAGATTAATTTTCCACACTCGGCCTCAGCCCCTACTAGTTTCTAAAGTGGCCAATTAGTGGCACAGAATGCACACAAAAACACGAAAGAAAGTGGGAATGTTCTTACAACGCTTCGGACTTCGGTGCCATTCCACAGAGAATTACAGTGAAACTATAGCTGTTAAATTAGCTGTTAAATTTCCTGAGCCGAGGGAGGATTTGTAGCCAAAGCCTGCACTAATTTCCCTCAAATCACGGTATCACATATATAGGTACTATATTCGGAAGAATGTTCAAATTGATCACCTGGCTGGCTCATACTGTGAATCAATTACAAATAATGGTTACAAACACAATAAATGTCAAATTGGCCACATGATAAATTGCCGCGCTCATTCGCCACATTGTCAATGTAATACCTTTTTTGGGTGAAACCCTTATTACACATGTGGCCAAACCCTTGTTACACTTGAGGGTAAACCCTATTACACTTGAGGGTAAATCTTTATTACACTTGAGGGTTTTATTACACTTGAGGGTAAATCCTTATTACACTTGAGGGTTTTATTACTTTATTACACTTGAGGGTGCAACAAGCAGTCCCACAGAACAATGGAGACGTAACGAACAGTCCCCAAAAACAATGGCGGCGTAACGAAATCGCAGACTACAGAGGCGCGATAAGAATGAATTCCCCAAAGACTTGAATTGGAAAACATTGAGTCATAGGCGAATGGGGTCTGAGAAGTTTGTCTCATTTTATATAAGTAACGAATCGACACACTTTCAAAACCATGCCATTTGTCGCACGACTCAATGTGAGATGATAAACGGATTTCGAGTCAGAACATGACGACCTCGTTCATTTTCTTCTATACTGCCCACTATACGCGCATCCTCACGCCCAGATCATGGCTACATTCAGCGACATACCTAATTGTTTCTATACTGCCCACTATACGCGCATCCTCACGCCCAGCTCATGGCTACCTTCAGCGACATACCTAATTGCTTCTATACTGCCCACTATACGCGCATCCTCACGCCCAGCTCATGGCTACCTTCAGCGACATACCTAATTGTTTCTATACTGCCCACTATACGCGCATCCTCACGCCCAGCTCATGGCTACCATCAGCGACATACCTAATTGTTTCTATACTGCCCACTATACGCGCATCCTCACGCCCAGCTCATGGCTACCTTCAGCGACATACCTAATTGTTTCTATACTGCCCACTATACGCGCATCCTCACGCCCAGCTCATGGCTACCTTCAGCGACATACCTAATTGTTTCTATACTGCCCACTATACGCGCATCCTCACGCCCAGCTCATGGCTACCTTCAGCGACATACCTAATTGTTTCTATACTGCCCACTATACGCGCATCCTCACGCCCAGCTCATGGCTACCTTCAGCGACATACCTAATTGTTTCTATACTGCCCACTATACGCGCATCCTCACGCCCAGCTCATGGCTACCTTCAGCGACATACCTAATTGTTTCTATACTGCCCACTATACGCGCATCCTCACGCCCAGCTCATGGCTACCTTCAGCGACATACCTAATTGTTTCTATACTGCCCACTATACGCGCATCCTCACGCCCAGCTCATGGCTACCTTCAGCGACATACCTAATTGTTTCTATACTGCCCACTATACGCGCATCCTCACGCCCAGCTCATGGCTACCTTCAGCGACATACCTAATTGCTTCTATACTGCCCACTATACGCGCATCCTCACGCCCAGCTCATGGCTACCTTCAGCGACATACCTAATTGCTTCTATACTGCCCACTATACGCGCATCCTCACGCCCAGCTCATGGCTACCTTCAGCGACATACCTAATTGTTTCTATACTGCCCACTATACGCGCATCCTCACGCCCAGCTCATGGCTACCTTCAGCGACATACCTAATTGTTTCTATACTGCCCACTATACGCGCATCCTCACGCCCAGCTCATGGCTACCTTCAGCGACATACCTAATTGTTTCTATACTGCCCACTATACGCGCATCCTCACGCCCAGCTCATGGCTACCTTCAGCGACATACCTAATTGTTTCTATACTGCCCACTATACGCGCATCCTCACGCCCAGCTCATGGCTACCTTCAGCGACATACCTAATTGTTTCTATACTGCCCACTATACGCGCATCCTCACGCCCAGCTCATGGCTACCTTCAGCGACATACCTAATTGCTTCTATACTGCCCACTATACGCGCATCCTCACGCCCAGCTCATGGCTACCTTCAGCGACATACCTAATTGCTTCTATACTGCCCACTATACGCGCATCCTCACGCCCAGCTCATGGCTACCTTCAGCGACATACCTAATTGCTTGCTAATCTAAATGACAAGCGTTTAGTACATATCTTCATTAATGGTTCAACCTCATTAAGTTTTGAAAACAATGTTGATCACCATGAACTACACCATGTCCACTAAACGCTTTTCATGTGATGCTCCTGCTTAGAGATTCTGCCAACAATTATAATTTTTCGTTTGTTTTGTCGTATTGTTTTTATGTTCTCTTTATATTATTATTTCTCTACTTCCCTTTTTGTTAGTGCCGTCAACAAAACAAGTAAAGGAGAAGTAGTAGATTAGTTTTTAACTATTTGCTAATCCTGTATGTAAATATATATTTAATACCACTTCAATTGAAATTGAGTACAACAAATAATTGAAGACTATTTTCTGTAAAACCCAGTGTAGGTCTGCGTCAGTGGGGACGAAAAACACTGGTATAATCAACCAAAAGTCATTCAATGGATAACTATAGTTACTGTAAAATCTAGTGTAGGTCTGCGTCAGCGGGGACGAAAAACACTGGTATAATCAACCAAAAGTCATTCAATGGATAACTATAGTTACTGTAAAATCTAGTGTAGGTCTGCGTCAGCGGGGACGAAAAACACTGGTATAATCAACCAAAAGTCATTCAATGGATAACTATAGTTACTGTAAAACCCAGTGTAGGTCTGCGTTAGCGGGGACGAAAAACACTGGTATAATCAAACATAATTAACAGCGATTACACCAAATTACCAAATACTGTTATGAAATAGATTTGATGGTGCGCGCTCTCTGATTGGCTGAAAGCCGTGTTTCTGCAACTCTATAGAGGGTTTTCACCTGACGTCATGGCCGCCATGTTGGTGTACCTTTAACAATATATTCTTCGTTAGCTTCTTTTGTTAGGTACACCAACATGGCCGCCATGCCCTAAAATGTCATTTGAATCTCTGGGGATTGAGCGCAACCCATCTATAGATGGTTTTCACGTGACATCATAACCGCCATGTTGGTGTACCTTTAACAATATATTCTTCGTTAGCTTCTTTTGTTAGGTACACCAACATGGCCGCCATGCCTTTGTCATTTGAATCTCTGGGGATTGAGTGAAAACCCTCTATAAAAACATACAAAGTTGAGCGCGCGCTTGAGCTGGTTGGGAGAATTACATTTTGATGATAAAATTAAATGAGCGTTTTTCAGTGCTTTTCATCATTTATTTTATGATGGAAATATAAAAAAAAAAACGTCTTCCTATAGAGTTATGGAAATACTTTGGAAGATTGGAGAAATTCGAAATAGCAGTACACTCGCCCTTCGGGCCGATGTTCCCACTGCCATTTCTCGTTCTCCCAAACTCCCACTCTATAGAAACACGGGAAATGTTTTGTAATTCTTAAGTAAAAATAAGCAAACTTATTTGCATATGTACTACACGCACCTTACTGTTAACGTTGACCTTGTGTTCCACTAGACACTGTACCACGATATCGAGGCCACCAGCACACGACAGATGGAGTGGAGTCAGGCCATCCCAGGCCTCGACACCGCCATCACCACCCGGCCCTGGTCGACGAGGACTGGGGAGAGAGATGACTGTAACTACCTAGTTGGCTATCATTTTGAGCGACTAGTATTCTCGACTTTACTAATTTATTACTAACAAGCCCTCGACAACAATTCCCTCAGTGACAGTGTATGGAAACTCTCTTCCCTGATATCCTCTAACATCATATCCCCCCCCCCCCCCCCCCAGTAATTTGAAAGACAAAGTTCGCGTTCTACGAGCTGATCCTAGCATGTTCTCAAGCCGCTGGGTTAACATTTCTTGGGTTTGTTAGAATACAGTTAGGACGAGCTCTGTGACCTAAAGGCTTCACTCCTGCGTACTATTTCTCCATCATGTGTGTATGTTATTGTGTAGAGATGGGGCCTGGGACGCACATATATTATGTCAGCGGTGTGTCGTGTCCTATTTGCTGTCAGTTTCTCTTGTGCGGACCGCGGTGAATATTGAAATTGCCTATATTTGTGAATCGATAACCATATGCATTTGCGATAGAGAAAAAAAAAGGTCACAATACAATACTTACAATACTTTATTTACCCACACTACGTTACAACTAAGAGCTTGTCACAAACTCGTTCTAATGTGAACGTGAACAAGTATTAATTCCGATACGAACCAGTGGTAGTACTCGAGCGCGCTCTCACTAGCATGCTCCGATCGTTTCCGCAACTCCGTCTTTTCTCCACCTATTTTCCTTATTTCTTTGTTGTCTTTGAGTTCATTTAATTTTGGTGGGCGCTTAATTTGAAAAGATCTATCGCAACTCCTGAGATTCGAACAATCTTTCTTTTTTTTACCAAATCAAAGATTTATCGACCATGATACTACTTCAAAAGGAAATCAGTTAAGTCCAACCAGTGAAAGGGCTTGCACTGAACCACGATACCACTTCGAAAGGAAGTCAGTTAAGTCCAACCAGTGAAAGAGCTTGCACTGAACCACGATACCACTTCGAAAGGAAGTCAGTTAAGTCCAACCAGTGAAAGAGCTTGCACTGAACCACGATACCACTTCGAAAGGAAGTCAGTTAAGTCCAACCAGTGAAAGAGCTTGCACTGAACCACGATACCACTTCGAAAGGAAGTCAGTTAAGTCCAACCAGTGAAAGAGCTTGCACTGAACCACGATACCACTTCGAAAGGAAGTCAGTTAAGTCCAACCAGTGAAAGAGCTTGCACTGAACCAAGATACCACTTCGAAAGGAAGTCAGTTAAGTCCAACCAGTGAAAGAGCTTGCACTGAACCACGATACCACTTCGAAAGGAAGTCAGTTAAGTCCAACCAGTGAAAGAGCTTGCACTGAACCACGATACCACTTCGAAAGGAAGTCAGTTAAGTCCAACCAGTGAAAGAGCTTGCACTGAACCACGATACCACTTCGAAAGGAAATCCGCCGGTCATGTTCATTTACTGATTCTTGTTATCGGTAAAAGCACTGAATTTTGCTTTATTAGCTGTGATTCATCACGGAAACTCTTCAAATTCTTAACAATACAACCTGCTGAGTCCATGAGTGAATTATGAATTATGAATTATGAATTATTTCTCATAAGGTGAATTTCAAGTCCCTTTTCAAAAAAACAATAAATTGCAGTTTGACAACAAATAGTAAACGATACACCGCTGACATAATAAATTTGCGTTTCCCAGGCCCCACTCTGACGGCCCATCTCCGCTTGGGACAGACAGGTCTGCGAAATGTGCGCATGTCCAGTCAGCGGCAGAAATCGCGGGAGCAGTCCTAAATGGTTTCTGTTCAGAAAATCTTCAGAACTGAACTCAACACATCGTAAAAAATACCGGGGGTTAAGGAGAAAATCGCAAGAGTTACGAGTTTTATTAGTTTAGTCATCAAGCCAATTACCCTATATCATTATGACGTCACAGCTTGTTTATGAGGGGGACAGAATCGACTTGAACAATAGAATGTTGAACTAAATCTGCTCTGCTGAGGAAACTTTAACTTCGAATTGTCTGGTTTCCAGATATCAGCTGTATCAATGTTTATCCCACAATATTTACCGTATTTGGTGGCTGTTACCGCTATTCTACGTTCTACAAAATGCATTTGATAGCGATTTCCTTTGTGTTGTTGCTGTTTTGTCTCCCTCCCGCGACCGTGATCCTTAGCGTTTAAACAATAGATTGTTTTGATTTGACGTCATAATGATATAGGTCAATTAAATTTGGGACTGGTCCATGAAAGGATTAAAAATCGAAGCTCGTACTTTTCTGTAACAATGCTTCGTAGTGCACATTTCGAGTGAGAATTCAACCGAATGATGTGCGCGAGCGTGATTTCCCAGGTGAAATCCACGCATGCGCAAGCGTTTAGCAGACGTGTGCCCGCGATACGATGCAGTGAAATCCTGTCAACATACCTATTAATGTCACAGTTACTCCTTATAAGGAAACATGCGGCCTTCTCGTCTCTTTCGGCGACGGCCCGGTGAAGAAGGGACTGGGTACAATCATTAGGGCCCATGTTCCACGCGTCCGGGTCACATCCATGCATTACCTACAAGAGTACAATTCATCGGGTAAGTACTATTTTTTCCTTATCCAAATGTATTTCACTTCCCATGGATAGAGCGTATGCCTGTGGAACTTTCTCCGCACCAGAATATGATCGCCTATTTAGAGAGAAAATCCTTTTTATTAATTGTCATTACCTAACGCCATAATGTCACAGCTTATTTCCCGCCGAAATATTCTCAGATCAGTTTATTCAAAACTACTCAACAGGATATAAAATCCACATTGCATTGTAGTACGAGTCTCTAACACGACTCCTGATACGTGGACAGAATTCGTAACACTGTTTGCTGTTGTTTGTTTGTGTTCGTTAAAGGGGAAGGAAATTATTGTAGTTTAATGTTCAAACTTCATGCACAGTACAACATCCAAGCATGTGATTGGTTAATGATAGTGCATTATTGGTGAACAAAGCACTCGACCCAGATCCTGTCTTGCCCACAACAAGGGAGACCTGATACATGTTTGGTAAACCTCATTCTAACGACATTCCAACCGCATAGTTAATAGCGAGAATGGCAGAATTCTGTCTCTCCTGTTTGACAGAATATATCTTTGGAGACGAACATTTGTATAATCGCTCCTTGGAAATGGCTGATTTGCAATCGTTGCAGGTACAAACAAGTCATGTAGTGAACAAATATCGGCTTTGGAAAGCTTCTAAAACACTACAGTAGTCTTACTGAAGAAGTGGCTTTTATTCCGAGACCTCTGTCGATAAGAAGCAAAAATGGGGCGAGAATTCAGTGGATGTGTCAAAAATCCAGGAAATTTCAATTTGGAAAATATTTGCATTGGATTCCGAGTGAGCACATGGGAGGCTGCATTCAATAGGCCCTTTGCAGCTAACAGTCACGTGCTGATATAATACTGCATTAACGAATGAATTGAGCTCGTGATCTCCATGGGAAAGACGTTGCCATGGATGCTGGAGAGCAAGCTATCTTTAAAATCGCTGTTTTTGAAAGATCGACAATCGATTGGAAGTGGAAAATAGCATTTACAAATAGGTTTTGCTAATATCAATACCGATCTTGTACAAGGCATTTAAATAAATGAAGTAGAGCAAACCTAGTCATTTTCGAATAAAAGAAACTATCAAATAAAGTAGACTGTCTATGAGTTAAGCCTGCTAAAGACTTGATATTTGAATACGTGGCTCCAAGAGAACAATCATACTGATTCAACTGAGCTCACGTGGTGGCTCCGATTTGTATGCTTGTTTTCTTTCCGTCAATTTCACTGACCAAACACCGAAAGTAAATTATTCTTGGCAAAGTTAGAATTATATAAGAATTTCTGTTATATTTATTGTCTATTTAAATCACATTTCTTTGTGGAGATATTTACCAAAAATATTTTATACAGCCGGAATCTTTCATTTCTTTTTGAATTGGTTATTGACAACTGATTTCAGTTGAAATGCACTGCTGCGCGCTCAGGTTGAATATTAAAAGTGTTTGTGTTTTATTATCAAATACAGGCATTTGATGACTGTACGATGAACTCAAAATTTCGTTTGCTGTGCTTATCGGCCTCCGAACTTCTGCTGTGATTTATTTATTGATCATCTGAATGATTCTCTTACGAAAATACCCGCTGCATCTGAAATAATCATCGGGGGCGATATAAATATTGACATTTTATCCAAGAGAAACGAGCCGTCTTACAAATTAAAGCAAAAACTTCAAAGGTTTGCAAATGCAAATGATCTGGAGCAATTAATCAACACCCCCACAAGGATAAGTGATCATAGCAGAACGGCTATCGATCTACTGTTTGTCAATAACAGTCATCGTATTGTAGAAAGTGGTGTCATTCACTCTGCAATCAGCGATCATTCTATTGTCTGTTGTACAATGAAGTCTGGCGTCCTCAAGGCCCCACCAAAGACAATCGAATACCGCTCCTATCGCAACTACGACAAGGACTCTTTTGTGCAAGAATTAAAGGAGACAGATTGGGGCGTTCTTGAAAACAACAATGACTTAGACTCTGCTGTAGAAAATTGGAACAATCTTTTCTCAGATGTGGCAAGCAGGCATGCGCCGATAAAAAAGACTCGAATAAAAGGAATACTAACACCATGGATGACGTCAGATCTACGAAACGCCATGCGTGACTGGGACTACAATCACAGGAAAGCCATTAAAACAAACTCGGAATATTATTGGAGGCAGTATAGGAAAACCAAACTTTTTGTCAACAAACAAGTGAAAAAATGTAAATCTGAATACTATCTGGAGCAGATAAATAAGAACAAGGGGAACTCAAGCAGGCTGTGGAAAACACTAAACGATATCACTTCACGAAAGCCGAACTCCTCTGTGACTTCTATTGAGGCTGATGGCGTTACATACACTGACGATATATCGATAGCGAAGGTTTTGAACATTCATTTTTCTCTGATAGGATCCAGATTGGCAGCGAAAATAACAGAAAAGCTTCAATCTGCAATCACCAATATATGTGGCATCTTCTCTTCTGCGTCTACTCAAAGCGACAGAGAAAATGTGTTCTGCTTCTCTCCCATCTCGGAGTCCTTTGTCTTCAAACAGCTAAGAGGCTTGAAGACAAACAAGGCAATCGGGTTGGACCGCATTAGTGCGAGGCTATTAAAGGATTCCGCGCAATGTATGGCTCCAGTTCTGTCCAGGTTATTTAACCGCTCTCTTGAAGCAAGTGCCTTCCCAGTAATATGGAAAAAAGGCAAAGTAACCGCTCTGTTTAAAATAGGGGTTCGTACTGATTGCAACAACTACAGGCCAATTACAGTCCTTCCAACAGTAAGCAAAATACTGGAACGAGCTGTACACTGTCAATTGTACAGTTATTTATTGGAGCATAAATTGCTTTCGCCCGAAGTTATCGACCGTAACCGCGCTTGCCCATTTCACCGACAACATACTACAGAACCTCGACAATTGTAGTATGACAGGGGCAGTATTCTTGGACCTATCGAAGGCATTCGATACGGTCGATCATGGCCTTCTAGTGTCCAAGCTCACGTCCATTGGCGCTGATGATCAAGCTGTGAAGTGGTTTTCTTCCTACCTCGAAAACCGGTACCAAGTTACGTCTGTAGGAAATGGCCGATCCCCCACCCACGAGGTGCGTGTGGGCGTCCCACAGCGGAGTATCCTGGGCCCCCTTTTGTTTCTAATATACGTGAACGACCTCCCGACATGCTTACAACATTGCCAAGTTGTAATGTACGCCGACGACACGGTGATCTATAGCAGCGGGAAATCTACTACAGACATTGAACGCTGTCTAAACGCAGATCTCGCCAAGCTGGCTGATTGGTTCAATTACAATCGCCTGACTTTAAACACATCGAAATCTAAATTCATTCTATTTGGTAGTAATCGTAAATTGCAAGCCTGCCCAAGTATTAAGCTTACTATAGATAATTATAATCTCGAGAGTTCAGACTCTATTAAGTACCTTGGAGTTATTATAAGTAAACACATGAACTGGCACGAGCAAATCGAGGCTATAATTGCCAAAGCCAATCAAAGGCTTGGATTACTCAAACGTGTCAAGCACTTGCTTCCTTTAGAGGCACGAGCAACTTTATATAATAGTCTTGTTAGCCCACTTTTGGACTACGCTGACGTTATCTGGGGCGATAAGAACAATGCCACCCTCATGGAAGATCTCCAGATCATACAAAACAAGGCAGCTAAAATTATTCTTGACCTGCCTAGGCATGCCTCAGCCACTGATGCTCTCAATAGACTTGGTTGGCCCACTTTATCCCAGCGGCGCCTTGTACATAGACTTATACTTATATTTAAGTATATCCACGGACTTATAAATTACAATTTTAATATTTTAAGAAATAGTGATATTCACAACTACAATACGAGAAGAAAGGGAGATTATCGCCTCCCTTTAGTAAAACGTAATTATGGAAAACAACGGCTTTTTTACCAAGGTTTTTATGACTGGAACAATTTAGATAAGTCAATAAAGGAATCCGAATCCTTGGCTGTTTTTAAACAGCATATCAAGACACATATTTTTAATTAGATTTTATATATTTAATTTTGTTAATAGCATTTTTAACTTTTATCTTTGAACTTCTCATTGTATTTTTATTATTATAATTTTAACAGGGCCTCGCTGAAAAACACCTTGGTGATGCGAGCCCCCTGTATAAACATTGTTATTATTATTATTATTATTAAATTTTCGGCCTTCGGCCTCATGCAGTATTCATTATCTTTCGTTCATCGTACAGTCAGCACGTACCTGTATTTGTCAATAAAGAATGCACATCAGTTTCTAACCCTTAATAACAGGTATATTGCACTGTATAACTAGCATGCACATGTATTTGTAATCGTTTAAACACATCTGTAATGACTAAACGAGCTGAGCATGATATTCTATACTCACGAGCGTGGATGCCACATCTTCCTGGCCGCTTTTGAGCGCTACCCACAGCGGGCAATATCCATTCTCGTCACACGTGTTCAGGTCGGTCTGCAGGCTGCACAACGCATCTACTACGGGCTGTAGGCGACACTGAATGGCTAGCTGCAGCGCAGACATGTTCTCTTTCGTCCTTAAAGAAAACGCACGAGATAAAGGAGTTGGAAAATGACATACATGACTGCCAAAAGGAAGGCTTTATCTGTGCTTAGAAAGATACAATAGACGGTATGTTGAAAAAACTTACCTTTTACCTACAGAGATGTAACATGAAAGAAGAAGATAGAAAAAGACGGAATTTGTTACGACCCGGAATCGAACTCGAACCGTCGCTCTCTTGATTTCTAGTCCTCTGTCCTATCCTCTACATTACAAGCTACGTTGGTTGAAAGACTCGAAACAAAAAGCAATACGAAGCCATGTGAACAGTAATTTTATGCAACTATCCTCAACCTCGCCATTATTGAGAGAGTTGATTACAGGCGGCGCAGGTGCGAGTAAAGAAAGCGCACAAGATAAAGGAGTTGGAAAATGACATACATAACTGAAGAAAGGAAGGCTTTATCTGTGCTTAGAAAGATACAATAGACACTATGTTGAAAAAAACGATCCGTGACTAGTGTAAAAACTGGTGTTGATCTGCGTAGGCGAGGAAAATAATCGACTTTTAGTTGATCATACCAGTATTAGAACCAACACATATACACTAAATAGTTGAACATGTTGTCAATGTGGTTCCCTTTCGCTCTATCTGTGTCCCATTAGAACCCACGCGTATACACTAAATAGTTCAACATGCTGTCAATGTGGTTCCCTTTCGCTCTATCTGTGTCCCATTAGAATCCACGCGTATACACTAAATAGTTGAACATGCTGTCAATGTGGTTCCCTTTCGCTCTATCTGTGTCCTATTAGAATCCACTCGTATACACTAAATAGTTGAACATGCTGTCAATGTGGTTCCCTTTCGCTCTATCTGTGTCCCATTAGAATCCACGCGTATACACTAAATAGTTGAACATGCTGTCAATGTGGTTCCCTTTCCCTCTATCTGTGTCCCATTAGAATCCACGCGTATACACTAAATAGTTGAACATGCTGTCAATGTGGTTCCCTTTCCCTCTATCTGTGTCCCATTAGAATCCACGCGTGTACACTAAATAGTTGAACATGCTGTCAATGTGGTTCCCTTTCGCTCTATCTGTGTCCCATTAGAATCCACTCGTGTACACTAAATAGTTGAACATGCTGTCAATGTGGTTCCCTTTCGCTCTATCTGTGTCCCATTAGAACCCACTCGTATACACTAAATAGTTGAACATGCTGTCAATGTGGTTCCCTTTCGCTCTATGTGTCCCATTAGAATCCACGCGTATACACTAAATAGTTGAACATGCTGTCAATGTGGTTCCCTTTCGCTCTATCTGTGTCCCATTAGAATCCACTCGTATACACTAAATAGTTGACCATGCTGTCAATGTGGTTCCCTTTCGCTCTATCTGTGTCCCATTAGAACCCACGCGTATACACTAAATAGTTCAACATGCTGTCAATGTTGTTCCCTTTCGCTCTATCTGTGTCCCATTAGAATCCACGCGTATACACTAAATAGTTGAACATGCTGTCAATGTGGTTCCCTTTCGCTCTATCTGTGTCCCATTAGAACCCACGCGTATACACTAAATAGTTGAACATGCTGTCAATGTTGTTCCCTTTCGCTCTATCTGTGTCCCATTAGAACCCACGCGTATACACTAAATAGTTGAACATGCTGTCAATGTGGTTCCCTTTCCCTCTATCTGTGTCCCATTAGAACCCACGCGTATACACTAAATAGTTGAACATGCTGTCATTGTTGTTCCCTTTCGCTCTATCTGTGTCCCATTAGAACCCACGCGTATACACTAAATAGTTCAACATGCTGTCAATGTGGTTCCCTTTCGCTCTATCTGTTTCCCATTAGAATCCACGCGTATACATTAATAGTTGACCATGCTGTCAATGTGGTTCCCTTTCCCTCTATCTGTGTCCCATTAGAACCCACGCGTATACACTAAATAGTTGAACATGCTGTCAATGTGGTTCCCTTTCGCTCTATCTGTGTCCCATTAGAATCCACTCGTATACACTAAATAGTTGAACATGCTGTCAATGTGGTTCCCTTTCGCTCTATCTGTGTCCCATTAGAACCCACGCGTATACACTAAATAGTTCAACATGCTGTCAATGTGGTTCCCTTTCGCTCTATCTGTGTACCATTAGAACCCACGCGTATACACTAAATCGTTGAACATGCTGTCAATGTGGTTCCCTTTCGCTCTATCTGTGTTCCATTAGTATACACTAAATAGTTGAACATGCTGTCAATGTGGTTCCCTTTCGCGCTGTCTGTGTCCCATTAGTTGTCTGTGACTCTGAATTTCTAATCGTCTAATCTACGCTTGTTGTGTGCTGCCTGTTGTGTGCTGCCTGTTGTGTGCTGCCTGTTGTGTGCTGCCTGTTGTGTGCTGCCTGTTGTGTGCTGCCTGTTGTGTGCTGCCTGTTGTGTGCTGCCTGTTGTGTGCTGCCTGTTGTGTGCTGCCTGTTGTGTGCTGCCTGTTGTGTGCTGCCTGGTGTGTGCTGCCTGTTGTGTGCTGCTTGTTGTGTGCTGCTTGCGGGTCGATTGCTGCCCCTCCGCGTGGGCAGATGGAAGCGTGGGAACTGGTAAGTGTAATGCCGTCTGCGCAACACCAACGCGTTCTCAAGGTTTAAAGTAATGATTATCATTACTCGTCAAATCGCTTTAAAGTGATGATAATCACTACTCTAAAAAATCCTAACACGAACCACAAAACGAACCCTAACGATCGAACGAGTTCACGGGTAAACGACGAGTTCTCACTCACCTAAGGCTACGGTTCACAGGTAAACAAGAAGAGAAGGTGAACGAGATAAAGACATTTTTTCGAGCGGTCCTACTGGGACTCAAACTTGTAACCGTTTGTGTGTAGTGCAGACATCATGACCACTACACTAAGTGGGTCTACCGCCGTTCGGAATGCGAGAAATCTTTATCCTTGACTGGTTTTAAGAATAACGATTAGCATTACTTTAAAGCGATTTGAGAAGTAATGATAATCATTACTTTAATTCGAGATCGTGTTGGCGTGGGCAGATGGAAGTGTGGGAACTGGTAAGCAGAATTCCACTGAGGTTTCAGTGTCACAAGTGCAAGGGAATGGTGTGTGGCTGGGTTGCCATGGTTACCTTTCCCTTTGTGGCTGGCATCCCAGGCAGTGACTAGAAGTGAAATGGTATTACTTTCTTACTCACTTGGTGTTAATATTGGCTCCATGCTGTAATAAGAACAGCGCACCGCCATTATCTCCTCTCCTAATGGCTTTATGGAGCAGCGATAGACCGTCAGAAGTCTGGGCATCAATGCTTGCCCCAGCCTCCAAGAGACGCGCGGCCACCTGGTGTTGTCCAGTCCACAGAGCGAGTTCAAGTGCTGTCTGCTCCTCACCATCGGTCAGGTTGAAGTCAGGCACGATGTTCAGCCGACCTCCACGACCAAGGCTGCCTGTATTTAGAAACAAAAATTATATATACATATTATACATACCTTATTGTAACTAATTTTCGCGGGACTTAAATTTCGCGATTTTCGCGATTTAAAAAAAATCGCGAACTTAAAGTCCCGCGAATAAAAGATACCGCGAAAATTAACGACGCGAAATTTAATGCCTTTCGGTAAAACCCTTTTGTCTTTTATCAACTTTAACAAACGTTTACACGAGTATGCATAAACTAAAACGTGTCTAAGAGTCGAGAGTCCGAAAAATGAGCTAAGAAACGACACTCTTCATCGTCTTCGTCAACTGCCAGCTCAGGATCGCTATCGCTGTCTTCATCTAGAAGTTCCTTAAGCACCTCCTTTGTGCAGTCATCAAACATGCCATCTTGACCTGGCTCCTTGTATTTGGCAATCACGATCTGCTTATACCTTTCCAGTATTGCCCTGTTCTTTGTTGTAGCATCCATTTCAACTATAACTTGAACAGGAATTTCCAATCGAATTGATGTAAATATTTTGAGCAATAGCTACCATCCTTTTCTCAGAGTGTACAGGACGTACAGTTGTGCTTGGTCATGTTAAACAATCATGATGTTAAATAGGTTCGTTTCGTTAAAGGTCGGTGATGTCCCCTGATCAATAGGCATCTTTTTTGAGTGTACAAGACGTACAGTTGTACTTTGGTCATATACGATCATGATGTTAGTTTCGTTTTGTTAAGGGTAGGCGATTTTTAAATTGAAATGTAACATAAAGCAGTGAAAACATTAACATGTGGATCTTCATTTTCGCGAAATTTAGTTCCCTTTAACTCAACTTTTTTGCGAAATCGCGAAAATAAAGTCTCGCGAAATCTGCCGCCTAATTTTTCGCGAAATTAAGTAACCGCGAAAATTAGTTACAATAAGGTACGTAAGTATGTACAGTCAATGCCAAAAAGGTTGTCCAGCAGAACATAATATAATACTACAATATCCATTGTTTTGGCCTATTGTTTTGGCCTAGACAATAGCCCAAAACAATGGATATTATAGTATTATATTATATTCTGCTGGACAACCTTTTTGGCATTGACTGTATATAGGTGGAACACTCCTGTACTGTCCGAAACATGTGTCACTTTAGTCAATCAAAAGTATGTATATCATACACCATGTGTCACTTTAGTCAATCAAAAGTATGTATATCATACACCATGTGTCACTTTAGTCAATCAAAAGTATGTATATCATACACCATGTGTCACTTTAGTCCATCAAAAGTATGTATATCGTACACCATGTGTCACTTTAGTCCATCAAAAGTATGTATATCATACACCATGTGTCACTTTAGTCAATCAAAAGTATGTATATCGTACACCATGTGTCACTTTAGTCCATCAAAAGTATGTATATCGTACACCATGTGTCACTTTAGTCCATCAAAAGTATGTATATCGTACACCATGTGTCACTTTAATCCATCAAAAGTATGTATATCATACACCATGTGTCACTTTAGTCCATCAAAAGTATGTATATCGTACACCATGTGTCACTTTAGTCAATCAAAAGTATGTATATCATACACCATGTGTCACTTTAGTCCATCAAAAGTATGTATATCGTACACCATGTGTCACTTTAGACAATCAAAAGTATGTATATCGTACACCATGTGTCACTTTAGTCAATCAAAAGTATGTATATCGTACACCATGTGTCACTTTAATCAATCAAATCAAGTCACCTCATTCATTGAACTGCTGCTACAAATCACAAACTGTCTTGTAGTTTAATTCGTGGTAATTAAGACTTGATGCGTGAGAATTGCAAGGCTAGCTGTGGGGGAACAATGAATGGCGACACGTTGTAATACAACAACACGCCACTAAAAACCTTACAATGTCCCGTTACAACTAACCTTGATAGTCGATAAAACAAGTAACAACGCCTTCATGTTTTGCAGTCACAGCTATGTGTAGGGGGGTCCTGCCATAACACTCGGTGATTACCCCCCTGATAAATGGGTCCTCATATAGCGCATGGTCCTCTATCATTTTCCTTATTTCCTCTTCTGTCGGTTCTATTGTATCCTCTTCAAGTGGTTCTTCCCCAGAACTTTCACTGTTTTCCTCGTAATGTGTTCCTGACATGTAAACATTAAACGTTGAACTAATTTATACATCAAATTGTCTCTGTCCTGAACAATAATTACTACAATTAACTTGTTCATTGATACAGGTATTTGCAGTGTAATGCAGTACATTTGTATATTATAATACGGGTTTACCTGACGATTGTTGACCAAATGGAGATCCACACAAGTATTTGCAGTGTAATGCAGTACATTTGTATATTATAATACGGGTTTACCTGACGACTGTTGACCAAATGGAGATCCTCCCCCAGCAACAGCAGATGCTGCAGTAGCAGCCGCTCTGATGTCATCTAGGAATGGATTGGCATCATTTGAACCAAACGAGAAGCCTCTGTCACTGCTGTCATCGAATGCATTAGTATGCCCCAGATCCTCCTCGAACGGATTCATCTTCACTACAGACGGCGCCTGAACAGCAGCTACCGGTTTCTCTGTAGGAAATTTTGCCTTCTTGGTTTTCTTTTCCCTCCGTTTTTTTACCTCCTTCGCGCGTTCTGCAGCCTTTGCTTTTTGTAATTCCTTAAACTTCTCTCTACCTTTTCTTCTGGACTCTTTTTTGGCATTCTCACGAGCGAGGATTCGTTCTCTTGCTTTAACTCTAGTTTCTTCTGTTTCTACAGTCTGTACATTGGGATTGGCTCCACTGCAAGCAAAAAAACGGCCAATGTTAAGACGCACGTCCAAATGTAAACATGTGACATGTTATTTGGACAGAAAGAAGAGCGAAGTTGCATCAGATTATGGCGGGTTTCATACGATTGTGTAAACTGATATTAAGTAACTGAATAAACGTTGGTCGTGGCTTTCCCAGTTTCTCAAGTTCTCGTCTTTTGGTTAAGAGCTCTTCTCTGTTCTGTACTCACTTATTAAGTAACTCAGCCACGAGTTGAACCAGTCCCTTCCTGGCTGCCACGTGCAATGGAGTCTCTCCGGCCCTGTTCACGTGATTGGGTTGTGCTCCATGTGATGCTAGAAATAAACCGGCCTCCTCTAGACCGCCGGCTGCTGCCATGTGCAGTAGAGAGTCCCCTGCAATACATCACGTCACGTCATGTCATGCTGCGCCACGTCACGTCACTTCACATCACGTCACGTCACGTCACACCACATCACAACACGACACAACACAACACATCTCATCACATCACATCACATCACATCTCATCACAACACATTAAATCACATCACATCACATCACATCACATCACAGCACAGCACAGCACATCACAACCCAACACAACACAACACATCACATCACAACCAACACCTCTTATTGCAGCTCTCCTATGATGATCATCTCTGATGAGGTTACTCATTCAACTAAACAGTGCTTTTAATTAGAGTCCGATATTATTAATTAGTTGGGACTAAACTAGTGTTAGATAAAGAATGAGTGGCCGATCTTTATCCGATTTACAAACTCGAGCTGAAAGCGAGAGTTTGTAAATCGGATAAAGATCGGACGCGAATTATTTATCTTACTTATCAAACGTCTAGACGTAGAGTCATGTTTTCAGTTATTTTGGCGATACGACTTATTTTGGCCGAGAAAATCGAAGCCAGAGTTTATGTAAATCAGGACGAAATCTGTATCAGATTTACAGATCCCACCACGCTCATTGATTTCCTTCGTTTTTGCTTCATGAATTATTAATGAGTTTGATAATAATAATTACAGCATTCGTCTTTATAATTTCATCAATCACAATTGCCACATTTCATAATATTCGTGTTACAGTTGCAGAAAAAGCCAAACAGGTGAATCCTTTGGGTCGCGTTAATACGAAAAGCTTTAGTGTACGTACAGATGTGTGTGTTTAAATTCTACATGAAATAGTCAGTATTAAATGTCATATGTATCGACCTTTCCTATGTTTATGCTTACTGACCACCAGTATTAAAATGTGACAACTAACAGCCGTCTTACAAGTGTCTCTCTAACCACAAACCTGTGACAGTGTTAACAGCATCTGTACTGGAGCCGTGTGAAACAAGTTTGGCCGCCAGACTCTCGTCGTCCATGGGATCGATAGTGCGATCACAGGACAGCGCCAGCCACAGTGCTACACGGCCCAAGTTATCACGCAACTCAAGATTCAACCTAGCGAGAATGGATATGTTGTAGTTTAAAATATACTTCAGCTTAAATTTGTCCAAACTAGTCTATTTTGGTTCAACCTACCGTATTTTATCACGTATAAGCCGCACCTTTTTTGACTTTCAGATTTTGAAAGTAACAAAAAATTGCCACAAAGTTGGGGGTGCGGCTTATATGTGAGTGTTTTCAGAAAACTTTTTTTGCAATGACCGTCAACAAAGCCATATGAACAATAGAAATGGCACATTCAATTCACAGAACACAAGTGTCAGCACGATTTCTACTCCAACTCCTCTCCTTCGATTTCCAAAGAAAACTAGCTGTCCAGTTGCATGTCATCTTCTCTGCTAACTCCTTGAATGGTTCCTAGTGTTGTTAAAGGCCATAATTGGTCTTGGAAGCCTTCAAATTTTCAAATAAAGTATAATTCTCATCGAGTTCATGTTCAACTTCGGAGCTCACGCTCTATCGGACGTTCAAGAAAACTCTTGCCCCAGGCCTCCTTGAAAATCCAAGATGGCGGACCACGGACTCAGACACGTGCTCATATAGTTTTGCCAGAAAATCTTACTTTCTTGTGCGTTTAAAGGAATGAAGTTCCTTAAATATGTTGTTGGTTAATGGGGGAACATCAGCAGAATAATTCTGAAGTGATTTAAAGACAGCAGGTTAAAATATACACAAGAAAGGACAAGGAAAGTTGTAACCAATTTGTTGTTGTGATATGACGATCTCTTATGAAGACGTTTTGCTTCAACTACGGGCATTTATGAATTCGAACCAAGACTACTCTTACTGAATTTTGTGGTGCGGCTTATACACAAGGTTTTTCCTTAAACCTTTCATGAAAAACAAGCTTCTGTTTATCAGGCTGAAGTTAGGGGTGCGGCTTATACGTGAGGTGCGGCTTGTACGTGATAAAATACGGTATGATGTTTTTGTCCAACCTAGTTTATTTTGGTTCAACCGAGTTTACTTTTGTCCAACCGAGTTTATTTTGGTTCAACCGATTTACTTTTGTCCAACCTAGTTTATTTTGGTTCAACCGATTTACTTTTGTCCAACCTAGTTTATTTTGGTTCAACCGATTTACTTTTGTCCAACCTAGTTTCTTTTGGTTCAACCTAGGTTTGTCCAGCCTAGTCAACCAAGTTTATTTTGGTTCAAGGTACGTAGTTTATTTTGTGTTCAACCTAGTTTATTTAGGTAATTTCTGTTGTTTAATGACTTAGCCCTAAAAACAAAATTAGTGAGCATCCGTTGTTGACGGTTAGCGTGTTTTTAAATGTAGGGTTTGGATTAGTTCACAGGACCATCGAAGAAGCATCATATTTGTCTGTTGTTCAGGGACTTAGCCCTAAAAACCCAAAATTAGTGACTTGTTCTAAACACCCTAAATTAGTGAGCAATTGGGTTTACTGAGGTTAGGTTTTTTTATGTTGGGTCAGGGTTTGGATTAGTTCACAGGACCATTAAATCGATTTATAATAGTGTTAGGAATGAGTTTCTTTTGGAGTGGGGTACCTACGTGTTAAGTGCTGTTTAATAAACGAGCAGCAGTGTTTTATCAGGTTTAAAACTCGAGGGCGAAGCCCGAAAACTTATAATGTTGCTTTATTAACCATTGAACCAACGCCATGCAAAATATTTGAGTAATCACCGCCAGCGATTACGAACATCTCAAGGGAATGACATGAAGAAATCACCATACTATGTTGTTTGAAGCGGCGTTTCGCAATGCTGAAAGCATTGTGTAGCAAAGAACAAGCTAGGGCAAGAATAACCTGCACTTGAAGGATTTAGTGTCGTGGTTGACATCGATAAAGTTCAAGACTTGGAAAGCGATGTGACTGACATGACGGCAGACTCTAAATGTTTGACTCTGGCACAAAATATGAAGAGGATGTTTGTAAGTTTAATGCACGTTTTTATTATTTTACGGCTTTGAGTTTGGTTTAATAATTGGAACTAAAGAGTGACTCGGTAAACAAGTAATGGTAGTTGGGTAACTTCATTTAAAAAATATTATCTGTGTATCTCGGTAGTCTGCTGATATTAGTAAATTTAGTGTACTTTTTGCTATCTTTGGGTCTTTATCAGTGAATTATTAATTAGCATGAAACTTTATATAAAATTTCATGTTCACTAGTATTCTTTATATAAAACGTTCATCCTAATTAGCAATTCAATAAGAAAGCTGAAACATCAATAGAAATTCCAAGAGTTGGAAGGTGCTTATCCATGGTCTCAACCATTAACCCCGTTTCCCCCTGGGACATAATTCAAATCCCTCCGCGGGCTTTTTAGAATGATGAGATTTTATCAGGTATAGAGGAGCATGCACGTGACTGACTTGCTTCATCTGATTGGACAAAATGCTCATTAATTATTCATACGTTTTTGAACTGGCTTTAATAAATCTGCTTGTTATTGTCTGTGTTGTCATCCTTGTTATCGTCTGTGTTATCTTCTGTGTTATCAATGTTTTAAAGAATTAATTGGGCTTCCTGTGAGATTTGTATTTACGCATGCGCAGGAGGCAGATCCGGGCCACGAGGGATTTGTGTCGGCCATGTTGTTTAGGTTCGAGATTATGTAAGTGTTTACTGTTATTAAAACCTCGTTAACTTGGACCTTCAATGTAGAGGGATTACTGTGGAACATAACTTGGTAGCAGAGCAAGGTTGTAACGGCGGAATTACGGTTTTTTTAACAGTGAAATTACAGGAATTTACGGATTGAACGATAAGGGTTTTTGAGAATGGAGAAACTGAAGAGAGAGAAAGCGAAGTCCAAAGGCGCATATACCAGGACAAGAACGAAACTAATGATGACATTGGAGGGTGGATTGTGTTCAAGAGTGCAGGTGATGGAGAATTTAAGTTTGTTTACTGCTGCTTACGAAAATGTGGTCGGTGCATGCGAGAAATTGGAAGCTTACTTCGAAGAGATTTAAGACTTGGAAGGTCTTCGGGTCGTGTCAAGTGAATTAGAGTCTAAGGAGGAGGACTTTAGTGATATCGAGAGGGTTGTGCAAGGATATTTAAATGGCAGTCGTGGAGAAAGTTCATCTGTTTCTAGATCACAGCCTACTGGATGTTCAACAGTAAATCAAGAAACACAACTACTGAAAAAGGAAGTCAGCAAACAAGAGAAAGAAATTGATAAGATTGTACACGATCTTGAGAGAACATGTACAGAGCTACAACAGAGATTTCGTAAAGAGCAACAGCAATCAGAAGAGCAACATAAGCAAATACTGGGCTGTGAAGGGAAATCAAATGACCCTTGCAAGGAACCTGAAAGGAAAGTGGAGGCAGTTAGAGGAGTACAACCACTCGGAGAGCGACTGGAGGACAAGAGTTCCATCGCCAAAATACAGTTTGTTGGGTCTTCTATTACACCAGGGATCTGTTCACATGTTCCAAATACATTGTCACCCCCTGTTTGGCATCCACAGCCATCCGCTATAACCCACAACACAGATACCTTGGCTCCACTCTCGCTCGGTGGGATTGCTACATCCACTCCGGTTTATTTGCAAACCCCACCAGTGGACTACCCCATTCCTTGTCGTCCCCAAGGCTCGTTTGTGCCTGTCACTTCAGCTGAAACTGGAACCTCATATCACACATCCCTACCATGGAGTAGTACACGCCCCACCCCATAGCAGTTATGGTCAAATGCAAACCAAGTACCGCCTGTGACACCTCAAAGTGACCAGCCATCACGGTCTACCACCAACCAAATCAGCTATGATTCTTCAGCACTGCTAAAGAGAGTGAGTGTTCCAAAGTTCTCTGGGAACAAGAAGAATTACGAAGGTTGGAAGGCAGCATTTAATTCATGTGTTGACCGGGCCAAAGCCACAGCGGAGTACAAATTATTAAGGTTACGTGAGTGTCTACAAGGGGAAACGCTCAAGGTCATTGAAAACCTGGGGCATTCTGCAGCAGCATACGAGGCAGCAAAAACCCGACTGGATCGAAAGTATGGTGGAGTACGTAGAGCTTTGACACTTAGGCTGGAAGAGTTAGATATGTTTAAACCTGTCAGAGAAGGGAACGACAAAGACCTTGAACTGTTTGCTGAACTCCTAGATGTAATAGTTGTGAACCTAACAGATGCATATCAACAAGCAGAGCTTGGTAGTGGATCTCTTTATATCACCCTTCAACGTAAGTTCAACAAGAACCTTCTTGCAAAGTACAAGCAATGGGTTAGTGACAATAATCGTGTCGAGAATGTAGGGGTGCTGAGGGAGTTTATTGACAGAGAGTCAGAGTTTCTAACTACAGCTTCTGAGACTATAACAGGAGTCCTTAAGGAATGTAATAAGAAAGAGAAGACCTCAGCTGGGAGTACATTTGTTACTCGACCCGAACCTAGTACCAAGAAGAGATATAATAAGAAGTGCAAGGTGTGTAATGAGATACATGGAATCTGGGCATGTGACAGCTTTAAGAGGATGGCAGTAAGCCGCAGATGGGACATAGCCAAGGACCATAAGTTATGCTTCAGATGTCTCGCCGATGGACATCGGGCTGAAGCCTGTAACAGGAGTAGAGTTTGTGGGCTCAGTGGATGTAAGTCATCCCATCATCGACTGCTTCATGAAGACAGAGTTGTGGGACAAGAAGGCCGAATGAAGGATCAAAGGAAGGAAAGAGAGAAGCCAACAGAGACTGCCAGTGAGATAGATTCATCGATATTGCTAGCTGGTAATGCTGCCATGGAAGAGGAGCCCCAGGAGAGGACCCACACGACAACCATGGTTACAGAGCCTGCAGTTTCCACATAATTTATAGCACTCAGAACTGTTTCTGTGTATCTGACCAATGGAACCAAAAGGGTAAAAGTAAATGCTCTCTTGGATGAAGCTAGTAGAAGGTCATATCTAAACAGTGATGTCGCCGCCGAACTTGGGCTAGAGGGTAGGCCATATGAACTGACTGTAAATGTACTCAGTGACAACCAGGAAAGACTAGACACTTCTGTAGTTGAGTTTAACATTAGCAGTTTAAATGGGAAAGTGAGTAAAGCAGCTTCTGCCTATACAACAGAACGTGTTACTGGCAACATGCAAGTAGTGGACTGGAATGTATACAAGTCCAAATGGAAGCACCTGAAGGAACTTCGGTTCCCTCAGGTAGGCCCCAGGCCTATCGTAGACTTACTAATTGGAGTAGATCAGTCAGACCTGCTGTACTGAATATAGTAGTTAGAAGTTTATAGTAGTATTTATAGTAGTATTTATCATAGATTGACATGTATTAGGTTAGTTTTTAGCTTAGAACATTATTTTATTTATATGAGTAGTGCACGCCCCTTCTGGAAATCAGCTTCTAGTTGTGAGGGTGCTGCGTGTGTTTAAATAAAGTTGATCTCATCTCACTCGTTAGAAGATGTGAGAGGACAGCCTGGAGAACCAATAGCCAGATTGACACCATTAGGATGGACCTGTATTGGTAGTCCGAAGATGGATGCAAGTGCTTGTGGAATCCAGACTAATTTTTCATTCTATACGAGTGACTGGGATAGACTGAACAGCCTTATTCGTCGTTTCTGGGACATCGAAGAGCCAAAAGAAACACAGATCATCAAATTGGAAGAAAAGGTTGCAATGGACACAGTTGCTAAATCTCTCACCTTTGAAGGTGGTCACTACAGTGTTGGCATGCCCTGGAAGACCGATAAGTGTGCTTTACCAGACAACTACAGTATGGCATTACATGTACGTCGACTTCATAACACAGAGAAACGATTACAGAAATCCCCTGAAGTTAGCCAGGCCTACAGTGATGTGCTACAGAAGTACAAGGAACAGGGATACATACGTCAGGTACCACCAGGAGAACAAAGGCCTGACCAAGTATGGTACTTGCCCCACTTTCCAGTTTTGAGACCTGACAAGTCCACGACTAAGACTCGTATTGTGTTTGATGCTTCAGCTAAGTATGATGATGTGTCTCTCAACAATGTTGTGCATCAAGGGTCCAAGCTGCAAAATGACCTGTTTGCAGTACTTCTTCGATTTCGTCGGGACCCTGTTGCATTGATGTGTGACATTAAGGAGATGTATTTGCAGATCAGGCTGAAACCAGAAGATAGACCATATCACCGTTTCCTGTGGCGAGATCTGAACACTCGAAGAGAACCTGATGTTTTTGAGTTTGACCGTGTTGTGTTTGGGGTTAACTCCTCTCCATTTCAGGCCCAGTTTGTTGCCCAGCAACATGCTCGGAAGCACAAGTTGGAGTTCCCCCTTGGATCTGAGACAATCTTGAAGAGTACATACATGGATGATAGCATGGATTCTGTCTGTGACATAAAGACTGGAATTGAGTTATACAGTCAACTGTCACAGACATGGGGATCTGCTGGGATGCATGCAAGGAAGTTGCTATCTAATGTCCCTGAAATCTTACAGTGCATTCCAGCTTCCGATTGTGTAACTGAAGTGGATCTTGACAGAGGAGAGTTGCCTCCTGTCAAAACTCTGGGGATATTGTGGTCTCCCAAGGAGGATGAGTTCAAGTTTCAAGTAAACCAGCCAACCGACGATCGGAACAGTACCAAACATAGCTTCTTGAGTAAGATAGCTACCTTGTTTGATCCTCTTGGATTCTTGTCACCATATGTGGTCCGTGCAAAGATCCTCCTACAAGAGATGTGGTCCAGTGGAGTTGACTGGGATGAACTTTGTCATCCAAGGCTCAACATTGGTTTGATGAACTGTTGGAGCTGCCTAACCTTCGCATACCTCGTTGTCTCAGGACTGCAGCTGAAGTTAAATCCATCGCTATGCACACTTTCGTTGATGCCTCTCAAGATGCATATGGTGCAGCTTTGTACACAAGGCATTTGTATGAGGACGGGACTATCACTTGTCGTCTTGTAGCCTCGAAATCACGAGTTGCGCCACTACAAGCCGTAAGCATACCTCGCTTGGAGCTAATGGCTGCAGTCGTTGGACTCAGACTTGCTGAAAATGTTGGAACAGTGCTGGGTATTGAGAAATCTCAGTGGATTTTCTGGTCTGACAGTATGGATGTACTGTACTGGATCCGTGGAAGAAGCCGGCAATTTAAGCCATTTGTAGCAAATCGTGTGGGAGAAATCCAGAACGTGACCAATCCAGAACAGTGGAGATATGTGCCAACGAAACAGAACCCAGCTGACCTACTTACTAGAGGACTGAGTGTCGCTGCACTCATTGAAGAAGAGAAGTGGTGGAGTGGCCCATCCTTTCTTGTGCAAGGTCAGATAGAATGGCCTGAGACCAAGATTGAAGCCAAACAGGAAACAGATGATGAGGTCCGGAGACAGTACCGTGAAGAGGGACGAGCAGAAGAACGGACATTTATCACTTCAAGAAGTGAGAGTCGCCTGGACCCAACCAGATACTCCAGCTGGAATAGACTCACTAGAGTTACTGCAAGAGTGAGCCGATTCTTGGATAACTGCCGTTTGCCAGCCGCTCTTCGGAGGAAGGGAGGACTTGAGCCAGAAGAGATTGCCACTGCAGAAATGCGATATGTCAGACTTGTTCAACAAGAAGTATTCAAATTAGAGATCTGTGCTGTGAAGACAGGGAAAGAACTACCTACCGGATCAAAGTTGCTGTCTTTGAAGCCGATAGTAGATGAAGATGGAATACTCAGATGCGATGGGAGACTTTGTTATGCGGAATGTCTTCCATGGGAAACTCGTTACCCCATAATTCTACCAAGGAATCATTGGATTACCAAGTTGATAGTAAAGAACAGTCATGAACAAAACAGCATGGCGGGACCAATCGAGTATTATCTGAGCTGTCAGTCCACTACTGGATAATCTCAGCCAGGGAGGCCATAAGGGAGTGGGAAAGAGAATGCATGGAATGTAGAAGGAAGAAGGCCACACCAGCCAAGCAGGTTATGGCCCCATTGCCAGAACTACGTACACTACGTCTTTGCGTGCCTTTAGCCAGACCTCTGTTGACTTTGGTGGACCTTTCTTCAAAAAACAAGGTAGAGGGAAGATCCGTCAGAAGAGATACCTTTGTCTGTTCACGTGCCTAGCTACTAGGACTGTACATCTTGAAGTAGCATACAGTCTAGACACTGACTCATTTTTGAATGCATTCTTTCGAATGGCATCGAGACGTGGTCTTCCAACAGATGTTTTATCAGATAATGGGACTAACTTTGTCGGGGCCAACAATGAACTGAACGAACTGAAAGCGTTGGACCGAGAGAAGATCAAGGATACTACAGCAACTTATGGTGTCAAGTGGCACTTTAACCCACCTCTAGCTCCACATTTCAGCGGTGTACACGAAGTCATGATAAAAGCAGCGAAGAAAGCCATCTACGCTATTTTGGGGTCTGCTGATATTACTGATGAGGAACTTTTGAGTGCAGTTGTGGGAGCTGAGGGATTGATCAACTCTCGTCCATTGACTTATCAATCGGTGAATCCAACAGATAATGTGCCCCTCACACCAAACCATTTTTTGTATGGTCAAGTTGGAGGACGATTTGCACCTGACAGTGTCGATAGCACAGAGTTTAACCCCAGGAGAAGGTGGCGCCGAGTGCAAGAGCTTGTCCGGCATTTTTGGCATAGATGGTTGCGGGAATGGCTTCCTGGATTGAACGCAGGGAAGAAGTGGTTCCGTAATCAAGATAACTTCCAAGTAGGCGATGTTGTCATTATGATGTCACCTGACACTCCTAGAGATCGTCTGTGGTATCGTCTGTGGTATCGTCTGTGTTATCGTCTGTTATTATCCGTGTTATCGTCTATGTTATCGTCTGTGTTATCGTCTGTGTTATCGTCTGTGGTATCGTCTGTGGTATCGTCTGTGTTATCGTCTGTGTTTATCGTCTGTTATTATCCGTGTTATCGTCTGTGTTTATCGTCTGTTATTATCCGTGTTATCGTCTATGTTATCGTCTGTGTTATCGTCTGTGTTAACGTCTGTGTTATCGTCCGTATTATCGTCCGTGTTATCGTCTATGTTATATTTTTCAAAGTCCGATTTTGTAAGCAGTGCATATGCCTGAATAAATTTAAGTGACTGGGAGGGACTGTGAAACAAAATTGCATAAGACCATCGTAGTTATATTATTGGCATTAATGACCAACACGTCATGGAATGTCTCTGTGGTAAAGTGGTAAAGTTCTGGTCTTCCAAGCCGACGATTCCGGATTCGAGTCTCGTCAGGGATGAAAAAAAGTAAGTAACAATGGTGCGTAATATTAATCAATGTAATAGTGATGGGTGGTGTTGGGGTGTGGAAGAGGGATCGGGGTGGGTGGGTGGAGGGATCGGGGTGGGTGGGTGGAGGGATCGGGATGGGTGGGTGGAGGGATCGGGGTGGGTGGGTAGAGGGATCGGGGTGGGTAGAGGGATCGGGGTGGGTAGAGGGATCGGGGTGGGTAGAGGGATCGGGGTGGGTAGAGGGATCGGGGTGGGTAGAGGGATCGGGGTGGGTAGAGGGATCGGGGTGGGTAGAGGGATCGGGGTGGGTAGAGGGATCGGGGTGGGTAGAGGGATCGGGGTGGGTAGAGGGATCGGGGTGGGTAGAGGGATCGGGGTGGGTAGAGGGATCAGGGTGAGATAGAAGAAAGATAGTGGGACATAGAGGTGCTGAGGGAGAAAGTGTTCGCAGGCAATCAAATTTGTGAGAAAAATGCCCCCGTAAATACGCATATCTTGTTATCCTGGTACCCATTCTGCCTACTTTCGTATAGCATGGGAGAGCACAGTACAAACCTCGCCTTCTTCAGCAGTACACTCATAATCTTGTCGTTTTTCCCTTCTATAGCTCGATGAAGAGGAGTGCTATGATGGATAAAGAACTTTGATTACTTCAACGTTTCAATGAATTTGAAGGTTGACACCCGATATTCCGTACGGTAGTCACCCAAACAGTAACCCTACAATGTGCTACAGGGAGAACTGTTTGGGTACTTCGTCGTAACACGTACAATGTACTTATGATAATCACCGTTGTACCTTCCTGCACTATCCTGTGCATCAGCATTTGCTCCATTATCTATCAGCAGTGTCGTGATCCTTGCCATGCCGTCTGCAGATGTCATCTTGTTAGAGTCACTGGAGACAGGAGTCACTGACCATGGCCTAAAAATAGCACAATCATTTTGATGCATGTAAACATACTGTAACATAACAACATGCACGTTTATCAAACACACACATGCGCCACTTCCTGTTTACCCCAGTAGTAAAGCGTTGATCTGACGTGCAGAATGTAAAGGGTTAAACTGAACCCACACTCTAAGAGATTATTCCTTATAGATATATATATACAGAATTTTCTCTCAATTTAGTCCTTATTACTAAATTTCAACAGAATAACTACATACACATATAAAGCACACAGTCAAAATAATAATAACAATAATAATAATAACTAGATTAATCAGTGGCATATCCACGAGGTGGCTCTTCATCCACTGATGGGCCTACGATTTAACGTCTGAGATTCTGAGAAGATGTGAAGGTCTAACCATTTGCAGCTCGAGAACGAAATTATTTCACAAGGCAGCACCTTCTTCTCGGTTATTTTAAGTCCCTGAGTGTTGGTCTGGCCAGGGTTCGAACCCACGACCTCCTGCTCGACAGACTGGCACTAAACCACTGAGCTAACCGGAAGGCGGTCAAAAAACAAAACTCAGTTCTACTGACAGTTAAACATATTTTTTTAATATTGAATCTTATTAGGTGACTTACTTGTATGATGCAGTAATGTGTAGAGGTGTCACATGCTCACTGTGGTTGGCTGCACTCACCATTGCACCATTATGTATTAAGAATGTGGCAGCAAACTCATCACCCTGTTTGATAGCCTTATGAAGAAGACAGTCGCCATTGCTGTCAGTCATGTTGATATCACACCCATGACCTACCAGAGTTCGTGCAATACTCTCTTGCTGTTCTGCTAGTGCAATGTGTAATGGCACTTCACCACTTGTGGGATCCAACTCATTCAGCTTTCCTGGTAGCTGAAACAAAAACGCCAGGACATTGGTTTATAACCAGTTATGGTGTCATAAAACGAACAATGGCAATGTCCAGAAACATTTTACATTACGAGATCTTCACATTATAGCCTGACATAGTTTAGCTATAAGATTTGTACTAAAAAAAGACAGGTATTTTACATTTAAGGGCGAAGAGAGTTCTACCCTGGTTGCCAGAGGTTCTAGTTTTTTTTTTCTAGGTTAGGTTAAGGCGCGAAGCGCCGTCTTCGAGGAGCGAAGCGACGAGAGGGAGAGAAGAGAACCTCTGGTCAAATCCATTGAGAATCTCACTTCCATGCGTTTAGTTTGAAATAGAGGCGAGTTAAACCGGTTTTGCGGCCTATAACCCGTCGAACTGTGACGACCAATGTTTTGATTTCACACACGAACAATTGCACGTGGCGCTGTGAAGCATGAAATGACAACTGTAGTGTGGTTCTTTATATGGCTACTCTGGACAGTGAAAAAAGTGCCTCGTGCTAGAATTTGCTGTCGTGCTGTAGACCGTTTCTTCACGGGGACGACTTGAAATATTGTCGACTTGCCGGCAACCTGTCGGAAGCACAGCGAAGACGTCTTTACGTTTTATAAACTTGTACAGTGCCTCTTCTTGTTTTGTCTTCAATTTAGTAATCTCCGGAAACTTTGAAGCCAACGTAAACTTCACAGCGTCCCCAAAAATACTCAAAAACTCTTGATTTTCACTTCGTGCATATCTCCTTCGCCAGTCGCGGTTGGAAGTAAAATCACATACAGTTGTCGTAAAACCGGTTTGAAGTGGTAGGCCAATGACAATTGCTGTTGTATCAAGCACTCACGGTCACGCTTGGTAATGAGTAGATAAGCCAATCGGAGAAGAGGTTCAAAATCTGAACCTAGCTTCTGCATGGAAGTGAGATTCTCAACGGATTTGACCAGAGGTTCTCTTCTCTCCCTCTCGTCGCTTCGCTCCTAAATGACGGCGCTTCGCGCCTTAACCTAACCTAGACAAAACCTAGAACCAAAACCTAGAACCTCTGGCACCAGGGTAAGAGAGTTCCCACCTGTTCACAAGGTGGACTCGCGCTAAAAATTAATGTCATATAAAGTCTTTAAATTTCAAAAAGCACAAGTGAGAGATACATGTACTGTATATGAGATGCATTCTTTCTGGGTAGTAAATAGTGGATACTATCAATGTATTTTCGATATTATGCATACAAAACTGTTCCCTTTCTATTCCCTCTTCTGCATGGAGACACTTCTTAAAATGTAATTCGAAATTCAGAATTTCAGGTTGAGTCAGAATTTGAGAAGGATGCAAACGTGGAAGAAAAACACAACGTTTTCATTACCTTTCAAGCCACCAATAAATGTAAATGCCTGTTTCCTGAGAACGTTTATTGACATTTCAAATATTCAAAGTCCGCTATAAGCTGTAAGATTTGATATAGAACCAATATTTTAAGCATCTTTGCACAGCACGACCCTTCCCTGTATTGTCTGCTCTAAATCAGGCAATTGGCACTGTGGACTAGTGTGATGAAATTAATTGTGCAGTAGAGAACTTCATGCCAAGGGAGCCAGGATAGTGCAGTTGTTAAGCACTTCACCTCTCACCTCTGTGGCCCAGGTTTGATTCCCAGACACACACCATATGTTAGTTGAGTTTGTTGGTATCTCGCCCTTGCTCCAAGGGTTTTTCTCCAGATTCTACGGTTTTCCTCCCTCTGCAAAAACTAACATGCTAAATTCAAATTTGATCTGAGGATTAGCCAGGTCCCGACTTTGAGCAGCCAGCATTGCTGTTTCAGGTGTCGTTAGAAATTAGGAGATGTCTACACCAACTAGGGTCCAGGGACATGCTCCCCCAGAAATGTTTGGAATTTAAGTCTCAGAAATGCTATATTTGGCATTTCGAGGGAACAATAATTTTATTTGCTGTTTCTCAAAAGCTGTTGTGGAAAATGCCCAACCTGCTCTATGGTAGTGCATACATCATTTTGGCCCTTTTTACTGCATCAAAATTGGTGTTCCCCATGTTGTACCATTCTTCCCCTCCCCCCTAATTAATGACCAGTCTCTAAGTGTATGGTGGACGTTCAGCAAGTATTGGCTGTAGTCAATGAGACTATTTTTTGTTGTACTACCTGAGAGTTGAATTCAATGAGGAAGAGGAAGAGTACATCCTCACGGTGATGACGTATGGCCAGATGTAGAGGGTATGGTGACTTCGACTTGAACATCTCATACAATAGAGGTGCACTTATACCTACAAAGTCATCTGTCTTGAGGTCATGCTGTACAAAGTATAATACATGGCACTAGTTAGACAGGTCTTCCTACAAACTGTCTCTACCATCTAAAATATCACTTTGAAATCAATAGATTTGGAAAATTTGGATGATATTATATCATACTGTGTAGCAATAAAGGCTTTTAAGATATTGAAGATCAAATTTGTACTTTTGTATAAGAATAGGCAATAAAGCCTGGGTAGCTTCGTTTGTGTTTTTCACACACTTTAAACCATAATAAATTCATAAGGGTTCATTATTTCATCTCCAAACATTTTATAAACCTTACTTATGTGCATATTTCCTTTTAAATGGCAGAGTTTATTCTTTTGAAAATATTAACCTTCAATATTATACAAATTAGCCACTGCCGTGTATGTATTCGGTCAATTGAAAGGAAAATACATATAGAAAATAACCAACATTAATTGCTATTTCTTCCTACCCAATGGCTGGATATTATTTCAGCACAGTATTTCTGCAGCTCTTTGGCCCCAATGTCTTCTGCTGTCTGGTAGAACTTGATACAGTTTGATACTGTTACCGATGACATCAACATTTTTTCACACCTAAAAGAACAAACAAAATTGTACTTATATATATACATTTGTATATATATGTATTTACATACTGTATGATGGAGGCAAGCCTAAAACTCCCAATTATCTGAACTGAGGTAATGACCCGAAAAAAAACACTAAATTATATAAAGAAAAAAAGATTAATAAAAACAACTGGTAGAATCAAGGGAAATCAGCGCAAAAGGCTTTGAAGAAAAGAGATAACGGAAAACAAAACCAAAAAGAAACAAATTATCACTAGCTACAGGCCATCTGGTTTCAACAGTGCATACACTGGTGCAGCACTTTGTCAGGGTTGTCATGCATTGGGGTTTGGGTGTGAAGGAAACTGGAAGTCAGCCACTTTTGCTCTCATCCTATACATGTGTTTATGGTGCTCTGCTCGTGCAGGCCAAAGGAGCTCTGCTACAACTTTCATTGACTGCACTTTGTGAGTCAACATGTACATGTATGTCCTCACTGTGTACTTTATGGCCAATGGTTTAGTGCTAATGTGGTTATACAATGTACCACATAGTTTGTGACACACCTTGTGTCCTTGTTATTGTTGGCTTACCTATGTGGAAGGTTTCAGTCTGTGTTTATTGGCTTACCTACATGTACATGTATGTGGAAGGTTTCAGTCTGTGTTTGTTGGCTTACCTATTTGGAAGGTTTCAGTCTGTGTTTGTTGGCTTACCTATTTGGAAGGTTTCAGTCTGTGTTTGTTGGCTTACCTATTTGGAAGGTTTCAGTCTGTGTTTGTTGGCTTACCTACATGTATGTGGAAGGTTTCAGTTTGTGTTTGTTGGTTTACATATTTGGAAGGTTTCAGTCTGTGTTTGTTGGCTTACGTACATGTATGTGGAAGGTTTCAGTCTGTGTACTTGTTGGCTTACCTATTTGGAAGGTTTTTCAGTCTCTGTTTGTTGGCTTACCTACTGTACATGTACATGTGTATGTGGAAAGTTTCAGTCTGTGTTTGTTGGCTTACCTATGCCTAAGGTCCTTAAGTCTGTATTTGTTAGTAGCATTCACAAGCTGGATAAGGAAGGACTCCTCCTTTGGGATCTGGGCCTTGTCTGTGTACACCCACTTCATCAGTGTCAAACCCACCTCTCCACTCACATCTGTTAATAAGAATAATACCAACATGAAATATATACAATGTACATATAACACCTGAGTCTCCACATCTTATGTAACAACACTTTACAGAGGGTGATCTGAATTTTAAATGAAATTTCCAGTAGACTAGGCCATAAAAAAATTCAACATTAAAATTAAAATGAATTCATACCATGGACAAATAAATAAATATACCCAAAATATTTATTCTGAATAATATGTATTAAAATACTCAATCTAAGTTTGCATAATTATTAAAACATTACCACAGTTGCTTACTTATAGTGAGTTTTACCATATTATATACATGTACAGTAATAATTACTGTCGTCATCTATTCTACCTGTTAATTCCAATTCACTGATTTCATTAAGGTCTCGACTGCACCAGTGGTCACTCCTGGCTGCCAATACAAACTTATGGGCCTTTATTTTTTGTCCTCCAAAGGTCACTGTGATATCACTGCAAAAGAATGAATACATGGACTTCCATGTCAGGATGCCAATTGAACTTCTTAATGCCCTACATTGTACTTCAGATCAATAGACTAGTCCTGGCTGCAGTTTGGCCACTAAAATTCAATCAATCCTGCAAGCTGATTCTAATTGGCCATTTTAATGCCTAAACCATTAAAAATAATCTAGTATGTGACTGTACGATATGACTCACACCTACAGTATACACTTTTTTCATGTCTTGTCTATTTTATTAAGCAATTGCTGGCACATGTGATTGATGGCATCCTTAATTCCAACTGAACACCAAGTCTGGGTTGCATAAATATGCAAGGAATATGTTTAAAATGACTGACAGTAGTATGTTGTCATCTTAATAATATAATACCTACTATAAAATTTCATGCAACTGTCTGTGTGTGTGTTTGTTCCAGCAATCTGATTGTTTGAATAATGTCCACCACTCAGCGATTTGATGGGTCAACCAGACGACAATTGGTAATAAATTTAATTTGCATAATATTTCAGCTTGGCATTTAATCGCTGACTTCAAAAAAATACATTGAAATGCCGTGAAACAAAATGCACTGGGTTAGAGATGTACATTTTCACAAGCACTTGGAATTCCATACAGTCAGAAAGTTCTACAATTCAAGAAATATTTATTTGAAGGCACTCTTTACTTCAGGTAACCATAAAAATAATTATTCATAAGTTACTATTTTAATAGCTGTTGAATGCTATAAAGTTTACATTTAACAGCATGGGCACAAGTTATCACTAGATGGCCATTTTCGAAAGCTCACAATTTATTTTAAAATAATGTAAAATACTATACGTGTACATGTAGTTTCCTCTCTATAATCTTGGGAAGAAAGAGAACAGGCTTTTATCGACCATCTGAAAATCAGGCTAAATGGTGAAGAGAATCAATCGAAAGCCACAGATCTCAAATAAACTATTTATTTCAACCGCTGTGGATCACTGGGTAGATTGTCAGTGTTTGGGATTGGATCCAGTGATTAGGTTTGATTGATTGGCTATTCAGGAATTTTTCTGTGAAGGTATATTTATTTCATTCCTGTTTAAAGCATTTTAGTTCACAGTTTAACTGATCACGGGAAATAGAATAAGCATTATTTTTAAATGTGAGAGATTCTCCTTCGGCAGGTACAAACTGTTTTCACATCAATTTAGTCAATAGTGCCAATTGTAGAGCTCATATACCTGTGTTTTGAACTGTGTTGTTTTTGTATTGATGAATTCTGGCACGAATTTGGGTAATAACAATAATAACTTTATTAGAAATGGTGTCCATTCATTACAAGAATGCTCTTCCAGGGAGCTGTGTTACAACTAGAATTAAAATTACATAATAATTACATGTAAGCCCTGCATTTCATGTAATTTGTTCTATTCCTACCTATACAGATCTTTGTCATAGAGGTTTGCCACAGTTTTAAGCAGTCGACTGACAAATGTGTTCTCCCCCATCTGGCCAGCAGACGCCACAGCCACACTGTACTTGTGCTCAAGCTCCACCATCTTATTCTGTAATTTGACATATTCTTCACGGAGCAGGCTGAGATGCCGCTCCAGCTTTGCCACTTGCCCTGAGAAGAAAATCAATACTAACCTTCACTAAAAAGTTACGTTAAGTATAGTGACTGAAACCAGCTTGAAAGTCTGGTGTCCTTTACTATACCAACTGGACTTCATGTACACGTACATCAACACATTGCTACTACATGTACTTTTATATTGTTTATTCTCACTCTAAGAAATGAAGGCAGCAAAGTAAAGAAACAAGAAATGGAGATTAATAAAATGAACAAGATCAGAATAACAATCAATCAGAATTAATTAAGTCTTTAGGTATCCAATTGATGAAATTGGTGACTGACAAAAAATCCCCAGGTTGAGAATCTTGCAAGATCTTGCAAGAACTTGCCAAGATCTTGCCAAGATCTTGGCAAGCGTTAATACCAACCAATACCAATCTATATCAATTAATTGATTGATATTGATAATCGATGGACAATCAATTGTAGTAGATTTTGTGTGACCTTTTGTCGACTCCAGCATGCATTTCCAGCATCGATTGGTATTGAATGCCTTTACAGTATATCACACAACAGGTATAAATTATTTGTTAAATTTACACTGAGTTATTCATAGACTGCTAACATGTCCCTTCAATTCCACTATTTTTTAATTATTTTTTACATTAAAAAAAAACAAGGTTCAAGATTGCTAACGATGGCTAGACATGGCACACATGATTCAACATGGGTGCATTTAAATGTAGAGCTATAAGTAGGGACTGCCAACTCTTTTGTAAGTTTGGTACTGACCGTTGCGAAGGAAACTAGTACTGACCATGCTGTCAAAAGGGATTATATTTTCTTGACAGCTCCACCCCCTAATACTCCCTTGCAATGCATGGGCTCATTCTTTCTCGGTTTTCATGGAGAAAATCTTCAGTAGCATGACTGAAACTGCTAAAACTAGTTCAGACTAAAAGGAGAAGATGCTGTATCTGTATTCTTTGGTTTATATTGCATTTAAGATATAAACAACTGGAATGTTTCGTTCAAATTTATGCCATGACATGGTCAGAGAACATTCTTAACTTGCCCAAGAAAGGCATGGAAGAAAGCCAGGAGAGAAACAGAAACTTTGCCAAAGTGAAGTTGCGAAGTCAATCACTCTCCTTCACACCACTGGATTATGCCACTACTTTAAACAACAACAATAGTATTTATAACGTCAAGCACTGTTTAAAACACGAACAGCAGTGTTTTATCAAGTTTAAAAATTCGAGGGCGAAGCCCGAAGCACAAAATATGTAAGTTTAATGCACGTTTTTATTATTTTACGGCTTTGAGTTTGGTTTAATAATTGGAACTAACCAGTGGCTCGGTAAACAAGTAATGGTAGTTGGATAACTTCATTTTAAAAATATTATCTGTGTATCTCGGTAGTCTGCTGATATTAGTAAATTTAGTACAACATTTATTATCTAGGTACCTTATGTTCCGTGTACTTTTTGCTATCTTTGGGTCTTTATCAGTGAATTCTTAATTAGGATGAAACTTTATATAAAATTTCATGTTCATTAGTATTCTATATATAAAACGTTCATCCTAATTAGCAATTCAATGAGAAAGCTGAAACATCAATAGAAATTCCATTGTCTCAATCATTAACCCCGTTTCCCTCTGGGACAGAATTCAAATCCCTCCACGGGCATTTTAGAATTATGAGATTTTATCAGGTATAAAGGAGCATGCACGTGACTGATTTGCTTCATCTGATTGGACAAAATGCTCATTAATTATTCATGAGTTTTTGAAGTAATGGACAAACCTGAGAATCCTAGTACATTGAGAATCTGAACTGACTGTTGTCAATGAACTCAGAAAAATCTTGCAGAAAGAGTGTTCATGTTACTGACAGTTTGATGCAAAGTTTAAACCAAGAATGTAGTACACTACATACAGTAATATGAAGCTGCAAATTTAGTGTTTAATTCAGGCAATCTAGAAGCTCATTTGAGGGCAGCAATTTCTATTATTAAACTGTTTCACTTGCATGAACACTATTGCATTACACTCCACTGTGATTACTGAGTTCTGCCAAATGTCACAAGTCATTTTGACAAACTGCTGACAGATCTGTAAAAACTGACCAATGGTACATGTATGTATTTCCTGTTGCTGGGCTGATGAGTAATTCAAAACTTATAGCTCTAAACCCAGCCATAAAAGTAAACTAAGGAAATTTTATTTAACGTCGGTAACTCGTGACAGTCTGATGAGACTGATAAACTTGAGGCCGACAGGAGTCCTACGATTTTACGTCCTTATCCGAGAAGACTTGAAGGTCTAACCATTTGCAGTTGTTTCACAAAGGCAGCACCATCTACTCAGTTATTTTAAGACCCTGAGTGTTGGTCCGGCCGGGGTTTGAACCTGCGACCTCCCGCTCAACCGACTGGAGCTTAACCATGTTCAACCATGCATATTCAACCACATTTAGCCATTCTAAAAAAATTGTGGAATAGAAGGGGCTTAAACATTGCCATAAGCCAAACCTCGTGCCGTATATGTGTAATTAGCTAGGGGGGTGCAGGGCATGTTTCCCAGCCAACGAAAGGGGGGGGGGGGGCACGGCCAGCTCGGCTACCCCTAAATCTGCCCCTGATCAGTCACAACTTTTAACACATTTCCAAAATTGTCCCCTCTTATTCTTCTGGGCCCGGTTGTTCGAAGCAAGGTGAAGTGCTAACCCAGGGTTAAATCGCTAACCCTGGGTTAAACTGTACAGATTGCAATTACAGATTTAGCGCTAACCTACATGTAGGTTTAAAGTTAACCTTGCTTCGAACAACCCGGCCCTGGGCTATAATATTTTCACCAACTTTTACTTGGAACGAACAATGGTTCATTGTGATAAGCTTTAATATGAACCCAGTTATAATGAACATATTTTTTCAGCATTGCTGGCAAAAATACAGAAATTTGTATGGATTAGATCCCGGATATGATTATACTGGTTATAACGAAATCACCATTATAATGAACACAGTTTTGAGACCAATTTTTGAAATATACTCAGCTACATAATGAATCATAATTATTGTTGACTATTAAAATATCTCTTTGATCCTTTAATTCCTCTGAGATGGTACAAGCGAATTCTGTTAAATACTGTCAACCTTCTGCTGTTCTGGGAGCAATCTTATGTTCTTTATGTAAATAAAATAAATGCTTATCTTTACATCGAAGATACAGGAAGCCGTTACCGGGTCTCCCAAGCCAGAGGCTTAAATTTAAGTATTTAAGTAGAGATGAACTCCAGGATCGAATTGGAATTTAGGTTGGTTTTTGAGGAGGGAGGAAAACCGGAGAACCCGGAGAAAAATCCTCGGAGCAAGGGCGAGATACCAACAAACTCAACTCACATATGGCGCCGCGTCCGGGAATCGAACCTGGGCCACAGAGGTGGGAGGCGAAGCGCTTAACCACTGCGCCATCCCAGCTCCCCTAATGTGATCGCAGTGAAGCTAGATTCACCACATATGATCAGGAATTAAACACCATGCATCAAAAATTACACCAAATCATCCATTCAATAGCATATATCACATAGTTTATCACGTGAATGCTTATGTTTCTCTATTTTAATAAACTTCATGTAATGATACATTCTGCATGCTGCGCTGTGATAAATCAAACATATCACACACTCACGGCGATTGAATCAGCGGAAATCAGTGAATGATTGAGTCGTGGAACGACCATCACACACACGACACAACGAGCCGTCAGGCGTCAATGACGAGGAATTTCAGTTTTATTTGTGCCAAATAATAAAGCACCATAAACTAATCCTGGCACAGAAAACGTGTCAAACTATAACAGTTATAGTACATTGACAGTCATCTCAACACAAATATAGCAAAGGAACAGCGAAGACACCACTAATGGAGTAATGATGATTATATTTAGACTTACCTTCGTCCGCCATCTTGCTTTCCAAATACTGTGCTCCAGTCTCCCGTCGCGTCAAAGCGCGAGCCACCCCTTCCCCTCCCCTCCCCACCCCTTCCCCTCCCCTCCCCACCCCTTCCCCTCCCCTCCCCACCCACGCTATCATCTCGGGTACTTCTCTAGTTTATATTTATGAATTTTCTTTCACTAAGGGTGCGTTCGATCGAATGCTTATTCCGGAATAGGAATAGATGGAATAGTCTCTCGAAATCACTAGTTCGGGCTGATATATGATATTCAGGATACATTTAGTATTCCAATGGCTAAAAATTCCAAGTATAAGCGATTTGTAGTGATCATTCTGTGTATTCTTATTCCGGAATACGGTCAATCGAACGCACCCTAGTTTTAGCGTCTAGCCGATTGTACCTTTGCCTTTTGCCTGTATTTTAGTTTTATTTGGAGGACTCATTTTTAGGAGTTTTTCTCACCTGTTTAGTCTCTCCTCGACAGTAGTCTTCGTAATTTACGTCTGCTACATGTTTTGTTCTTTGTATATCTACTGTTGGAAGCCTAATAAATAAATAAATAAATAAATAAATACATAATTTGTTAATCATAAAAGGCATTCCTAGGATGCTTCGTCTATAAAAATATATTTCGGGATACCAGACTCGATTAGTTTTCTTCTAAGCTACTTCTGGTATCCCAATACTCTAACTATGGCAATCACATTTATTAATTACACTCCATGTAAATACAGAGTATGAATAAAGACTTGTTTTGTTTAGTTTTAATCCTTGTCACGTGTCCGATCCGATCTAAGAAATGGAGAATCAGTGCAGCCATAGGCTGGTTTCTGTATATTATTAATAATAAAAAAAAAACTAGATGCATGATAGACGACTACTAATATAAAAAATGAGTCCTCCTCCTATTAGGAGTTATATTTTTTTAATAGAGATGAGATGACATTACTACCAAAGCCGTTAAAGACTATATTAAAGTGCCTATAACCCCCAACATTAGTAAATTTACCAAGTTTGGTGACATTTCATTGGATATTTATCATGTGGTGAGCTTCAAGAGTTCTGGTTCTCAACTTTGAAAGGCCGTAAAAAAATTACAGTTGAGTAGCCTCCCATTTTTGCTTTAAGTTCCAAATAATGGTTTAAAGTTTCATTTTTTTTTAATTGGGGGTTACGTTATAGACACTTTAAACGGGCCGGTGTTTCACCCGACAAGATAATCATTGTATATCAGAGCTCCGTCAGATCCATCTTAGAATACGCAGTACAGGCATGGCAGGACATTCCAGGGTACTTACCAGTCCAATTAGAATCAATACAAAAACGAGCTTTAAATGGTTGACATTACTGTTTGCTATGCCATACTGACGAGTTCTAATAAGAACGAAACAGCTGTCTATGGCTGCAATCTGGTCCGAGCGCTTTTCGTGTCAGGCCTAGCTAACCGTAGTGCTTTGTGTTAGATTTTTACGTTGTATATCAGCTTTGCTGTAGTCTTCGGACTTTTCATTCGTTATTGTTTACATTTTAGATTTTTTGATGACGTCATATGAAAACCAAGAATAGACCAGTTTACGGTTCATGCCGCGCAACTGTTAAATTCCTTTGTTTCAACTGGCGGGCCACCATTGTCTAACATCTGCCTGCCCGCCAAATAAACCAAGGATTTGTAGAACTGTGCATGAACCATATTTCACCGAATCGAACCAAAATCGGCTTAAATTTATCCACTAATGAAGGACTACACCCGAATCTTCCGGATATTTTGTTGAAATTTGGTCCCCCGCATCTGAAATTAAAGGCGCACACACAAATCTAACTAAGGCACATCCCATGCCAGTCTGTTGACGTTAGTCCAGCTAGTCCAGTCCAGGTGACGAACCGGGGTGACGAATCAGTTTCGGAAAATAAAACATGCTGTTTTTCTTGTTCAATCTATATTTTGAATTTCAAAAAGCCTACCGGAACTGTGGAGATCATTGAAATATATGAAGACTGCAAGGCCGGCAGATCAGACGGCTGTACGGTGTTATTTATTGTACCTTATATTTCGATTCGGCAGAACGAACCTTCTTCAGGGGTTATACGAGCTATGTAGGAAATATTTTGTGTATTTTGAAACTCCGCTCTAAATTCGTTCTCAGTCAGCGCTTCTTGCCACTAACAGTGAATAAATCAGTCTAGAAATATTCTGTTTATTATTCACCAACCTATACAAATTACCATATCTCCATGGAATGTTCCGATCTATTTTTAACAATCTGGTGAGAAGACTGATTCCGATGATTATAGACCTCAAGATTTCATTGTTATCTGTATTTAATCGTATTTCTGAAAAATATGTATATCAGACTTTTATCAATAAGCATTAATATGTTATTCATATCGCAGTATGGACTTAGGAAGAAATCACTACACATGCAACATGCTATTATTGACATACTGACAACAAACGGGATCGTGAACTATTATTCCCCTAGCTAGTTCAGTGATTAGTGGTGGATATTTACGAAGCGACACGGTAAATATCCACCACTAGTCACCGACACCACACAAGTGAAATATATAACCAGCCTCAAAGTAGTTCAAAAAGTTCAAAAAGCCATCAACAAGCAAGAGTTTTTTTCGCGCGCTAGTCCGTGTTTCCGAGTAGCCAATCAGAGCGCGCGAAACACTTGTGTGGTATATATTAACGAATAATACACATGTGGGATATGTACTAACTTGAAAAAGGCATTCGATGCACTTGATTAAGACATGTTATTAAAGAAACTCCATCACTATGGTATTATTTATCTAGAATCGAACCCAAGCCACAATAATGAAGAAAAGTTTTCCCTTTACATGTAAATGATATTTAGTAAGTCTACTTATTTGCCGATGATACCAACATTTTATACTAGTAACCTACATGAATTAGAACTTGAACTGTAAATAATGAATTTTAAAATGTTATCATTGGTTAGTAGCTATTAAGCTTACTCTAAATATTAATAAATTCAATTTTGTTATATTTCAACTCCATCAAAAAGCTAGTTTTTATTCCAAAAATTCAAGTATTTTACCGGCCATGCAACTGATACCCGGCCTAGCAATGAAAGGTACAGCAACTGAAGTACGTTGGTCTCACTGACCGAGACTGATTGAAGTTACATATACTCTAGAACGAATATGCCACGCTCTCGTTCTTCCTTGCTTGACATATGGTAGTTCTGTATGGGGACAAGCAAATAAGAAATCTTACTACCCTTCTTGTACAATCTCGTTCCCAGAGCCCGCGATCTTTTGGCCAGCGCCAAGGTCACCGCTGGCCGAAAAGCGCGCGGGCTCTGGGAACGAGATTGCTTTCGCGTACTTCAAAAATCGCTTGATTCATTATGGAAATTATAAGGTTCATGATATTCCTTTCTCGTTGTTTCTGACATGCTTCCACTTAACTTTCTTTATTTTCAAAATATTGTTTGTATTATGCATGATATAATAAGCAATAAATCACCTACTAATAGCGGACCATACATATAGCGGGCGATTGAAAAAATTGCTTCACGCACGTCCGACCTTTAACACCGTAGCTAGACCAGAATGCACCACGGCCGGCAATTTCCAGTTTATTCGAGAAAATGCATCTGGTGTTACTATTTGTATTTAACAAATAAAGAAGCCTTAGCCATGTTTTATACTATCATAAAACACGATGGGCATTTGAGAACATGAGAGAAATGTTAAAGCACAAGCCGAAGGCGCGTGCTTTCAACATTTCTAGAGTGTTCTCAAATGACCAGAGTGTTTTATGATAGTATAAAACATGGATTTAAGGCTTCTTTATCTGTTTTATAATATAGATTTATGCGCGCGATGAAAGGAAACCGCCAGTTGAAAACTATATAACACGGCTAACCATGTTATATACTCTGGTAAAACATGGCTTCTTAGCCAATCAGAGAGCGCGTACTATCGTATCTATATTATAAATAATTATAACACATTTAGTTATTTATATTAATTTCTTGATCAATTTAAACTTAATTAATTAATAGTTTTGAAATCGAACTAATGGCCGACCTTTACTAAGTAAACTTCTCACTCATTTTAACCTGCCTCATGCAGATCTGTTATGTAGCCGGGCCAGGACGACCGGGGGCCAGGACGACCGGGGGCCAGGACGACCGGGGGCCAGGACGACCGGGGGCCAGGACGACCGGGGGCCAGGACGACCGGGGGCCAGGACGACCGGGGGCCAGGACGACCGGGGGCCAGGACGACCGGGGGCCAGGACGACCGGGGGCCAGGACGACCGGGGGCCAGGACGACCGGGGGCCAGGACGACCGGGGGCCAGGACGACCGGGGGCCAGGACGACCGGGGGCCAGGACGACCGGGGGCCAGGACGACCGGGGGCCAGGACGACCGGGGGCCAGGACGACCGGGGGCCAGGACGACCGGGGGCCAGGACGACCGGGGGCCAGGACGACCGGGGGCCAGGACGACCGGGGGCCAGGACGACCGGGGGCCAGGACGACCGGGGGCCAGGACGACCGGGGGCCAGGACGACCGGGGGCCAGGACGACCGGGGGCCAGGACGACCGGGGGCCAGGACGACCGGGGGCCAGGACGACCGGGGGCCAGGACGACCGGGGGCCAGGACGACCGGGGGCCAGGACGACCGGGGGCCAGGACGACCGGGGGCCAGGACGACCGGGGCAACGCATTCTCCCCATTGAATTAACAATTATCCTGAAATGGCAAACACGCTTGGAACAATGATAATCGTTAATTCTACGACAAATCCTAACCCGAACCACAAACTAAACCCTAACCATCGGACGAGTTCACGGGTAAACGACAGGTTCTCACTAAACGACAGGTTCTCACAGGTAAACAAGAAGAGAAGGTAAAGAGAGGAAAAAAAATATTTGAGCGCTCCTACTCGGACTCGAACTCGTAGCCCTTTGCGTGTACTGCAGTGTAGTGCAGACGTCATCACTACTACACTAAGCCGGCCTACCGCCGTTCGGAATATAACAAATGTTTATCTTTATCCTTGACTGGTTTTCAGAATGTCATTAGAATTACGATTATCGTTATTTCAAGAGTGTTTTCCATTTAAGGATAGTTGTGAATTCAACGGGAGGATGTGTTGACCGGGGCCAGGACAACCGGGGCCAGGACAACCGGGGCCAGGGCCATAGCCAGAGCTCCATGACATGCAACATTGATAACCCTTGTGGTTTTGTGCTCTTCCACAATAGCAAATAACTTTTGTTGCATGTCCTAACTGTAATGATTTTGTTTTGTGGAAATGAAACCTTGAATGATATGCAATGTTTATAAAGGCAGCCAAGGGATGCCAAGCACCCTAGCGGGGTCCAGCAGCTTCTCGTATTTATCATGCTAGAGTGTAAAAGTAGGTCTCTGCTTGAGAGTTCAAGATTTTTTTCAGATTTACAATCTTTGGAGAAATACTCTCCAAATGCCATGATCCAAATAGTCTATTTGATGGTTTCCACACCAAGATTTCTGAACTTATTGATAAACATATACCACTTAAAAAAATATCAAGACGGCAACAGAAAGTTAACAGTAAACCCTGGCTGACTGCAGGTATTAGAGTTTCGATACAAATAAAATATAAAATGTTTAAAAAATTCATCAAGACCAAGTCAGAATATTATGCATCTAAACTACGTCACTATCGTAATAAGATTAATCATCTAATTAGACTGAGTAAAAGACAATATTACAATGAATACTTTTCTGTTTATTCAAATAATAGTAAAAAGACTTGGTTAGGTATTAAACAAATAATTTCAACAAAACCTCAAAACCCATCTACACCTACTAAATTGATCATTGACAATATTGAAATAACTGCAACTAAATACATAGCTAATGAGTTTAATAATTACTTTGTTAATATTGGTAACCAATTGTCTAATAATATTCCACCTGTTGATGTGCACCCCACTCGTTATTTACCACCTAAAGACCCTGGGAGTTTTCTTCTATTTCCTACTTCTTCCTCTGAGATTGAGAATGAAATTTCTAGCTTAAATATAAGTAAAGCATCTGGCCCTTTTAGTATTCCTACGAAAATCTTAAAGCTTCTAAAGGACTTAGTTTCTAAACCTTTAGAGATTCTTTATAATTGCTCTTTTTCATTAGGCATAGTACCTGACCATTTCAAAGTTGCACGGGTTCTTCCAGTGTTCAAAAAGGGCTCAGAAACTTCCTTAAATAATTATCGTCCAATATCTCTTTTGCCAATTTTTAATAGAATTTTGGAAAAATTAATGTATAAAAGATTAATGAATTTCTTGACTAAAAAGAATATTCTCCATAATAAGCAATTTGGCTTTAGAGAAAGTCATTCTACAGACCATGCTATTTTATGTATAATTGATAAAATACAAACTGCAATTGAAAATGGACTCTTTTCCTGTGGAATATTCCTTGATTTGAGTAAAGCTTTTGATACGGTTAATCACTCAATTTTATTAGATAAATTAGATCATTATGGTATACGTGGTGTAGCTAAAGACTGGTTTTCTTCATACCTCAGTAACAGAAAGCAATTTGTTTCAATAGGTAGCGCTTCTTCTGAACACCTTCCCATCTCTTGTGGAGTTCCTCAAGGGTCAGTTCTTGGCCCTTTATTGTTTCTATTGTATATTAATGATTTTAATCTCTGTTCTAAAATTCTAGACTTTCACCTTTTTGCTGACGATTCTAATCTGTTCTATGCTAATACAAGTCTGACTTTGCTTGAATCTGTATTAAATAATGAACTTAAAAGTATACAAACTTGGCTTTGTGCCAATAAATTATCTCTCAATATTAGCAAATCCAATTTCGTCATTTTTCACCCACCTCAAAAGAAACGTACCTTTATACCTAAATTGGTTATTGATAATAAATATTTAAAAGAAGAAAAATGTATTCAGTACTTGGGAATAATGTTAGACTCACATTTAAATTGGAAATGCCATGTTAATCATGTGATGAAAAAATTGAAAAGGAACATCGGATTAATCTCAAAAGTTAGATACTTCGTAAATAGCAGTACTCTAGTTAATCTTTATTATGCTCTCATACATCCTTTCCTTTCTTATAATTTAATTGCCTGGGGAAATACTTATGAATCTAATATTAAACCTCTATTCCTTCTCCAGAACAGGGCACTTCGTATCATGACTTTCTCCTCCTTCACAGAGCATACCAATCCTATTTTTAAGTCTTTACATATAATTAAACTTTATGACCTCATTCAGTTACATACAGCAATCTTTATGTTTAAATTTTATCATCATTTCTTGCCCTCAGCTTTTAATAACTTTTTCACTCCAATCAAGAATATACATAATTACAATACTAGACTGGCCTCCAAGTCCTCATTTGCTCTCTCAAAAACACGTACTAATTATGGCATTTTTAATATACGATTCCAGGGACCAAAAGTCTGGAATCAAATAGACGAACCAATGAAATCATTAAATCTGTCTTTATTCAAAAAACATCTAAAGAAGTCTTTTGTTGATAATTACTAAACCACTTGTGTTCTTTTCTATTGTATCTATAATAATAATTTATTATCTCTCACGCTCTCATCCATATATTCTTTGTTTGTCTGTTTTCTGCATGTGTGTACACGTCCTGTACTTGTGTGCCTTGCCGACCTGCATTTTTCTAACGTTTTTGTCATCTATTTAAACAAGGAGGTCCAGCTTTGACAAGCCCTTATGGTTTTTTTGCATCTCCTGTACCCAATTTTGTTTGTTCATTTATGTAATTTGAAATTCTCATGTATTATGTTTGTAATTAATGGGTCAAATAAATTTACTGTTACTGTTGGGGTAAAATCTAACCTGAGAAGACAGTCCCCTTTTATGGGGCAGCGATAAGAGGAGGCTATCTTCTCAGGTGAGGAAAATTCTAGACAAGGCCTCTTGCTAGCTAACAGCCATGACCAACTCACGACTTATACTACTATTAACTGCATTCTAATTAAACCTTTTAATATAGTATTGTCTGTTAATGTTTTATTAATTCTAGCCTGAATTTCAGCGGTCTCCTCCGGTTCGTTTCTCCCGAGAGGAACGAACCAGAGGAGACGGCTGAAATTCAGGCTCTATTAATTCATTATTATATCAATTAATTATCATTATTTTAGATTTTATTAGCTGTTCTAACTTGTTTTCAATTCCAAAATTAAACAAATGCTACATGTTACTACTACCTATGTTTAATGTGAAATCTTGTTTCAGTTGATTCTAAATACCATATAACTCTTAGCATATAGTTCCCTGGTATCCTCTATGGGTTTGTCTGAATTACAAAACATAGTATATGCATGCATGTAGATCACTCAGTGATCTATAACAAGATAAATGGAAACTGGTAACACAGGTGAAAATGTTCTGTCTGTTGGTAATTTTTCAGTCATGAATTTTGTTGTTGTTGCAAGTACTTTCTACAATGAGGAACTAATTGAATTCTATGGTAAATGTGAAAGAGATTGTTGCAAGACTGTAACTGCACTTGTCAGTATTACATTTACAGACTGAAAGTTAGTCTCTCTTGCTACAAACTCATTTGTTTTCGATTGGGGCTACCTGTGTCATGCAGTCACTATGGAGTGCCACAGGTAGCCCAATCTGAAAACAAATGAATTAAAAAAAACTTCCAGAAGAGCCACTAACAGGTAACAATCGACTGGATAAACTATATGAAACCTATAGACCTTAATCAAAAATGGCTGTCCTGATTGGCATTATCATCATTTAGAGCACGTAGTTGATAGTTTGGTGTAAAAATATCTAAATATTGAATAATTATGTTTAAAAACTAGGAAATCAGGAAAACAAGACTGGTCAGTCCAACTTAGTTCTGATGAAATTCTATAAATTTAGATCTCAATAACTTAGTATCATGTTAACTATCACACTCAAACTTCACAGTGGCATGCCTTTTAAAGGGGCTATGTCATGATGTTACACATGTATGGAGTCGATATCTATACAGTTTGTCAGTCATATTTGGTTTGATTTTAACCATCCCAGTGCACGAGGCATCAGTTCATATGAAAATCACTGAAAATCACTGTATCTGGACCGGACTGCCAGTATAAAGGCCTCTTGTCATTACACAGCCTCTTTACTGTGGAAGCACTCAACAGCGACCTAGCTACTACAGTTTATCCCATTCAAATAGGATTCTCTATTTTCGAATAAGGTCTGTACTCTACCCCATATACATTACATTTAAAATAACCTAGACATGTGTGTCGAGTACACTTTCATACTAGTGTCAATTCCCCTACTTTTTAACAAATATGTTCTAACACTTGATAGTACAAAACTTTTATGAGCTTTATGTCAACAAATCTTTTTTTCCGCACTCCTTAACCTTTACCCAGATGGATGCCCCGTACAGGTCGTGCAGTGCTCTAAACACACTTCCTTGTTCTGAAAGACCACCTGTCTCATCTGAAAATGATCTAGTAATGGGTCTGTAGTTACCAGGCAAAGTCAGTTCGTGAGAAGTTCTTAAATTGTTCTTCCGGCGTTCAGATTTAGACCTGGCGTTTCTTCCAAGTCCAGGTACAAGTCTGGCACCATGTAAAGTGCTGTCATCTTGAGAAATTGCTCTTCTTTCAGTGTGGCCCTCATGAATTTCCTCCAAGTGCTCAAGCTCTGTATAGCTAAGCGGTAAAAGCTCGTCAGATGTTTTGTGAGACATTGAATAAAAAGCTGCCTCGCCAAAGTCGTTTATATCGCTAGCTGATAGATCTAAATCAATTAAAGTTTCTACTGCAGGTCCATATTCATCATATTTCCCAAAAGTGTCAGCCCTAGTTTGAGTGGAACCCCTTATCCCAAAACTAAGACCACTTTCCTTTATCTGAGATATGAAAGTCTGCTTTACTTCCGCTTTGGAAGAATCCGTTGACCCCATGAAGCGATCGCTTTCACCAAATTCACCACTGGCTTCGTTGTTTATATTAACTAACTCGTTCTCCGTGGTAGTTAACTCATCTAGACTCTTTTCCAATTCTTGTACCATCATCTTCATAAACTCGTAACCTGCACTAGTTATGGCCTTCATCCAGCACTCCATATGTTGAGAAGTGTCTGCTCCTAAAACATAAGTCCTCGCGCCGATGCCACCAAACGTGATTTGGAAAGCGTACGGCTCGTCACTTTCAGCCAATTCAACGTGACAATTTTCTAATACTACTACTCCGATCGGGTCTTTATCATTCTTACGTTCAAAATAATAAAGTAGGTTTCCTTTTAGGACGAACCATCGCTTCTGATATCCCCTATTTAGTTCTCCTTTCTTGTTCAAATAGCCTTCCTTGTCAGCTGCTGCGGAGGAAATTGCAAACTGGGCAACACTTCGCTCGTTTAACTTCATGGTTCGAAAAAACGGCATTAACCATTTACGATTGACATGTTATAACGTAGTCAATTGTCAAGATACTCGAGGGATTGTCGGTCTGAAGACGAATATACATGTACTGTAATATATATTTTGTTGAAGCATGATTCACTCGGCCGCCATCTTGTTTCCGCTAGGTCAACCGTGAGAGGTTTGGGTACGAGTCTCGTGATTCGATCGAACACAAACTGACAAAGTGTCAATGGCCGCCGCAATGTTTGTTTCTCTCTCCTCCTTCTTTGCTGTTCTTCTCGTTTTCTTCTATTCTGTTGAGGCAGCGAGGGCAGGAGACATCGCGTCTGTTGTTCTGTCTCGTGATGGTCACACATTGATCATCAAATCTGGTTACGTTGAGCCTAACGTTGCCTGGGCCAGCTTTCGCAACGAAATCAACATTTCCGGGTAAGACAATCATGTAAAAAGTTGAAACAAACAATTTGATGAGAACAATCTCTGTTAGGCACAACTACAGAATACCCCGTATTTTCAAGTGGCGGTTACGCAATAAGCAAGACCACCCCATCATCCACTTCAATCACGTACTTGGAATTCCAAGTTACGCAGTGAGCAAGACCACTCCTCTTAACTTTTCCAAGCTGGTACTATCCCGGCGTAGCCAATCGATGAAATCGATGATCGATTAAAATCGATATTAATCGATGCCAATCGATACCAATCAATCGATTGATATTGGAAATCGATGAACAATCGATGGACCAAATCTTTGTGACCTTATCGATTGATATCGATTGCCCTTAATTGCAATCGATTGACATCGATTGGTATCGATTGACATCGATTTTTGAAAGGATTAATATAAACAAGGCAGGTAGGTAAAGTAACGTAAACGTATCTCCAACGGCCACATCCGAGAAATAAACAATTATGGTATCCTAGCTTTCTCTATACAGTAAATGGAAAGCTTATCTGTACTACCTTCTGATGCTCGTGCCATTTTGCCAGTGTATGTACGTTTACCGGTGAAGTTTGCCACTAGTAGCATGATATTCCATTGCGTTTCCTTTTAGAAGATTCCGAAAATTAATCACACCCCAAAATCGCGAAATTAACGTGTCAGGCTCAATCGATATCAATCGAAAATGCCAATCGATATTCATCGATTGATAATATTTCTGTGACTATCGATTGGTCATCGATTGACCGATACCAATCGATATCAATTAACTAATTTTATCGATTGATATCGATTTATCGATTGGATTTCCGATCATCGATTTCATCGATTGGCTACGCCGGGTACTATGAATCGGGTTGCTTTTTCAACTAGCCCACTCAAAGTTCAGGATTCCACAAGCACAAGCAAAATATGTTGGCCACATATAAATCGTATTGACTATACAGTCATGTATATACAAAATGTTTTGGTATAGAGGGGCTATTGATTTCATTCCTTTTTGCATAATTTTCATGGACTTCGATGCACTTTATAATATTATTGTCTCAGACTGTATAACCTGCAAAACAACTCTTTGTCTACATTTTGTATATTTATATATATATATATATGTTTTAGATATTATTTTCATTTCAGGTAATTTTTATTTTTACCTAGGTAATCCCTTACATTTCATTCCATCTGTTGTGAACAGTGACTACAATTATTACAGGGTTAGAATAAAAAGAACATTGAAGCTTGCCTGAATGCCTCCAGGCCCATTGACAGAACTCCGAAGGGGGGGGGGGGGGGGGGGGAGGGGAGGGGGGGGGGGTTCGTTTTCAGTGAGTCGTGTCAAAGATACATGAAGCAAGTGGGAAACAAATCCAACCTCGATTCCATGCATCACCTTATGGGGGGAGGGGGGGCTTGTACGAACCCTCTAACCTCCCCTGTGGATGGGCCTGTGCCTCATTTCACTAAGAAGCCATATTTGGCTCTTTGTTTATTGGGCAAGTTCAAACTGATCTGCTAGCCCAACATGAAAATTCACAAGCCCTGGGCTATCGAACACAAGTGAATTAAAAAAAAATCCTACCAGTAGTTAAAAAATTAAGTAGAAACTAGATTACCTAATAAACCTAATACACCTAATAAAGAAATGAAAATTTACCAACAACATAATTATATCCCCATCTTATCCAGTCATGCTCGATCAATAACCTCCATACATTTTGTTATTCAGTTGGTCCTATCTAGAGGTCCATAGCAATGCTTCATACAAGGACAGTACTCAGATGACAGCATCTGGAATGGCTGAAGGCTTCATCACCTCTAATCTTATCCACTTAGCATATCTTAACCAGTATGCGGGATACTGCATCAAAGAAACAGAGTTTTGTGACAGGCTGGAGAATTTTGTGAAAGAAAATGATGAGTGGAGGAAAGGAATGATCGCTAAGAACCCTGAGGACGAGTACTGGTATCAGGTAGTCATGGTTTATATCCACCACCCTCCCTTGGGTATACATGTGTAAATTATTAATGATTAACCAGCAAATTTAAATTAAACAGGTGTGGGTGGGGATTTCTCAGAAACTGTGATTGATCCATGTAGATTATGCATAAATTATAGCAATCCCTTACATGCATATAGCAATCCCTTACATGCATATAGCAATCCCTTACATTTCACTACAACATGAGGAATCATCCCTGACCCCAGGAATGAATTTATTGCAATGTGAAATGAGTCAATCAGAAAATGCTGGAAAAATCATCTCAGAGATCTGAAAATTAAACTTTTTTACTTCTTCCCCTGCTCTGACCCAACCAAACAGTCTGAACAGGAAGTAATGTACCTATATTGATCATGAGTTCTACTCATTGTGAACAGTCTGAACTAATTAGTTGAGTTAATTAGCGATGGCGGAAGGCCAGAGAATTTTAAGCTCCGAGGATCTTGATCCATTACCCTCGAAAATGAAGGAAATGCTGATTTAAACAGGTCTGGATTGTCAGCATTGTGTATCCTTAGCGATCAATGGTGAAATAAGTGAACACGCTGAGGCTTCTGACAAGGCGAGTGATGAACGAGAGCAGACATTGAAATATTGGATCACACACAATTAACTGAGACCACCCTGGACGGCAAACCGCTATCATCCCTCAAGATCGACGAACTGATGTCCGAACTAGAAAAACGAAGCCTTAAAAAGACTGGTTCTAAGGATGCCGTAGCGAAGAGACTCATAGCCGCCATAGTCGGCACCAACCAAACCCGGGCAACCAAACGGGAAACAGTGGCCGTGATCACCAAATTGGAAATCTTTCAGTCGAGTCAGATAAGCCCACGCAAGCTATCGCTGCTAACGGAAAAAATACGAACAAACTAAATAAACATTCACTGGTATGTAATCAACTAAAGTCGATTGAGGTATGCTAACCGCTGTGGAAAGCGAGTAGCAGCTGACGTTTCGAGCGCTAGCCCTTCGTCAGAGCTTTTTTGCTTTTTTGCTCTGACGAAGGGCTAGCACTCGAAACGTCAGCTGCTACTCGCTTTCCACGGCGGTTAGCATACCTCAATCGACTTTAGTTGATTACATACCAGTGTTTATCTTCCCCGCCGACGCAGACCAAAACTAGTTTTTACAGGAACTAGTTGCCTATCATAAATAAACATTCAGCTCGTTTTAGGATGATGGAGGCTGGAATTCTTGAGTGAGTAAAGCAGTAATTTCAACAAGAAATTGGAAAACTTAGGCAAGACCGGAGGCAAGACATCCTTGATCGTGGTATGTCAAATTTCCCGCCAAAGGCAAAGGATACAACAACAATACCAGAGGTAATTAGGCTCCAACAAGAAAATAAAGATCTGGACGGAGGCTTCATGACATAGTTTCCCGTTATAATGAACTAAGGAAAGAGGCTAGAACCATCAGCGACGAGAATAAAAGTCTGCTCACTGCCTTACGACTACTAAACAGTGAAATGGGACGACTCCATCACAGGCAGCCCAAGCTCTGTATTACTAGGGCTGCGAGCAGAGCCTTCTTCTACTCCACGAAAACGTTCTGTATATATATGCACTGTGTGACTACAGTTTTTCCGTATTAGATATCGTTTCCTTAGTAGAAAGAAATATGAATACAATAAAATATTGAACTTCGAAGAACTGGTCTTGTGTTCAAGTGTTAAGTATCGGCATATTTCAATCTTAGCGCTCTGGGATCTGGTTTAGGTATGTTTTCTAGCTCGCTCTTTTTCTTGTTTACTATATTCATTTTTTGCTAACTTGCACGTTACGTCATCGCCGCCATGTTGGTGGACGTTAACAAAAGATTACATGACCGCCACGGTTTTGTTATTTGAATCTCTGGGGATTGGTTGCAAGTCGAGAATATTGGATATCATGCGAAATTCAAAACAAATAAATTAATTTTAAAGGGGCTATGTCATTGTACTGCGGATGTATCGAGTATTAACTAATTGCTTGTTTGGTGGCTGTTAATTATTGGATACAAACAGTTAAACTTCCCTCCCTCAATGCTTGATTGAAAGGATTTTCAATATTTTCCCTGGACACTGTTTATGTACAATGTTTGTTAGTCATTTTTGCATATTTGCTTTCATTTTAAGCATCCCACATGGCCGAGAAGTTCGTTAGTTCATATCAAAATCGGTGGAAATAGCTGTTTCCGGCCCGGAACTTGATTGTGAAGTCTATTACCATGACACAGCCCCTTTAAACTTCAGGGTAATGGCTACATAATGGTAATCATTAGTTACTGGTCATTGGTCACTGCTTTTATGGCTTGTTTAATTTTAAACCTTAAAATTCTAACATTTCAAAGGATAGGCTGATATGCTCGCTTGCTTTCTTCACTGCTCAGAAATTTCAAATTTCGAGTTCCAAAGGCGTTAAAAGAGAAGGAGTACCCCTTTCATACCAGAACATCGTGTTTACGTACATAATGTACATGTAATTAAAATTTCGGTAGTCACGTGTATGTACATGTACCTTTCCTTTGAATCAAATAAAATATGTTACTCTACGTGTAATTTGAAACTGATTGTAATTATGTAATAATTATGTTAATGTAATTTTATTTTATTTTAAGGTGCAACTGATTTATGCTCAAATTGAAGGACTCAAGGCTGGATATTCCCACAATGCATCACTGCCTGCCATCCCTGACCTCGGCTTCTTGTAAGCATGCTCTTTATACAGGAGCCCATTACCAGGAGCGTCCATCTTCCCCACTGTGTCTGTACCCCAGCACAGAGGTAGATGAGGCTATTTTTAGCATTGCGTTTCGCGCGAAAAAGAACAAAGGTAGGCTATTTTTAGCCAATCAGATAGCTATTCATTATCATTCTTCTCACTTTCAACGTGGGAATTTGAATTGCTGGTTTTCACTCAATCCCCAGAGATTCAAATGTTGGTGCCCCAACAAAAGAAGCTAACGAGGAATCTATTGTTTAAGGGCATCAACATGGCGGCAACCTCTTTTCGTGGGAATTTCGAATCTAAAAATAGCCTCATCTACTCCTGTGCTGGGGACCCAACCCATAACAGAGGAACGCTCCTGGTAATGGGCTCCTGTCTTTATACCAATACTTCCATGGTGCTCAACATAGTGACATGTACATGTTGTCCATTAACCATGTAAATATTCAAGTTAGGCTAGTAAATCTTGAGAAGTACTTTAAGGTTACCGCCTACCGGATACCTTCAAATCGAAAAAGATGGAAACAAATTTTTCACGCAGAAATGTAGTTTTGGACGCAACATTTCGTATACCAAAAACTCGTTCAAAAGAAGACTATAACGGGGTGGCGGGGTGGTTAAGCGCTTCGCCTCTCACCTCTGTGGCCCAGGTTCGATTCCTGGACGCGGCGCCATATGTGAGTTGAGTTTGTTGGTATCTCGCCCTTGCTCCGAGGGATTTTCTCCGGGTTCTCCGGTTTTCCTCCCTCCGCAAAAACCATCACGCTAAAATTCCAATTCGATCTGTGGATTAGCCGGGCCCTGGCTTTGATCAGCCCCCATGCATGGTTGTTTCAGGTCTCGTTAGAAATTCCGAGGCATGTTTGATTGACAGCAGAGTAAATGGTAAAAAGGTCAAGATATTCATATAATTATATAGCGCAAATTCTATATGAATATATCCATATGCGCTTCACAAGGTTATTTTTGTGATACGGACTGCTATTGTGGCGCAGTGTGCTGCCGTGTAGTTTACAATCATGAGTGATTGTTAGTAACTCGGAATACCTGGCTGTTGTGTCGGGAGACAATCCCCTACTCTTTCTCGAAATAACACAACAGGTTCTTTCACGTCCCCCTCGTATAGATTAGAAGAGGAAAGGAGACAAGGCCAACGGCTTATACGTCTCTGCTCAAGGACGCGGCCGGGATTCGAACCTCTGGTGACCTCCCGCACTCTAGACCATACTCTACCAACGTCCCCCTTGTATAGATTAGAAGAGGAAGGAGACAAGGCCAACGGCTTATACGTCTCTTCCCAAGGCCGCGGCCGGGATTCGAATCCCTGGTGACCTCCCGCACTCTAGACCGTGCTCTACCAACTGAGCTGACCAGTGAGGCGGTTAATAGCCCTTTGGCAGCTTACCTCATTAACGAATAAATTGAGCTAGTAATCCCTATGGGAAAGGCGTTGTCATGGATGCTGGAGAGCAAACTATCTTTCAAAATGCAATCAATCGATTGGAGGTGGAAAGTAGCATTTACAAACACTAATAACACTACCGATCTCGTACAAGTGCCTTTAAATATATGAATAAATATTTGAATAAATGAAGTCAGATATTTTTTGCTCTCCAGTACAACTACGTGATTTGTTAGCTGCAAAGGGCCTATTATGGTCTATTAGGGAGCTTTAGATTCGAGTACGAGTACAACGTTTACTACGAGTACGACTTTTAGACTCAAAATATATCAGTCGCAAGAAAGTACAGATCTTCCTTTCTGCCAAACAGTGCTGCAGATACGAGAACAAGCTACTAAGAGTATTTGTTTGTGAATATATCTTTTTAAAGTGTTTGTCGATTGTGAAAAGTCGTATTCGGGGAATTGGGAAATTCTAAAAACAGAGCTTTTGATGGCCTTTGCAGCGTATTGACTATGTTTTCGCCTTTTCACGGAAAAGCATTGGGTGTGTGTTTTCACGAAAGGTTTTTCTCGCTTAACATTCCACAATGTGTTTTGTTGACCGAATTTTCATGAGATCACGTAGCAAAGTAATTTTGAAATTTGAGCCAACTTTTAAAACTAGACAAAGATAGCGGGAAACGAAGAAGGTTTGTATCTTATTTTCTTTTTGCTGTGCTCTTTCGCGTTTCTGCTAACCGAGGAATAACACGATTTACTTTTTTATGCTTTCGGTCCAATGAAATAAGCAAGCCTATAACGGCTCATTGAGCGGGCCGATTGAGGTGTACCACGGGTTGTCTCAGCTTCTGCATTTCTTGTCGCACTTAAATGTCAATTAAAGTCGACGTACTATTTCGAAAGGCCTCAATTTTGGTTTGAGCACATGATTTAGGTAGTACAACTGCGTTCAACTGCCTTCACAACAAGACTTAACGTTAAGCTAGTAGACTCCAAAAGTGTTTTCACGACACTTCTGATTTTTACTGGTCGCTCAGCAAATAGAAAAAGCAACCGTGAAAACACATCATTATAACTTATTTTGAACTATTAAATCGAAATCCGATAACCCCCAACACGATTTTGTAATAATTATTAATATAAAGCAATCAATGATATAAAATATCTCACTAGAACGGAGGAACGGGATGGCGGAATATTCAAGAATTTCAAAAAAGTTAAAAAAAAACTTTACATCCAGTTTGTAGACAGTTTTCTTTATAAGCTTTAAAATGTTATTGGCTGAGGTATCTGCGATGTTTCCTCGAGGCGCTACATATGTTACACTGGAAACGGTATCCGGTAACCTGAATAGCCTTTATTGAGCTAATAGTACAACTTTTCAATCACTACCTAGAGACTAGTAAATTAAATAGTTAGTTTTGAGTACTGTACCAGACTGTACAATTATGAGTTCCTCACAAACCAACAAACTGGGACCTAATTTAACCAAGTTAGTTTATCCTCAGTACACATTAGTAGTCATTATATATTACCCACATTTATTTTCTCAACTTCCAGTTTATTTCAAGCAAGTGGTGACATGGAAGATTTGGAAGTTGCTCTCAAGAAGAAGAATCCACGGCGCATATTAGGATCCGGGTCATGTTCTGCCCTCGTCAAACTGTTACCAGAGAACAAGGACCTGCTCATTTCTCATGTAACATGGAACACCTATATTGGAATGTTGAGAATTTTCAAGCTTTACGACTTCCCACTGACGCGTAATGGTCTTCAAGGTATGAATGATGTATATGTACTATCTTCACCATTAAATTAGAGGTAATTTCATCCAAGGTTAGTCAGTCTCGATCTTAGATGTTACAGTTTTAGATGCAGTAACTTTAATGGGAAAATGCTCGTCTAGTATTAGTGTACTATGCAGACAAGTCAAAAAAGTATAATTAGTGAGCTTTAATGTGAGAGGTACAATTAAGAAATAGAAAAAAAAAATCGCGTTTCCATAGAGTCATATAAACCCGAGTGGGAGTTTGGGAGAACGAGAAATGGCAATGGGAATTGGATCCCAAACGGCGAGTGTTTCCACTGTTATTTCGAGTTCTTCCACACATGTTTCCGTAACTCTATGGGAACATGGGGGAAAATGTTTTCTATTTCCTTTTTGGAATAAACGAGTAAACATAGTAGAAAAACACTGGTTTTATTTGATCATCAAAACCGAAAAATTCTCCCATCTATCTCAAGTGCATGCTCAACTTCCTATAGAGTTATAGAAAACATACGGCTCTCAGCCGAACTATCGAATCTATCTTATAATGTACATGTATCATAACTGATAATAATATTACTGATGTAGTAACAAAACACTAACTGACATCTTGTAATTAACACTATTATAGATGCGCTGTCTTTTTTGAAATGTTGGTCTAAACAAACTGATAGTTGACATGCTGACCTTTCTCTACTTTTTATGACAGTCAAGTTATTATTAGTAGTGGACAATTAAAAACTTTACCTAATGTACATACCGTAAACACCCGTGTATAAGCCACACTTTTTCACCCAAAATTTTCGTTCAAAATCGGGGGTGCGGCTTATCTACGGGAACGCCTAGAAAGGAGACCCAACATGAACATATATTTACATATCATGAACCTGTATGAAGCTTTTATTATGCGACGGTGCGTATATTACAATCAGGCTCTATAATGCTTGGACAAAACCAAAGTTTACATTTAAGTACTTATCTATCTTTCAGCAGGCTCTGCAGTGCCAGGACAAAAACAAAGTTTCTCATCTTCTCCTGGTAACCTACTGAGTGGAGATGACTTTTATCTGCTCAGCAGTGGAATGGTAAGTATAATGGCGTAGGCACAGGCAGCCCAAGCTCAGGATTTTTGACTACATAGAAACCCTAAAGTAGATTACGTAATCGCTTGTGCAAGATTGATTGCAAATCGTGAGCTTGGGCTGCCTGTGGACATTTGTTGGTAAACATTAATATACCGATCTGGAACACAGGTACTACATACACTTTTGCACATTTTTAATATAAAATAAAAAGTATATTGGCAAATTTGTTTAGCATATGATAGTAACACTAGTGCATGCACGAGCAGCTAGTTCTACTTGCTCATTTATGCAATGACCAAGAATCATGCCCGTGCGAAAAGAATTAGATAACAATGGTATCAGAGCGAGGCTAGTTGTCCCAAAGATCGCAAAATTGGAGTCGGTCAGATATGTCATATTGTATCACACTGTTGTGTTCTTTTGAGTCATAAGGAAACTGAGTAATGTTATTTTTCGCCATCTGATGGACTGTAGAGTTTCTCTTCCTGTGACAAGCTGGCACAATTGGCGTCGCTTTGATGCCTTTATGAATAATTAAACGGTGCAGTTAATAGAAAATGTGCTCTACTATCCATCAATCATGGGTTACCCCAAAACAGTCATAATCCTAATTGTAGATAGATGCGAGATTGGTCATTTACATAAACCAAAAACAAAAATGGTTTTATTGCATGTGTACTGAATATAATAGGTGTCCCAAGAAACAACAATTGGAAACAGTAACAATGATATGTGGAAGTACGTTACACCAAAGGGTATAATGTGGGAGTGGTTACGAGTCATGCTGGCCAATAGATTGGCAAAGACTTCTGGTGAATGGACCTACATCTTCTCCAGGTTTAACAGTGGCACGTAAGTGAATACATAATATTACAGCCTCATCCCTACTCAGTTTTACCCTTGCCATTTTAAGTGGAGGAGGCGAGAGTTTGTAAATCCGATAAAGCATGGACACGAATTCTGTATATGGCTTATCAAACGTCTAAATCAGTGTATAGAGTCGTGTTTTTTAGTTATTTTGGCGATACGACCTATTTCGGCCGAGAAAATCGAAGCACTATTGTATGCAAATTAGGACGAATCTGTATCAGGTTTACAGATAACTTGTTTCCTTTGTTTTTCCTTTATGAATTATGAATGCATTTGATAACTCATATTAACCTTTGATTTTTCTTCTTCTATCGACATGTCATAACAGTTACAACAACCAGGTAAGTGCAGTCTTTGATAGGAAAAGCGACAGGTGTTATTTGCACCGGGCTATACCTGTATGTGACTTTTAAGGGAAATGGTTCAGAGCGAACCTCAATTCCACACACAAAAAAAAAAATTTCAAATGGACACATTTTATCCGCAACATTCTCTCCAAGCCTGAGTACTCAGCGACACGACATAGCAAACCAATTAGCCTAATCAGTATTCCACGAGATAGCAAACCAATAATTATTAGCCTAATCAGTATTCCACAACATAGCAAACCAATTAACCTAATCAGTATTCCACGACACAGCAAACCAATTAACCTAATCAGTATTCCACGACACAGCAAACCAATTAACCTAATCAGTATTCCACGACATAGCAAACCAATTAACCTAATCAGTATTCCACGACATAGCAAACCAATTAACCTAATCAGTATTCCACGAGATAGCAAACCAATTAACCTAATCGGTATTCCACGACATAGCAAACCAATTAAAGATTACCCTTAATCACTTTACTCTTTTCTTTTGCGTCTCCTGATGTAAATCGTTTTATGTAGTAGATAAAATATGAGCGGGAGATCTGTATGGGCATTTACAATGGCGAGCCGCTTCTGCGAGCCGCTTCTGCGAGCCATTGTAAAGCCCATACAGATCGGATGTGAATATTTATATTACTTGTAAAATGAATAGATAACTAAAAGCCATTGATATGCACGACATAAAATTTTAACCTTTGATTTCTCCCACCTTGCTATCGATGTGGGATGAATTAGTTTCTCACAAAAACATATCCCACATCGAAGAGACAATGTGTATGCATTAAGAGAGCAGAGCGTAGCGTGCAGAAAAACAGGTCCCACATGGAATAGATGGTGTGTACATAATAAGAGAGCAGATGTACTTTGTCATTTCACCCCTCCCAGGATAGGGCAAGTTAGTGATCGGTCATGAAACTTCCCTCACTAGCTTAGCTAGTGTTCTGTACCTGATAGAGAATACTACTAGAGCTATAACGGACCATGGGATCTGTATATCGATACAGAACCTGATGTTTTATTAATCAGGTTTGTACGGGGGTATACAGAGGCGATAATGTGGTGTCATTCAGCACATGGGATTGGCTAGTAACCTTATGAATTATTGATGAATTTTACAAGTGAAAATAAAACCTTGAACCTTGGATTAGCGTATTCAAACTTTGACGAACTTTGAGTAAAGATTACATTGAATAACAATTTACGTTTCTTTATGGTTAGCATAGCAGAGAGTGCATTACAGTTAACTCTAACCTAACCCAAATGGTACACGCGCTCTGATTGGCTAAATGTAATATAAGAGGCTAAAGATATGGAAGTACAGCGCACGCATTATCTTATTTAAATTTTAGTGTTGCATGCTATTTTATAAAAGCAATAAAGCATGTGTTGCCCATCCACATCAGTACACAGGGCTTTGCTGTAGCAGAACAACCAGGAAGTTCTTCTCTCGCTAGTGCCCCGTCTAGCTCTCTCTCTCACTCTCTCTGTCTGCTTCTTATCACCGAAACATACGTGTCACATTACAGTTCTACGTGCGTCATTGCTATGTGTAACTACAAATGTGTATCTACAACATGAGTGGTACAGAGGCTTCTTATCACCAGAACATACGTATCACATTACAGTTCTACGTGCGTCATTGCTATGTGTAACTGTAACTACAAATGTGTATCTACAACATGAGTGGTACAGAGGCTTCTTATCACCGGAACATACATGTACGTATCACATTACAGTTCTACATGCGTCATTGCTATGTGTAACTGTGTAACTACAAATGTGTATCTACAACCTGAGTGGTACAGAGGCTTCTTATCACCGGAACATACGTGTCACATTACAGTTCTACGTGCATCATTGCTATGTGTAACTATGTATAACTACAAACTGAACTGTTTACATGTATGTTGCTAAGTAACATTACTGAACTTAAATCCTGTTTCACATCGATCATATTTCAACATGCGACACACGCTTTCCATGTCTTTGTTCTCTGTTATATAAACACTTGGGATATGTTGGGAGAATGTAGAAAAACTTAAATCACGAGCTGCAGGACTCGGCTTATATAAACATGTCTTTTAGCCAATCAGAGCGCGTGTACCATTTTGATCATTTTATAACAACAGGTCCATTTAAACGAGACGAAGTTTATTAGCCACGGCTTACGTCGAAAACTGAAGTTCGTGACTAACTGAAGCCGCGGCTTAATTAAGCCCTCGAAATAGCAAATATTTGTGAACTTTGCGGTTTAGGTAAACCGTGGGGCTATCTTCCTCTCGCGGTTTAGGTCAACCGTGCAGCTAACCTCTTCTTGTGGTTTAGGTAGACCGTGCGGCTAAACTTCCTCTCGCGGTTTAGGTAAGCCATGGAGCTAACTTCCTCTCACGGTTTAGGTAAACCGGCAGCTAACTTCCTCTCACGGTTTAGGTAATCCATGCGGCTAACTTCCTCTCGCGGTTTAGGTAAGCAGTGGGGCTAACTTCCTCTCGCGGTTTAGGTAAGCCGTGGGGCTAACTTCCTCTCGCGGTTTAGGTAAACCGTGCAGCTAACTTCCCGTGCGGCTAACTTCCTCTTGTGGTTTAGGTAATCCATGCGGCTAACTTCCTCTCATGCTTTAGGTAAACCGTGCGGCTAACTTCCTCTCGCGGTTTAGGTAAACCGCACGGTTAAACTTCTTATCGTTTAAATGGCCCTATTGAGTACAATACGAAAATACAGTAAAGTAAATGTGCAACATGCATGACAAAATATGATAAGTAAAATAACTTAACTTTACGGTCAATGGGATACTACTACCTTTAGTTTAATTTTCTTCATAACCAAGCTGAGGCATTCAGAACTATTTGAATTCTTTGGGAGTCCAATAAACGTAACCTGTTGTTCGAAGCAAGGGTAAATTTATCCCCGGGGTAGCGGTTTATCCCCGGGGTAGCAGTTTAACACCGAGTCTAAGTAATTGTTCAGAGAAGGAAGATAATATTATTGTTGACGCTGGGCGATGTATCAGGAGTAGTGCTGAACAGATTCTATCTTTCCTAATGCACAATAATATAACAGAACAGAGAAGATTTACAATTATTTCAATCTTTAACTCGGAGAATTGAATTTTTTAATTTGTGAAGCAAGTCCTTGTGCAATACTCTGTCAAACACCTTACTTATATCGAAGAAACTATGCGTATTTCTTTACCCTTCTCCAAAGCTTCGTAAATCAATTGGAATTGCATGTTTTATGCGGTATGGATGATTGATATTGTTGCTTCTGCGTTTTTTTTTCTGGAAGTGGATGGTCCTCGATTACAAGCGCTTCACCCCCGGACAGCCAATAAAGCCGGGTACCCTGTCCATCCTCGAACAAATCCCCGGTATGACAGAATCAGGTGATATGAGTGTACTTCTACAGCAACAAGGCTACTGGGCCAGCTACAATCTGCCGTGAGTTATTACGAATTAAAATTAAGTCAGTAACACATCTGATTTGATTGGTTCTCAGGTTCGCACAACTTTCTGTGGATACAGCAACAACTGTAAACTGCGTGGGGCAACCCAAATATTTATCTTAATTATAGTTTTCTTTTATCTAATTCCCTTCTTTTCTTAATTGGATGAAGACAGTAGAAGCCATGCAGTACATGTACACCACAATCTGACGTTGTGTAAAAATGTGTTTGTTAGTTAGTGCTTTTACGGTGCACACAAAAACTAACATGAGTGAGACGTTACTCCTGTAAACAATTATAAAACCTTCTTCCTCTTTGTATTCTTTTTGTCCAGGTATTTCCCCACTATCTACAACATGAGTGGTGCAGAGGCGACCCGAGAGGCTTTCGGGTCTTGGTTTGACTATCATCTTAATCCACGTGCACAGATATTCAAGAGAGATCAGGGCAAGGTGGTGGACATAGACTCCATGATGAGACTGATGAGGTAGGAACAGTGCGTGTGGCGAGGGGCGATTGGATGCTGCGTATTTTGCCGAAAGGCGAGCATCGTTATGGCTTATGGTTTATCTGAATTTAAATTAACTGTTTACTCTAATTAACTTCTAGGTACAATGACTTTAAACATGACTCCCTATCAAGATGTAATTGCACGCCTCCATACAGTGCAGAAAATGCCATATCTGCTCGCTCAGACCTGAACCCTGCTGATGGGAAATACCCGTTCAGTGCTCTCGGTCATCGTTTGCATGGTGGAACGGATTGCAAGGTATGCCGCTACACTAACATTAATTTGAAATACAGTGATGTTGCTAGGACATAACTGACCCTTCTCATATGGCGGCCACGTTGGCTTGAATCAATTGAGCAGTTTCAGAGACAACCGTTCCCCGATCAACATAATGGTTTCAAAGGTTTCAAAGGTTTTATTTTTTCCACACACACACAGCACAATATACAATACATTAATTTAAATAGGTGGTGGATGCAAGGGCTAACAACCTCTAAAGCGGTTAACAAATGCCCCTTGCAAAAAGAAATGAAGAAAAAAAGATTTTATGTCAAAGATAGCAGAAGATAAAGAGTTAATATTTAATTAATTTAATTATAGTTGAAGAATAAAAAAAATTCAGGCACTATGGTAAGTAGAGAAAAAGAGCTATACTTAGGAGGAAAACAGATATTTCTTAAATTTTGATTTAAAAATAGGAAGTGATGCACTATTCTTTATATCTTGTGGGAGATCATTCCAAACTTTTACAGAAGCGAATTTAACATTAAATTTACCATAGTTCAATTTTGGTTTTGGGAGGGACAGATTGTTATTAGTTTTTGAACGGGTATCATATCTATGAGTGATTGGAAGAAAATATCTAATAAATATATCAGGGATTAAATGACAATGACAATAATTATAGATATATATTTAATTATAGATATATATTGTTTGATACAGATTACATCGTTTGAGATGTTCCAGAAATTCCAGTGCCGTGCGGTCAGCGGTCCTACCCATGACCAGCAGCCCGTGTTCCAGTGGAGCACATCTGAATGGAAGAAGCCGCTGGGACAACCAGACAGATTCGACTTTGAGCCCGTCACCGTCTCTTGGGGCACATGATTGTGGCTTCTTTGAATTTTATTCCATTAAAAAATGTAATATACAGTAACAAAAATCTCAATTCTGATTGGCTAAGAGCAGTGCAGTTCAAGAGTGTAATTCAGTGCACTTGCAAATAAGATTCTCAATCCAATTGTCACGCTCTTTGTTTAAATGTTTTAATGTTTATGAACGCAATTTTTAGATATTTGAAAAACATACTCATGCGAATTTATCCCAAATTGAACTCGAAACCGTATGATTACTGTCGGAGCTAATTTTATTATCTTTCATCCATCACAGAAAAAAACATTTCCAATTAAGCTCCTGATAAATGATCAAATCTTACCTATAAACCCTATATTAAATATCTAGAAGTCTTAATTGACGCCAACTTAAATTGGAAACATGTGCATGAAATATCAAAAAAGGTATCTAAAGGTAATGGAATACTTTCAAAAATCAGACATTATGTTAATACTGACATATTAGTAAAGATTTACTGTTCAATAATATTTCCTCATCTTACATATTCTCTCTTGTCATGGGGCAACACATATCTTACTACACTTAATAATCTTGTAATCATGCAAAAGAAAGCCTTACGTATCATCACATTTTCTAACTTTGATGCCCACACTGATCCTCTATTTAATAAACTTAAGATTATAAAACTTCTTGACTTGATTTATTTACAATCTGCCATATTCATGTTTGATTATCATCATAACAATCTTCCTCAATCATCCCTAAACTTTTTTACTTTAATTTCTGAAATTCACCATCATAACACCAGATTAGCATCTAAGGCTGCCTACTATGTTCCACAAGTTCGAACAAATTATGGTAAATTTAGTTTACGATATAAAGGCGTCATCATTTGGAATGATATTAGTGAAAATCTTAGAAACCTCACCTCCAAAAAAAAAGACTTTAAAAATGAAATTAAACAAAAACTTATTTCAAAATATTGATTTCTATCTTTATTATTATTTTTTTCTATTTTTCTACATCTAGCCTCTAAGACTCGTCTCTTAACCGATTATTCTGTATATTGTACTTGTAATGTTTGCATCATATGTAGTGCTCTGTGTATGTGTGCTTGACCCAATTCAACAATTTTAATCTATACATTCCTGGGATGCCTGACTCGATTAGTTTGTATTACTATTTCAGGTGTCCCAGTACTCTTGCTATTTAATTTTTCAATATATTTACATGTAAATCATTACTATAAAAGTACGAATAAAGTTGTTGTTGTTGTTGAACAATAATAATTAGCTTTTGTATTTCGCTGATAGACTACACTAAAACCGACATACCTTAAAATCCCGCTTATAAGCACCCCCCATAAGCCCTCTCCTTCCAAACGCTGACCTTTATCTCTGTAAATTGACTGACATTTTATTATCGTAACGTTTCAATACCAGTAAAGCGTAAAGTTTTCATAAATACTAACAACTTTTGTGTTGATAACGTTTTTATCATTCCAAACTGTTTGTTACAGGGGGAAAGCTCGTCAAAATTTTTTGTTTCGATCCCTAAGAGGTACTAAAATGAGCGTGGCTCAAGCTAATTTTCACCCCTAAAAGGTACCAATAAAAACATTTATTGTTTAAAACTTGTATTAAATAATATCTGTATAATTATGTGATAATAAAAACCATGTAAATTCATAACAGTTTTGTGTTCAACTGACACCTGCCCCCTAAAAGGTACCGCTTTACATAACAATGTTGTACCTGTTGTATACATCTCCTCTTACAGATATTATCAAGCAGCATGATTTACAATACCATTTATAATTATGCAGATGATACTCAACTGTACTTATCTTTCAAGACTGATTGCTCTATTGAATTATCACTGGCTAAGTCATGTGTTGAGGAATGTGTCAGAGACATTGATTACTGGATGATTATCAATGGTCTTAAACTGAATCCAGATAAGACTGAACTAATACTTATTAGCTCTAGATATAGACCTAGGCCTTTACTGGAATTTGTTCAAGTTTGTGATGAGAGGATCTTTCCTGAGCAATCGGCTAGGAACCTTGGAGTCATTGTTGACCAGAGTGCTGTAAATCATGCTGCTATCACTTGCGGAATATCTCTAAGATTAGGAAATATTTGTCTCAGGAAACGGCTGAAATACTTATTCATGCTTTTATCAGTTCTAAATTAGATAATTGTAACTCTTTGTTGTACGGCCTTCCCAAGTACTTGTTAGATAGACTCCAACTAGTTCAGAACTCTGCGGCGCGCATAGTAACCTCGACGAGAAAGTATATATATGATCATATAACACCCAAGCTGATCAATCTGCACTGGCTTCCTGTACGATTTCGTATTACTTTTAAAATGATTCTGTTAGTTTATAAGGCACTGAATGGCCTTGCGCCTTGTTATATTAGCGAATTATTTAGGCATAGGATTTCACCGTGTCTTCTCAGATCTACATCGCAGAATCTACTTGTTGAACCTACTGCAAAGCTTAAAACCTATGGAGATCGAACCCTTTCAGTTGCAGGCCCTACGCTCTGGAATAAGTTACCACTGGATATTAGGCAGAGCTCATTCAGTTAATTTCTTTAAATCTAAATTGAAGACTTACTTGTTCAAAGAAGCATATCAATTATTGATTATTAGTTATTTGTCAACTATGTGAATATATATTTGTATTGACTTTAATTTATTTGACATTAACTATTTTATTTAATATCTTAGGTTTTAATATAGTAGTGTAAAGCGCTATGGACAATTAGTGAATATAGTGCTATATAAATGTATTTATTACTAGTCGTAGCTACTAAGTGCCAACGAAAACAAAAACCCAGAAAAATTGCCTCCGCCTGATCTGAATATGATACGCTGATAAATGAGAATAGCAATTATATTTTAATAAATCACGATGGAACACTTTGTAACTGTGCATTAGAAAACTTAACTGTATATTTCACTTCATAGTTATTCCTGACATTTTACTCTTATGGCACTTTGAGAATACATAAAATACAGTGCCTTGCAGCATATAACAGCCAGGCGATGAGGGAGAGCAGACGAATGTAGAGCTGTAGAATAAGAAATATGGTTAGAACCTAGAGGATACGGAGTGCTCGACACTGAATGTTTTGAAAGTTTGTCAGAGGGGATATTAGTGCTCCAACTGGGCTTATTAGGGTTGGCATTGTTGCTGTACCTAAATAAACAAGAGAAAACAAAGGGTTTATCATGTTTATTGTATTTATTGAAATCATTGTTAACGAAAGATGCATATCAATTTCATTAAACAATTACAAGTATATATAACACATCTTAAATTGCTCTGACTTTGGTTTACAGGACATTACATTACATTTTCACAGAGTGATCGAGATTTTTACTGCATATCCACATATCCTCGGGCATCGGCTCTATATTGCTGCAGCCTCGCGTCTTCGCTCGGCTGACTCGTTGGCAATAAACCCAAGTGTTTACAGATGTAGAAATAATTCGGACGGAGTAAAACGCAGGGTGCAGGGCACGCAGGGTGTTCAAAAAAATACAAGGACAGTGATAATAAATAATTTGAGGAATGAGCGATTAAAAATCTCAAAATTTATAAAGAATAACTCTGTCACCCAGCCCATTTTACAGTTTTGAAAAAGTCAATTTCACCATAAATATTTAACATGAATCTCAAATTTTCGGTGATTACTGAGTTTAAAATTCTTTTTCAACTGATGTAGTCTGTCTGTTTTAGCTTGAAATTTAATTTACGCTATTAAACGAGGCAGAAATCCGGTATAAAACAATGACTTCAGCAAGGAGCGAATATTAATTTTGTAGCTGGCTGATGGTGGGTTTAAAGAATACTACTGGTGTGGAAGGTAGAACGCTAAGAAGAAAACTTAAAAAGAGGAAGAAGAAAAAAATCGACCAAAAATTGTGCGCTCCGAAAATTGAACTTCGGACCTAACGCTCTAACCACTCCGTCATTTAACTACCGACTGAAGTTAATGCATTGAAATAAAATATATGTAGAGAAGATGCGCTTCGGGGCAGAAGTTTTTCTTTCTTCCTATATCTATGGCGCTCCGGTTCTCGGAAAACAGTTCCTTGCCTTTACTTGTAGTGGAATAGGTAAGGTAAGTCAAGGCCTCGTAGGTTTTTAGATACTGTTTAATGCAACAGCAAGTAAAGGCAAAACTACGATAACAGTCTGTGTCACCAGAACACAAAGTAAAAATGTTAGACTTGCCACAAGTCAAACTCGCTATAAATGTAAAAACTTTCATTCTCGAAAAATATATGAAATTTATGGGTGGTCCACGGGGGTGGTCCATCGTCCTGGCCCATGGACCCGGTCCATGGACCGGGGGTCAGCGTTTTGTCGCTACCCTTTTACTTTCACTCTAAAATTAGCATAATATTTGCAATCTGATATTCCAAAGGCACTAAATTATGTAACTCTATTTTTTTGAACACCCTGCGTGCCCTGCGTGCCCTGCGTTTTACTCCGTCCGGAAATAATTAGTATCAAAGAGATTAATTGTTGGGTTGACCATGAACTCAAAGGGAGTACCATATCCCCGAGTTTGGAATCGAGTCCGAGTTAGAGTTGGAACCCGAGTTAGATTGAGTTGGAATCCGAGTTGGAATCCGAGTTGGAATCCGAGTTGGAACCGAATTAGATTCCGAGTTATTAATGATTTACCTGGCTAGTACTGTTATTTTGGAATATTCAGAATGGGCCTTTTGCAGTAGACGGCAAAAATACAATTTATTTTTAAAAGGCACTTGTACGAAATCTGTAGTATTATTAGCAAAACCTGTTTGGAAAAGAGGAAAAGAGCCTGCGAACGAGGTTGTCTGCGTCGCTTACGGGATCAGCGTTATTTGAAAACAGATGAAATCGACATTTGCCGGAAATCACAATTAACGGTAAATTAATTACTCAATTTACGAACACAATAAAAGGCAATTCACGGGTCTCGGAAATTAAATAAGAACTGTAGTGTCTACGGCAAGGAATGTTAAAAGGTGTTAATTTTCTATTATTCTTACTCGTAATTTCATTGGTTGATACTTATAAATTCAATAGAAACCCATCGAAATAATACATTATCGTTCGATATTTTTTTGTGGTTGAATTTATTTTTGATCGAACTAACTATGGTTTAATGTCGAAGAATATCGTATGTGGGGAAAGTTCTCAAATTTGCGATTTAAAAATCCTTTGTTTTCTCTACATCCGATTGGCTGGATGGTGGCTTCTCTGCGTTTTCACACAAAAAAGATCCAATAGCATAACAAATACTTTATTTTCGAGATGTAGTTTGGACTGTAGATACCTCCTAAAGCACTTAAGGCGTATTCAAGCAAAATCGTATGTGGGGGAGGCTCATTGCCGCAGAACAATGGATTCTACTACAGTTCTTATCTGAACCATTACTTAAATAAATCACGATTCACTGGCAAATAAACAGCCGTTTCACAGTTAACGAAAAAATAAATAGCTAATCACGCTTCTCAAAAATACCCTTTATCACACTCATGATATAGAAACATATTAGTTCCTTTACTACCCTCTATATAGGGGCATCTTAGGCCTTGACCACCCTCATCAGCGTCTCATCTACGATGGTCGAGAGCGGCCATCAAAAGTCAAATTGCATTAGGGCAGAAACTCAAGCAGAGTTTCCGCTTTGAACACTTTTGATTTGAGCACTTTCGCTTTATCAAATTTTAATTTTGCCTTATCGGGTTTCGCTTTGAGCACTAACTATCTTCTTCCCCTCTCTCCATTCTCGTTCTCCTTCTCCTCTACCGCCTCACCACTCACAAGCGGTAAACAAGGCAAAATACATTTAAAACTGTAGCCACAGGAAGCCCAAAACCAATTTTGACTAGATAAACCTGTGCTTACCGATCCCAAAATGAGTGAGTCCTGGGATTTTGGCTGCCCTCGGCCACGCTAGCAGTGCCAAACTAAGTGAAAATGCTGAAATTGAAAGTGCTCAAAGCGAAACTCGATAAAGCTAAAGTGCCCAAAGCGAAACTCGATAAGGCAAAAGTACACTACTGCTCAAAGCGAAATTCGATAAAGCGTAAGTGCTCAAAGCGAAATTGCTCAAAGCGAAACTCAGTTTGATTTTCTGCCTCAATGGCATTTAACGTTTGAATTGTAATTCGACTTTTGATGACCGCACTCGTACTCATCGGCTGCATACTGACCCCGGGATAATGGAAAACCTTTCAGACCGGCTAAAATTCAAAATTTCGCTACTGTAAACGCTGAATCTAACTCGAATTCCAACTTGGAAACTAACTCTGAATCTAACTCGGATTCCAACTCGAGTCTAACTCTAACTCGGACTCGATTCCAAACTCGGGGATATGGGATTCCCGAACTCAATGTTCACATCTCTAGTCCTCTAGGTGTCTGAGTCAATGTAAACATATTGCTGGACTAACTGGAACTAACGAGAAAGAGATATCAACCTTTGTAATAACTTTAGAACACTACGTTCGATGTGAACACGCTGGTTCGATGTGAACACGCTGGTTCGATTTGAGCACTTTTTGCTCGATTTTGAACCAAATGGTTCGATTATTCACGGTACAGAATTACTCACAGTTCAACACCACAAAAAGAAAGCAAATTATTTAAGCAAATCAGAATGTTTTCAATGCGAAGAAAGCTCTATATTGCTGCCGCCTCGTCAGCCTCGCGTCTTCGCTCGGCTGACTCGTTGGCAATTATTATTATTATTGAGTGGTACCAAAACCCGTGATTTTGACCCCTAAAAGGTACGACGAGCATCCCCGCCCCTTAAAATATGGGAGTCCCCCCCCCCCCCCCCCCCCCCCAGGATCGCCGGTACTGAGGTAAAACCAGGGTTCAGATACATCGTGAATTACAACGGATTTAAGTGTTACATGCATAGGCTGTGTTACATGTAAACCAACATTCGACAATTTAATTTGATGTAATCATTCTGCTCAAGTTTTCGCCACTTCTGATCAACGCATGAAAGAGCAGCTAAATAATTTGCCACACTAACCTGAAAACCCAGATAATTTAAACCAGAGAGCCCTGTAGTTAAAAAGCACATATGTCGACTGATAAATAATTGGTTGTAAAATAAGATGGCATAAAGTAGTCTGCGTGGCAAGCGGGTAGAAATATTATACAGCACCCTCCCCTACTGGGTGGACATTGTTTCATTTCCACCTAATTCCAAGAAATCGTGCATAAATCAGTTATGTTCTGCTAAAGTGATTGAGGCACATGACAGAAGCACGCAACAAGTCACTCGCTTTTCCCCTCGGAGAGACAGGAAAATGTCGAAAGGGTGAGTATTTTAATACTTCAAAGTGCATTCTGTTGACTCCGTAAAGAAGCGAAATTGAAATCACTCGAGACAAATTAGTAGAGTTTCTCTACAACTATACCCGAGACGGCTGTTCTGCATGTCTGATTTTGTTTTTTTGTTTTACGATTTTGTGGTTAAATCTAAACCTAACGTTAAGAAAAGAACTAAGGAAACTAAGATAATATTTGAATATGAGCTTTTCCACTGGCTGCAACCATCACTTCGTTCACTTTATAAACTTTGTAAGAGCTGTCATAACGTAGTCGATAGTGTGTTGACAACCAAACGGATCGATCGGAATGAAACAATTTCAAATCATTAACCCTAATCGATATATTTTATTATGTTTTATCGCAGATTTGGACTGCTGTATTTTATTATGTTTTATCGTAGGTTTGGATAGTTTAGACTGCTGTATTTTATTATGTTTATCGTCGGTTTGGACTGCTGTACGTATTTTTATTATGTTTTATCGTAGGTTTGGACTGCTGTATTTTATTATGTTTTATCGTAGGTTTGGACTGCTGTATTTTATTATGTTTTATCGTAGGTTTGGATAGTTTAGACTGCTGTATTTTATTATGTTTTTAGGTTTGAACTGCTGTATTTTTATTGCTGGCTTCAAATTATAAAGCACGTGGCGCTCGATCGATCGTGGCGCACGCGAGTAAATCATCTAGAACGGCGATTTCATCGTTTCCGTTAAAGGCTAACAATCTATATGTTGTCAGGTCCGTAGCTATATATAGGCAAGAGGAGGCAATTGCCTCCTTAAATTTTTATTGCCTCGTCTTAATTTTCAAATTCAATGCAAAAGTGCTACTTTTCAGTAGCGTAGCGTAGATTAGATAGATAGATCGTTTATTAAAATATTCTATTTAGCCTTGTACAACTCATTAATAATTTATAAGGGTACTTCCTAATCTAGACCCCACGGCGGGCATAAAGAACGTCAAAACGGCATCATTAAACGTGACCAAATAATTGAAATTTACACCATTTCTTTACTTATAGTCTGAATTTGAAGAAATGTTGGTGAGTTGGTAACAAAATGAAACTACATATTTTAGGTGTTTTATGTTAGTATGATGACGTTGTTGTGACGTCATTAGCGATGCCTCCTTTTTTGGTGAAATACCCCCTTTAATAGATGTTACAAACAGACTACGCCATCACATTCATTTGGTGAAAATTTGAACATTCTACGACAATTACAGCCAAAGTTATAGAGGAATGACTGTTGCTATGACGTCATATTTAGTGACGTCAGGAGTCGTACCTAAATAAGGCTGCCTATTGTTAAAAAATCAAGAAAAGAAAAGAATGTGACTTTTGAGTGCCAGACTAGTGCATTTCATCAATAAAACCCGAAAATCACTCAAAGGCTTTTTTTCTAAGGCATGTATAAAAAAATATGACGTCATAATGACGTTGCTGAATTGGACAAAAAATCAAAAAACATACGATTTTAGCCACCAACGTATTTTATGACTGGACAAAATGTCATGCAACAGTATTTAAAGCTCTAAAAGATGAATGAAGCGATATTCAGTTCATAAATGGTTTTGTGTTGTTTATTTCCCGCCAAATTGGAAAATTGGAAAAATTCAAACTTCCATAACTTTTGATTTCCTTAACCAATCGACATCGGGTTTTCGATTCCTTCATTCTCATCACGAGGAGATGTTAGCAATATACGACATTCCGTTTTTAGAGGTAATGACCAGTTATAAGAAACGGGCAAACGAGTGAAATGTTTTCGACTCGAGAGGATAAACTTCATATCTTCAAACCACCATGTAATTTTCTTTTTATTATATGGACAATTAAACCTTATCCATTCATTTTACTTACTGTCACTACAAACTTCTATTCTGGGGAGTTTCATCGGGTTTTCTTGTGCTCGGAATATTCATTGTCATGCAGATTGTAACAGGCGAATTCGACCCTTCTAACTGCCGCTTGTATTAAATCTTGACCACTACACCACAGGAAGCCCAAGCTCTGTTTATGTAAATTTAATTTACAAGGGTTTGTATGGGAATTTTTTAATCTGGTTTTTCGATAAATATACTGTAATAAAGTGAATAAAACTTACCTGGTGTCTATGATCTGTGTCTTGGCTGTGTCTATGATCTGTGTCTTGGCTGTGTCTGTACGTAGTTTCAGCGAATTTGGGCGAATTTTGAAGCCCTTTAATACTCTCCATACAAACCCTTATAAATTAAATTTACATAAACAGAGCTTGGGCTTCCTGTGACTACACTACTGGTACGCTAGTTGAAATCGCTGCCCGATCAAAAAAGAATAATAAGCCATCTATTGAATAATGATATACAACAGTCAAACGGTAAACAACAATTGCTAATGAAGTTTGAAAAGAAGCGTATGTAAATTTTAGGTTTAGCATTGGCATGAGAAGACATTTCAAACACTCATTGTTCGTCTTTCATCAGGGGATTCAAATATTGAGAAAACAATAAAACCCTGTTTGAAATAGTTTTCAAATTCGTGTTGAAATAGTTCTTCCAAGGCAATGCTTTTGAGCATGTTCGATGTCGTTCGATAAGTATAATTCTCTTAGGAAAAGAATCAGGTGGTAAACAGCGCAAGCATACTCTTGGACATACATACATTCATAAGATTTTATTTTGATACGCTAAGCCCAGTTACAACTTTCAACTCAGGGACGGCGGAGCGAAATTTCAAGTGGGGAGCTAAAAATGGTCATTGGGCCGGTATGACCAAACTATCGTCTTAAACTGACTGAGAAGTAACAAGGCAAAATATTTTATTGGCAAAAAAGTGCCGGCTGCGTCGTCCCTGCAACTTCAAATTTACAAGTAGAAGGCTGATTTCGAAACGGGGCGTATGAAAACAGATCCTATATGTTTACAACTAGAAGTAATCATAGATTATCAAAGTGCGTTCGACATATTTTTTGAAAGAGAAAGCACTGTGGTAGCAGTCAGAAAAGCTGAAAAATTGCTGCAATGATGTGGACGGTATACGTAATCCTGATCAAAAGTGCTTGTTTTTTAGCTAATGTGAAAATTTTGATGTCTTGACTTATATGTTAATATACAAGGGGATGCATCTGGGTATAAAACTGTAATTATCTTTGTGTAACATTAAATCATTGGATGCGATGCTTATGGGGCTATATGTATACATGCTTGTACATGTGTGTTTTATATGGTTATGGCATTGATTTGAGAATTAGTAGCACATTTTGCTGTGTGGTATACAGTGTAAAGCAATAATTGAAGTTAGTGTAGAACACAAATCAACCCAGGCTATAGCTACATACATTTATATACATACATGCAAACATGAACTTTATTTGAGTGTCAATAGTATTTAGCTGTAAAGCTAATTGGGGACACTATATTATAGGATATATAAAATACAGGATATATAAAGGGATTCATATAAAGTACGTAGAAATAAATATTACTATTCAGATGCGTATAAACTGCATTCCAGTTCCTAGAACATAAATTATATATGCATGTGTATAAAGTACAGCCCATGCAGTTCCTTCGATTCAGATCATTCACATTATGTTTCCCGGGTATTTTTCAAGTGAGAACAAGGTTGGCTGCAGAATATTGAGCGCCATCGTTAGTTCCAGAATAATTTATGGTCAATGATGATAGCCGGGTCCTGGCTTTGATCGCTTTGATCATGCAGCCTTGTTTCAGGTCTCTTAGAAATTCAGTGTAGATTAATTGAACACAGCAATGACTGGTCAGTACTTTAAATTTCCCTCACCTTGTACTGTGTTGATATTCCAGTTCCTTGGCATATCAAAGTGTCGTTATAGATTAACTCTCTGTCTGAATGTAGTGTTAATTTGAATCCGTTAATTTGTATAATCAAGATGTACACATGCAGTGTCGTAACTCACACAAGATACGGCGATTACGGGTATCTAGAAAACTCGGACCTTGTTTCTCTTCAGCCAGATCATCTTACTGTTTGTAGTTTCGGTATCTGTATGTACAGCGAAAAGCAGAATCCAGTACAGCGAGCAAGCCAACAGAATTCACTCGGTTGTTTACAAATTATGGTGAGTTGATTTGACTCAGTTCTCTGTTCAACTTCGCTGGTGTCGTAACAGACCATGTTTGACTTAATAAACCACCACGACAACAACAACAACAACAACAAATTATTTTATTTACACTCATATATATACATGTAATATTGGCAAAAGTACTATAAATGAAGAGAGTGTCAGGATACCTGAAGTAGCTGAAGAACTAATCGAGTCAGGTACTCCACGATGTACACGTGTAGTATTTAAAAAGCTTCTTCACAACTCACACTGAAATATTCATATCCATGTATTTCTCTTCAGCCTTCAGGTATGATTTATAGCATCTTGACCATTTGCAGTTTTGGTAGGCGGCAAACCGAACAGCACAGCAAGCCAATAGCATATGTTTCGATCGCACATTCACTCGGGTTCAGCATAAATAAATAATTATGGCCGAGTTGAATGTTCAAGGTCCTCCAGATGTACTACACACTTTCCTCAGGCTTTGCTCAATTGTACTTGCGAACCTTTGAAACATCATTGCATTACATTGTCGGAAAATAAGGCAAGTAACTAAACGATCGCGAAACAAAACAGAAGCCATGATGGCATTCACACAAAAAAGGCAAAATGGCCGCTCGCATCGTGTACGTGTGGTTACCAGTTCCCCGGCCGAGATAATTTATTCTAAAAAGTACAAACATACGGACATGACGACGGACATACACAAATCTCGATTTATTTCGCCTGGGGAAGCACAGGTAGCCCAAACATGACCACAGGGAGTCCACTGCAAGATTAGTATGCGTTCTCCTTCGTCGAACGCAATAAAATACATGTACAAATTGTAAATATTATATCATAAAAATACAGGCTTAAAACTGTGAAAAGCCTTTCAAAACAGTAGTCAGAGTAACTCAGCATCAGGTAATAAAGCAACTTTGCTTTTAAATTGTCGAAGCGTGCTAGCATTTTTAGCCGCTAGCGGAAGATTGTTCCAGAGCACGGCACCACTGTACTTAAAGCTACGCTGCGGCGGTGCGGGCTTGAAGAAATTAATGTTCGGCCTTGGAAGTGCTAAGTCAGTTTCTAAATTCTAAGGTTATAGTTTATGCCACTATCAGAAAGTCGAAGAAACAGGGTTCTTAGATTTGGGGCAAATTGCTTATTAAGAATGCAGGACGTATGCAGGACGTACAAAAGTAAATCTACAGTAGGGATACCCGGGGGATATTTGTGCGCGTTTTAGCCGTTTTACCAGATAACTTTGACACAATATTTTGCACGTGAGAATTCCGTTTGAGGTCCTTACTAATAATTAGGCCTAATTTTATCTTATGTTCCCAAACAAGATTTATGCTATTGCCATTAAGTACGAGACTGGCAATAAGAGTTGGATCATTGGTGTTCTTAGCGAAAGAGATTCTGAGCTCTTTACATTTATCTTTGTTAAATATCATCTTGTTAGCGTCGGCCCAGGAGGCCGATATCGTCAACCTGAGTTGTTAGTTACTAACGTGGCCTTTAGGGACAATCTCGGTGATAGAAGTCTACATACTTCCACAGATGAGTTTCGTTGCTTATGACTAAATCATTGATCATAAGGGCAAAAAGCCACGGACCGAGCTTAGTACCGGTCCGGATGTAGCTGGCAGCCAATCCGAGTAAGTATAATTATCTAGTTTAACTCTCTGTTTTCTTAAAGTAAAGAAGTCAATAATCCAGTTGCTAATGTTGCACGGGGTGTTTGTTAACTAAAATAGCATGGTCTATCAGATCAAAAGCTTTGCGGAAATAAAATAGGATAGCGCCATAAAATAGATGTAGCGCCATTATTACCATCTGTAGAGCTTGTCCAAATATGAATCATGCTACGTAAAGCATGGACAGTAGACAATTCTGTTCCAAACTCATCAGGATCATAATATCCAGCACTTTAGGCTTAAGGTGGTGAGTTGATGACAAAATCTTCTGCGACCTTAGAAATCGTATCTGTAAGTGCTATTGGTCTGACATCAGGCTTGGTGATTACCTCGATTGGGTTCTGTTTAGGGAGGGGAGCAGCATTCGCTAACTTCCATGGAGGGGCCGGGTATCTTTTCTTCACTGTATGATGAGTTAATGATTGAGGTAATGGGCGGATCGGAGTCAAATATCCGAGTAGCATGTTTACCGCTAACATGTAGCTCAGTATCGGGGGTAGAAGCGGAATATTTTCACTCTAAAAATTCCGTATTCCTTTGCTCTCCTGAGGTAAATATTCCCATTCCATACTAATTTTTTTTTGGATATTCCTTATTCTTTTTAATTTTCGAAATTGTCATGCGCTTTATTGAAATATTCCGTATTCAGTATATTTTTCAGGCAAATATTCAATATTCCGCAGTTTTCAACCACGATATTCAATATTCAATATTCCGCTTCTACCCCCGACTCAGTAGTCTTCCACATGGCCCTCTGTTGACGTAGTCCTACGGTTTTACGTCCTTGTCCGAGAAGACGTGAAGGTCTAACAGTTTACTGTTGGATTATGTAAAGGCAGCACCTTCTACTCAGTTAATTTAAGATCCTGAGTGTTGGTCCGGTCGGGGTTTGAACCCGTGACCTCCCGCACGACAGACCGGCGCTTAACCACTGAGCTAACCGGTATTAAATGCCTTGTCTAAAATGTTGAAAATGCTCTCAAAATGTAGCAAATGCCATTTTCAAGAACATATACCGTGTAGGAGTTTAATTTTGCGGGAGTTAATTTTTGCGGATTTTTGCAAAATTTTCCGCCGCAAAAGTATACTCCCAGAGAAAAAATAATAAATCTTGTTTTTATGGTTATATCGGGTTAACAGCAACTTTTTAACATTGAACATAATAGGAAACGCCAGCCAAAGTTAATAAAATATTTTTTCCTACTTTCCCGCTTCTGTGTCACGTTCAACGTCAGTTGTCGTAAATAAAGACTGACAACATACAGTCAATTCCAAAGTACATGTACGCAATTGATTAATCTACAGACTTAATTCCCGCAGCAAATAAAGCGTGCTCTCATAACTCCGAGGCGACCGGCACAACAGGCATCTGTATTCCCGATTCAACTCCAGACACGTCCTCAAAATAAACGGAGACTGTTATCATAATCGACTAATACGTTTTTACAAGAACGTACAATAATTCCCTCAGGTTTTGTCGTTGTTTATGTTCATGTTGGCGCTAGAACAACAACTATAGAAACTTCCCGTCGAGTAAAGGAAGTAAAATTTCAATTTAATACCGATACTGCCTTGAATTTTATTTATACTTGACCAGAAATCCGCAAAAATTTCCTCCCAGCAGAAATTTTAGCTGTCTCGATCCGCAAAAATTTCCTCCCGCAAAACAAATTGAGTCGGCAATCCGCAAAATTTTCCTCCCGCAAAAATTTCGTCCTACACGGTATTTTCAAAATTTTCTGGGGGGGGCATGCTCCCCGACCCCCCTAGTGACGATGTTCGCAATACTTGTCTCTAAACGTTCGGTCTGGCTACGGCCCTGACAATAGAGTTCAAACAACTCAAGGGGTAGAATTTGAGTTTACTGAAGTTTTCAAAATGACGGTAATTATAATTAGCAGTTTAGTCATTCATTGTAAACTTTTGATCACATTGATCATATAATTACCTAAAAAGATCTCTGTTTGTATTGGCGCCATAAAATTGTCCCTTTCTCGACTCTTGACTATTTTCAATGCACTAGTCCACTTTGCTTACTGTAGCGAAGTGTGGGGTGACTATGGCAAGGGTTTATGTGACAAGCTACAGAAATTGAAGAATCGTGCTGCTCGTGTTTTATTGAACGCGTCATTTCATTCAAATACTCGGACACTGCGTGAAACTCTTACCTGGAAAAACATAAAACACCAACATTTACTAGATTCTGCAGTTATGGTGTACAAGTCACTAAATAATTTAGCTCCAGATTATCTTTGCTCGAAATTTATCTATAGGAATGAGCTAGTTAATTATTCACTACGCGATCTTACTAACAAGCTGGCTATTCCACATCCGCGCACTGACTATCTTAAAATAAGTTTTAGCTATAGCGGCGCACAATTGTGGAACAGCCTGCCCCTTGATATTCGCCAATCGGAATCCCTTAACTCGCTAAAAGACAAATTACGCTGCTATGACTTCTGAAATTACTAATTCACGGCATCCACGTAAAGCAGGATTTATTTTATTATTTATGTAAATATTATATCATGTAGTATAATTGTAAGTTATAGGGTTTTTTTATTTAGGCATAATTTTAGATTATTCATTGGATTTTAAAATTTGTAAGTTACCTGATGGAACAACCGTGACAAAATAAAGTTATCCAATACAATCCATTTATCGGTCATATAAGACAGTATTTTTATGAGATACAAACATTTTTTACATTATAAAATATTCGGCCGAAAGGAGGTCTGGATAAATTTCACCATAAACCAACGACGCTGACTACCTCTGAAAATCGAAGTAGAAAGTAGAACATATTAGTTTTAGCCAAATCTACTGGCATGATATGTTTTCTGTTTTTGTCAGCCGATTTATTCGCTCAGTTTTTGTGCTGCTATGTTTTTTTGTTATGGTGTATGTCTACGTCTCGATCTCCTCAAATAACCCGACTGGTATTTTTTTAGGATTCACGCACGTCGATCCAGGGCCCGTCTTTGAGCACCTCACAAGCTATCAGTTTCCTTTCTTAAACAAATTAAGGTATTCACCGTACGTATGTCTTCAAATCTGAAGCTGAGGAACTCAAACTATAAAATTGAATTTTGGATTGGAGGCCATTTTCTAGGGCATCAAAAATGGAGGTTGAGATGGCCAGTTTATTCTTAAGCTGGCTTAGTATTTTTAGTGTTACTGAAGACACGCGATTTACATGCGCTGCACTTTAGCTCCATTCCGTATCCAGAATACCTTGTAAAACTGTTTTCCTCATAGAATAATCATCACATCTATCGTCGTGGTTGCCGTCGTGGTTATCTTCGTGTCCGGCTGGGCGATCGGTAATTACATCACTGGACCCAAAGACTCCTCAGGAGGTAAAGTCGTGTCTCCCACCAGACCACCGCACGCCGATACCTCAGGTGGTCCATACTACAGAGGAGCTGTGGCTTCAGATGCTGAGAACTGCTCTGCAATAGGAGTAAACATACTAAGGAGAAAAGGTTCAGCCGTGGATGCCGCCATAGCTACCATGTTGTGTGTTGGGGTTCTCAACATGCACTCGACAGGGATCGCGGGCGGTGGCTTTATGCTCGTCTACAATCGATCCTCGAGGTCTGCTGAGGTGATTGACTTCCGAGAGAAGGCGCCAGGCGCAGCTACACAAGATATGTTCCTTAACGCTACCGGGGACGCTAAATTTGGTAAGTGAATAATACATGAGAATTGGTGAACTGCTTTAAAGTACGGTATTGGAGTTAATGCTTTCTCGTTCGGTGTTTTGTTCTTGTCGTGGGACAATCCACTTCTCTATCTTTCTTTTCAATTTCACCGCATTATTAGGTTGGTCAAAAGTTACACATACCGTTTTTTTCGACAATTCTCAGCCGAATTATTGCACCATTAGAGAGATTAAGCACGGGAAACGTCAGCCCACCGTCAAAATACGAAATAAATATATAAGAAAAGTGGAAAAGAATTCCAACGTTCATGCACAACAAACGCGGACCTACCCAACTTCACGTAAAAATTGAAAATGTCAAGCAACAAACGCGCGAAAATTGTGGTTATGTTTTCATTCTGCCGTTCGCGAGAAGAAAGAACGCGATGCTTAATCTCTCTACTGACGCTGCAAAAACGCAACCTGGATGAAGTAGGTCTTCTTGCAGGACACTAACTGTCGTCTCTTAATGTTCTGTTTTTAGGAGGCCGATCTGTAGCTGTTCCAGGAGAGGTGCGTGGATATTACAAAGCTTGGCAGAAGTACGGGAGGTTACCATGGAAAGATCTCGTTCAACCGTCCATCAACTTGGCCAAAGACGGATTCAAAATCGGAAAACCTGTTTATGAAACTGCAGAAGAACTAAAAAATGGCATTTATAGGGATCCTGGACTCAAGTAAGATTTTAAAAGTAGACAAAGTAGTTGTACTGAGGTACTTTAAAAATGTATCATTGGGTAAATCAGTCCCCACTCGGCCTTCCTATAAAAGTGCTAGTGTTTCTGTCAGCTTCCTCAAAGCTGAGTATAGTTTCAGTCTATACAAGCTCAGATAACCGTGTAATTGAAATCATCATTGGCATTTCTTTCTTTTGTTTCTCACAGAGAATTGCTGTTCGATGAAAACGATAATCTGCGAAATGAAAACAGCCCAATAACAAACCTAAAATACGCGGCAACTTTGAAGACGATACGAAACAGCCCTGACAGTTTCTACAACGGCGAACTGGCCAAGAATATCATCAGAGATATCCAGAGTATGACGCCACAAGGCATTCTGACGCTGGCTGATCTTAAGAACTACACTGTGGAGACGCGCCAGGGGTTGCGCAGTAGACTGGGCCCAGATCACGTGCTGCACACAACTCCTCCTCCCACAAGTGGACCTGTGATGAACTTGTTGTTAAACATCTTAAAAGGTAGAGTGGTTCGACTGTTTACGTACGTATACCTACTTAGGAGTATCGTCGATCAGAGAAGGCGAAATCTTGAAGCAGTAGTGAATTATTATTATTTTGTTTTATTTTATTAAGCTTCGCCTGAAGGAAAAATACATATGAGGAATGATACCACGAACGATAGTTTTAACAACTTACAATGATGTAGAAACAAAATGATAAAAGGCAGGGTGACCACAACAGCTAAAGCCAATTGCTGCGGGCCCATGAGACTAAATTAAATTAATAATAGTCAAAGAAAGAACTAATATTAAGGATTTCACAACCACAAGGTGACTAAAAACAACAAGTTAAAGGACTGAGTAGGCTACGGACAGAGTTACATTTTACACAAACTGACTTCCATTTGCGCGGATTGTCTAGGTTATAAGATGCTTTCAGGGCTGACGTATAATATTGTAAAAGGGGAGACTTGTAGGAGCACAGTGAAAGTGCTGGTTGTCGGGTTGCCTTAGGTAAAATTCGGTTCCAAATTCTAGTGGCTCTTATCATGTAGGATTTCTGATGTTGTTGTTTTACAGAAGCGTTGCTTAAACTCAGTACTGCTGGTGTTATTACTAAACCTAGTTAGTCTAACAGGGCAGATTTCCTGTGGTAAAGCGTCGTTATTAAAATTGATAAACCCACTGATAGCCTTAAAGAAAAAAATCATATCTAAGTGTATTCATTCCATCTAAGTATTCATACAGAAAACAATGAACAACTATACCATCATTGGCAGATAGTTACTGCAACTTTATCAGATAGCGTGGCGAGAAAGCGAAAGAAACAGAAAAGGAAGGCAGGAATCATATATCCCAAAGTTGCAGGCATATTACATATTACATATTACATATTACATATTACATATTACATATTACATATTACATACATATTTCATATTTCATATTTCATATTTCATATTTCATATTACATATTACATATTACATATTACATATTTCATATTTCATATTACATATTACATATTAAGCAATTATCGGATGAGGTTGAGCAGATAGCGCAAATTATCAAGACAGAGGTCTGTGTTATCAAGACAGAGGTCTGTGTTATCAAGACAGAGGTCTGTGTTATCAAGACAGAGGTCTGTGTTATCTGCCGAAGCCGAAGGCTGATAACACAGACCGAGGTCTTGATAATTTTCGCTATCATGAGAAAACCGAATTCAATAATTGTTTTATTATACATTTTTAAGCTCAAGTTTTAGCAAAACAAAAAGCTATCGAAAATGAAGCAAAATGAAACGCCGTATAAAATTGGTTTGTTTACGATTGCATGTCTGATTCAAGATGTTTTCTTTCTTGTTCGAGAATAAATTGCATTTATTTTACGACTTTAGGAGAAAGGAATGACTAGAAACATAGCTGAGTGTTTAAAATAGCAAAATGGCTCAAAGTAACGAAATAATTGCCCTCTCTAGTGTAAAATTGTCGTATTTGCTTATCATCGAGCGGCAAGTATTATCTGCTAGCAGATAATCTGCAGATAGTTTTGTACGCAAGCGCACTTAGTGCTATAGCTCGTTGCGTGTTCTCAGCCAATCAGAATCGAGATGTGAGTAAAATGTATCATAACACAGATTACATGTCAGTCCGTAGGTACGTAACTCAAGCTTCCTTTGGCTCTAGTCCTCTCTGGTAAATCGGTCATTTATACTCAGGAAACACGTAAATCATACGAGATGTCTACCGAGGCACACTGGCAAAACGTCACGCGCAAACTAAAAGAAAACAATTAAAGGCAATCACCCCTGTTTCTAATTTTACGTACGTATGTGAACTCTTGTGCCCAAAAACTACTTTAACAGGTTTAAGTTTTCTTAATTTGTAATTCACTGCGAGTTTACAAACTTAGGAAATTATTTACTAAAAAAGTTTAAGACCTGGGAAACTTGCATTTGAACTCCAGAGCCTTCGTTCTTATCGGCCAGCGGAGCATGACGTTTCGCCATGCGGTGTGCTGCCGAGGCTACTCCGCAGGCAACTCCCGAGTTAAGAAACGTAAAACCAGGTTTTCTGTAGTAAGAATCCCAGTCCCTCCCGGTCAAATCCGGATTACTACAGGTATACCACCAGGATATGGACATCCTGGTCAGGGATACATGCATCAGGAGTTCCGGACTTCCGGTTGGATCACACTGCATTCTGGGTAGGTGGGCTCAGAAAAGTGGGCATCAACTTCTAGATCGGCCATATTGGATTTGAGTGCAGTCAATTTTTGCTCGTTTGCAAGTTCAAAACTTACTACCTAATACACGGAATATCTTAACTTTACAGATTCTTCAGTTGGGAGTTCTAAGTCGATGTTTAAGCTTTAGAACGGGATTAATAAAGTTTCCAAGTTGACTGCGCTCAAATCCAATATGGCCGCTCTGGAAGTTGATGCCCACTTTTCTGAGCCCACCTACCCAGAATGCAGTGTGATCCAACCGGAAGTCCGGAACTCCTGATGCATGTATTAGAGCATCCAGCCTGGTTTCGTTTATTGCCAGAATATCAAGCGCTTGGTCAGCCATAAATACTCGGAGCTCTTCAATGTGTTTGGTTAAACTAGTTATGTTTAATGAGGCCATTTTAAAGCCCCTAGTTTTAGGGAGCCTAGAGGTTTCTGCATGAGGTGGATTTTTAGCGAAATTATCAGTACTCCCTGATTCTCCTTGGCGAGTAAGAATTGAGTCTAGTGAATGTATATTCTGTTCAAACAAAGAAAGTGGTTTGTTCCGGTGTCATGCGTCTTGGCATAAGCGACCATGACTTAGTTTATCACCTTACCGCAAAATCTCAATTCCTTCAAAAGTCGGTCACAGGTTCATTAGCTATCGGCAAATGAAAAACTTTGACCCCGACAAGTTTAAAGCAGACCTAGGAAATGTCCCATGGTTTCTATTGCAAAACTATGAAAATGACGTTGAATCCATGTGGTCACAATGGAAACATGATTTTCTAAAGATAGTAGACAAACACGCACCGATGCGTACTAGACGAGAACGTCAAAAGAAATCCCCATGGGTCAATCAAAGTTTGTTAACGAAAATGCGACAACGGGACCATCAAAAGAAAGTTGCTGTTAGAACTAATGATCCTAACGACTGGTCGCAATACAATAAAAATTGCAATTCAAACAAAGGCAGACTATTATGAGAACAAACTTAATGATAGCAACACGACGTCAAAAGAAACGGGGAGAGTTATTAATGAGGTCACTGGACGGAATTCCAAAAAAGGTGAAGGAGTCATGAAAATTGATTTTGATAATAAGGAAATTACAAAACCAGCTGAAATGGCCAATGCGTTCAACAAACACTTTGTAAACATTGGCCCCAGTCTAGCTGAGGTAAATTTCGGCAACAGAGTTTCTGATGATTTTGTTCAATATTTGCCCCAGTGCAAAACCTCATTTTCTCTCCGGCACACAACCAGTAATGTTGTTCTGAAACATTTAAAAAAGCTATCTGCCTCAAAGGCAACCGGACTAGATAATATACCGTGTAAAATTTTGAAAATAGGCGCCGATACTGTTTGCGAGTCACTTACATGGCTGTTCAATGCGTCAATTTCACAGGGGATCTTCCCCTGTGAATGGAAACATGCAAAAGTAAGCCCCGTATATAAAAGTGGGCCACGGTCTGATACAAACAAATATCGGCCAATATCCGTAATTTCAACTATAGCTAAGGTATTTGAGAGGATCATCTATGACCAGCTATATACCTATTTGCAAAATAACGGTCTATTAACTAATTGTCAATCGGTTTCCGACAGTGACCGCTTTGCTCCATGCTACGGACAAATGGTCGTTAAATATTGACAAAGGTCTGATTAATGCAACTGTTTTTGTAGACCTGAAAAAAGCTTTTGACACCGATGACCACAATGTTTTGCTTCAAAAACTAGAAAGTTACGGCTTGACTTCTCCAAGTATTGCGTGGTTTAGATCGTATCTCAACGAACGAAAGCAAAGGTGTGTGGTCAACGGTGAAATGTCAGACTTTGGGGTACTCTCCTGTGGCGTCTCTCAAGGGACAATTTTGGGACCCTTGTTGTTCCTAATAGATATAAATGACCTTCCTGATTGCTTAAAATTCTCAGACACTCAAATGTACGCAGATGATACTTGTCTTACAATGGCAGGTTCATCATGTGATGACATTGAATCTAAATTGAATACAGACTTACAACATATTTATGAGTGGCTGAAAGCAAACGAGTTGAGTCTGAATGCTACAAAAACAGAGTTTTTATTAGTAGGCTCTCGCCAGAGATTCTCTCATGTGGCATGTCCAAACCTTGTAATTGGAGGCGAAAGCATCCCTAAAATAGCGTTCGTTAAGTACTTAATGAAACATTGACATGGTCAAAACACATTGAGAAGATCTCTAAGCAATTATCATCTTCTATTGGAGCTCTCAAGCGCGTACGGCCCTACGTGCCCATGTCCTCCCTCAAGACTATGTACCACTCATTTATTCAACCTAAATTTGATTATTGCAGCATAGTTTGGGAGAGCCTGGGCACTGAACTCGCAAATAAACTCCAAAAACTCCAAAATAGGGCTGCTAGAATAATAACACAGTCTAGTTTCGATTCTAGCTCTGGCCCAATACTTCACGAACTGGGTTGGGACAGATTAATAATACGCAGGCGCAAACTTTTAGCAATAGAAATGTTTAAGATCTATAATAACCAAGCGCCTGGGTATTTAATACACAAATTTAATAGGGTTCATACACCATATAACACAAGAGGTTCATCATCAAAATTGTCCCTCCCCAAAACGAATTATGGTAAAAAGCGATTCGGCTACAGAGGAGCACATATTTGGAATAATTTAACAGAAGACCTGAGGACTAGCAAATCGTTAAATACATTTAAAACTAAGCTAAATGGTCTACCTCCCTGCTTCTTTGATGCCTTATAATTTACTCTCTTACAATTACTGTTGTTTAATATATCGTACACGAGCGCTAAAAGAACTGACTCTGGCTTTTTTTAGCAGATTTTAATGGAATGTAATAATATCATTTAATGTTGATGTATAGATTTTTACACACAGCTTTTATGTAAACCAGTCTTAGTTACTGTTAAAACTACCGTGTCTAAATAAAGTTTCTATCTATCTATCTATCTATTAAATGAGATTCGAGACAAAAAGCGCTTGCGGAGGGATATGTTAGCAGCATGTAGCCCCACCCCACCCCTTACATTCATGACTTGTGTCTTTTCTACTTCAGGTTACAACATGACGTCATCGGATCGAGATCATGAGAACGTAAACGTTGCTTCCCTGACGTATCACCGCATTCTAGAGGCGTTCAGATTTGCCTATGCTTGGAGGAGTCGACTTGGGGACCCTGCCTTCGTGAATACTACCAAAGTACGTAGTGTTTATACACTGAAAACTGTGTCATTCAATAATTACCATCTTCTATTTAAAGGGGCAATGCAATATGAACCCAAATATTTTATCATTAAAATCGATTCCACATCATTAAATAGTTGAACTATAGTAAAATATTTCTTAATTTGAGTATTGCGTCGTTTTTCGATATGACGTGATATCATACAGGGAATAATTTATTATACAAGCTGGTAAGTTATATTTGAACCTTATCTCAGGGATTTCCCAAATATTTGATCTAAATCAGAAATACATTTCCCTGTTTGACGTCACGTCATTATCATATTCATAAACCTGATTCACGAGCCTGTACCTCCGTCATCCCTTCAAAGGAAATCGTGTTCTAGATCACGTGGATAGTTACAGGAATGTTGTAACCAGTCGCTGATTGGCTGGTGACTCATAGCGGGTGCTGATTGGTTTAGCGGTTATGCTGACCTTAGTTCTGGCTCGTGGGAAAATCCGAGCTCGATTCACTCTGGTTTGGAATTGTATTAAGACGAATTGCCGTGTCATTTTGTGTCCTGTGCTCGGTTAATATCGAGAAAAAAGTGATAAGAATATCGTTCATGGAACTCAGTGCTGCATTTCAAGTCTGGGAAGAAATTATTTCTCTCGAATTTCAAGTAAAAAGTTGGCCTCAACATAAATGCAGAAAGTGCCTAGGAAGTTTGAAAGAATTTGCAGGGAACAAACGAAATATCGTCTAGTTCTTCAATCGAAAAGGAAGTCCATGTTCAAGAGCTCTTTTTACAAAGCGAATGGCTGTGGGAGACGATTAACCAGAAGCAATATCAATAGCCTCGGCGGTCAGGCGAGTTGCTACGAACGCAACTTCTCAAACCTCGAGTTCAAGTGGTTCTCAAACTCTCGAATTCATCCAATCTTCCACTTGTATAACTTTATTTACCCACGGAATATCTCATCAGGATTTAAAAATAAATAAATAAATAAGTAATGATAATGTAAATAAAAATAAATAATAACATCTAATCATAACTACTATAATAATAATAATCTAATTTTAAATAATGCTAAGTTTAGTACCTGCTTTCCATGAGAGCCGTGCATTACATATAATATATTATAAAAAATTAAGAATAAAAATAAGACTTTAGAATAACAGTTAGACTTGTTCAAAACAGCCCGCTCGAAAACTGCTAAGACTATTTGCTTGCCGCAACCCGACTGGGAGGCTATCCCACAGCACCGCACCCTTATAACCAAAGCTATCCTTAAGATAATTTGTGCGGGGCATAGGAATAGCCAGTTTGCCCTCGGTGTCTCTCAAAGAATAAGAGGTAACATTACGATATGTAAACATGGACCGCATATAGTCTGGGGCAAGACCATTCATTGATTTGTAGACCATGACTGCGGTTTGAAATTTTCGTTGCGAAGCGAGTTTTTTCCAACCAAACCTCTCAATCAGAATATCGGCATCAGCGTCATAGTTGGAGAACGATAAGACCCTTGCAGCTCGATTTTGCAACTTTTGAAGCTTAGTAGCACAAGTTATGCTACAACTATCCCAGACAATGCAACAATAATTGAAATGTGGTTGAACAAGGGAATTGTAGATTGAATGCATGGTTTTATCAGGAACACAATTTCTTACACGTTTCAGGGCTCCAATTCCAGAAGCAATCTTTTTAGTCAACCCCTTGATGTGCACATTCCATGATAGATTTTGGTCAATATGCACACCAAGTGATTTTGTATGAGGCACCTGCTTTATAGGGACGCCATCGATTGCCAGGATTGGAGCTGACTGAAACGTGGAAAGAAAGATCGCCAAATCACTTCCTTTGAAGGGATTACGGAGGTCTGTGTGTAGGCTATCGAAGAAGAGAATTTATTTTATTTCCCCCTCTTTGTCTCTTGCATTGCCGTTAACAATAGGAAATGAACAATCTGAAATCTACAATGTGTACCGTCTAGTGTTTCTCGGCCAATGGAAATCGAGAAGTAATTTGTGCAAAATTATGCCGGAACACGATTAACGACAGTGTAGCACAGACGTCCCTTCCCGAGTTTTGAGGGGAGACGGACGGCTGAACACAGGCTACGATTCACTTGATGTACTTGTAGAATCGATTTTAATGATAAAAAAAAATGGGCTTAATACTCGCAGTTTTCAACAAATCAGAGCTCTCGTTTTATCGTGGCTATGTTATAAAACAATGATGTACGAAGTCTAGAGGTCTTAAAAAGTTCATAAATACAAATGGTGGCGGTCTCATAAAGTGCGTGCTCGATAAACAGTAAACCCGCTCTGCCTCCGTATCATTCGTGTTCTTGATATTGGGCCATAAAGCAGAGAAAAACCTCGGGCCATAACTTATGGTAAAAACGTTTATTAAAGCGTATTACGGAACAGTTACGGTCCAGTAAGATACAGCACGGTTACGGCAAGGCTACGGACGTGCCATATTTGTGTCAACTCATACGAAATCCTCTCTAAGAGGTATATCAATTTGAAAATTTAAAAATGTTCAGTCATTTTAGAACAAGAAAGAGTTGACACGGTGGTCCCTTCATGAAGGCAGCACATGAATTGCTATCAAAATACAATAGAATTAACACAATACAAAACAATAGAACGAAATACACAATACAATATATAGAACATAATACACTACAATTTGGTAGTAATTCATGTCTGCCTACATGAAGGGAGAACCGTTGGCACGTTGCTTTCAGTAAGAAAAGTGGTTGGAATTACTTGTACCTTCACTGTGTATTTATTGTAGATAGTCCAAGACATGCTTGATCCGAGCACGGGTGATTATCTACGGCAGAATATCTGGGATAACCAGACGCACCAGAACGTGTCGTACTACGCTAACTACTTCACTAAAGTTGATCACGGCACATCGCACCTGGTTGTACTGGCTCCTAACGGGGACGCTGTCTCGCTCACGTCAAGCATCAACTACAGGTCATTTGTTACTCCGTACTGATTTTAATACACGCAATGAACATGTACGTGTGAGTACAGATAAAATGTTTCAGATGAATGGGAAAATATAGCTGAGATACTGAAACCGTTTTTTTAACACGTATAATACGGTTGCCATTAAAGAAATATTTCTTTAACGAATTTTCCTAACGAAATAAAGCGTGCAAGTGACCTTGTGACGTCATTGTGCATCTGTACTATAATAGATCATGGCTATTGACCAATCAGAGCACGCATGTGACGTCATCGTGCATCTGTACTATAATAGATCATGGCTATTGACCAATCAGAGCGTGTATGCGACGTCATCGTGCATCTGTACTATAATAGATCATGGCTATTGACCAATCAGAGAACGCATATAGATAGATACTTTATTATGCACAGAATTCAAAAAAGCTAAACACTTATTTACATTGAAGCTGTGCGTCTAAGATATAATACAAATACAAACATAACAATAAATACAGACAAGCAATCATATCTAAGATAAAAAACTAACCTAACTACTAATAAATAACTATATATAATAATAATAATAATAATAATAATAATATTAAACTACTGATAAAATAATAACAATAAACTATAATGATAAACTATAATGATCTGGCAGACGAGTCCAACCAGTAATTGGCGCTGAAGGTTCTGATAGAATGAGAGCTCTTAATGGTTGAACTGAGACTGTTATAAAACTTAGCTGCTGAATAGGCAAAGGATTAGACTTCCTCCAAGTCGAACTCGCTGAGTCACTTCAGGTAAGCGATTACTGGGTCAAAAAGCGAGTGCGAGAATCGAAGCGAGAGGCGAGTTCGACTTGTTTCACTTGCAGGAAATTGAATCGGGGATTATGTTTTGGCGCGAAAACACATTTCAGGGGCGGAGCTAGCCTCCGATGCAGACGTCTTGTGTGGTTCGTTTCCCTCCCTCCCACACCAACGTCTGCGAACTCGAGCCATATTTTGTGTTCCGTGACTTACGGATTGTTTATTTTGACCAATCAATTTGCTAGTTAGGGTTTTCCCATAGCCCAAACATTAATTAATTACTTCGTGGACCGTGGGAACACAAACATTTGATTGGCTGATTATTTCGACTTCCATTTTTGCACGTGCAGCACGTTACCAAGTGGTAAAACAAAACATATTTCAGTGCATAAAATGTGGACTTTGGCTATGGATTTTGAAGCTTCCGAATATCTCTAAAAGAAAGATCTTCACGTCATTCCCGTTGCCACAAAAAAAAAACTCTGCTTTGGTGGCAAGAATACTCAGTTCAGCGACTTGTAGGGAATCTATTAATATCGACGAGCTGTGCATTTTAATGAGCTCCCGGAAAATGAGAGCTCCTCTCTGATTAGCTGAACAAAAAAACCGGCTTGAGTTCGCAGACACAAGACGTCTGCATCGGAGGCTTTGACAATCTCTTACTGAGGACTAACTTGACACGTTAACATACAATGCCTGGAGAATTGACGCTTTGTGATTGGGCAAACCTTAGTACGTCATAAGCCACGCCTCCGGTTGAAAAATCAACCGGTAAATTTGGCGCGCTGCAAGTGGGAAAAGTCCTTCATACGGGGGGCTAAGAAGGACTTTGAGAAAGTCTAGCAAAGGATCTATAACCAGATTTAGAGGATATTTTAACCATATGGAGATTAGACCTATTGCGAGTATTGTAATTATGGACATCAGAATTACGAGAAAACAAATTCCTAAGATAAGGTGGACAAAGTCCATTCAAACATTTAAAGACAGTAAGACATTTATGAAAGTGCCATCGATCAAGTAAGGGGACCCAACCAAGCTCTCTGAATAACTGCTCTGTGTGTTCTTCTCGGATTTTCCTCCGGAGTATGATGCGCGCTCCTCTCTTCTGTAACCTCAGGAGTCTATCAAGGTTAATTTTATCCGCATTAGACCAGATTACATCACAGTATTCATACAGCGGCTGAATGAGAGTTCCATGCAGAAGCTTACAAGTGTCGACATTAAGATATTTCCGGATCCTCCCAAGGAGGTTAAGTCTACGAGATACTTTAGAAGCAATGACATCAATATGGTCATGCCAGTTCATTGTAGCATCGAAAGACAAACCTAGATACTTAACAGTCTCTGGTAGTTCTAATAGTGTTCCTGATAATGACAAAGAAGGCTTCTGTGATCTTGCTAAATGTTGATTAGAACCAAATAACATAACTTTAGTTTTAGTACAATTTACAATTAATTCGTTATCAGTAAACCATCTACTAAGAGCACTAAGTTCATCCTGAAGTACAGATTGTATAATCTGAACATCCTTATCGGCAAAAAAGAGAGCAGTATCATCGGCATATATTACTACCTTACAATGGTGAACATTATGTGGTAGATCATTGATGAAAATGATAAATAGTAATGGCCCCAAGACCGAGGCTGAGGTACTCCTAGTGTTATTTCTATAGTATCAGATAGAGTTCCATTAATAATGACAGACTGAGTTCTATTAGAGAGATAGTTATCGAACCAGTCCAAGGCGTGTCCTTTAACACCAATGTTGGCAAGTTTAACCTTAAGAGTGGAATGGTTAATCATGTCAAAGGCCTTGCTAAGGTCTAAGAATACTGTTCCGATGAGGTTTCCGTTATCGATGTTCTTCAGAATATAGTCTGAGACGTCTAGGAGGGCAGTACAAGTGGAATGGCCAGGCCTAAAGCCAGATTGGTATGGTGATAACAGCTTGTTGGTAGACAGATGGTCATAGAGCTGCTTATGAATGGCACGTTCAAAGATCTTCATAACGACTGGGAGAACTGAAATCGGTCTAAAGTTATTAGGATCTGAAAGTGACCCGGACTTATGAAGAGGAGTAATAGTAGCTGATTTCCATGACTTGGGTATTTCACTGTGCTGCAATGATAAGTTGTAGATGTGAGTAAGTGGGGCAGCTAGAACACTGGCACCGGCTTTAAGTATGCGTGAGTGAATATCCTTCAACCCAGAAGATTTATTGGCACGCAATGATGATAGTTCTTTGCGCACAAAATCAACTGGTATGTTTTTGAACGCAAAATCTAGAACCTCTCGAGATGTAGAACAGTTTCTGCGCCCGCTTACATTCGGTATCGAGACAGTGCTCTTGAGGCGTGCATATGACGTCATCGTGCATCTGTACTATAATAGATCATGGCTATTGACCAATCAGAGCACGTATGTGACGTCTCGTGCATCTGTACTATAATAGATCATGGCTATTGACAAGATGGACTAAAACGTTTAACTATTTCATTTCATTTTATCTTATTATATAATTTCCGGGAACATCCTAAGTACGCGCGATTTCATTAACTAAAAGAATTGAGCTCATCGTGCTTGGTTATTTTATAAATGCATGCTCCAGCATACAGGAGAAACACGTGATCAATCCTTAAGCCAACCAGCGACGAGAAGTTTTGTAAACAACATGAGCATCATCTTCCCGCTTGAATGATGTTATTCACGTAGATCGAATTTTATAGTTTAAAACACTGTCCTATCCGTGAGAGCTTCTTAAGATCTCAATTGTGGCGAAAAATATACACTGAATAACCAGGGCGAAATGCGCGCTCTGATTGGTCTATAGCTATGATCTATTAGAGTACAGATACACAGATGACGTCACAAGGTCATACGTGCCCTCCATTTTGTTGGGAAAGTTCGCTAATTATTGTAATCAACAAATAAAGTTCATTTTGCCGTGCATATATCCTCTTTTATATGTACAGATGGCGTCACAAGGTGAAGAGAACACCAGTTACTCGATAGCGGCTCCTGGCGCACTTCTTTTCACGTTGTGATGTCATCTGTACATCAATAAGAGGACAGACGCACAGCCACAAGACATCTGTTTGTTAAAACAACTCTCGAATGTTTGTTATGGCGCTGTTTTTTTCCCTGTAAATTGTATACCAGATGTCAGTTATGGACTGATTTTCTTGTCCATAAAACTCACTTGAATTTCCCGGGCGACGCCATCTTGGCTCTTATACGTCACACGGTTGTTCATGTTTTCAGCTCTTTTGTGTAGAACCATTAACAAAAGAAAAGATAAAATGCGCAACAGTGCCTCTTGAGCGCTGCTTTAGTCCGAGTCTCGCAGTCGAAAAAACTGAGGCTCAAGCGATACTTATCTTCAACGTCATTTTATTAGTTTGTGTATCGCAGAAGTAAAGTTGTTACGTCATGTTTCTCAGGTTTGGTAGTATGTACCGATCAACGGCTACTGGCATTATTTACAACGATCAGATGGCTGACTTTGACAACCCCGGTAGTGATAAGATCGCTGGTTTGTCTCCCTCTAAAGTGAACTTCCCCGCCCCAGGAAAGCGTCCCTTCTCGTCCATGACGCCCGTCATCATCACAGATAATGACGGGAATGTAAAGATGGTGGTGGGAGCCTCGGGAGGGAAGAAAATTATCAGCGCTACAGCACTGGTGAGTGTACTTTTGTTGATGTTACTACAATCATCAGTTCTATTATGGATACCTAGCAGTTATAATAGAGACCGAGTGCGCAAGATAGGAGGCTCTGCCATCTTGTAAAATATCCACAACAATTCACTCTTCACCTGGTGGCCATCTTGGATTCAAAGCGAGACAATCCTCTGTTTTTGCTAGGTTAGCCTCGCACTGAGGGACATCAGAACGAGTTTAGCCTGGCGATAACAAAAGACTGCCTCGTTTTGAATCCAAGATGGCTACCGGGTGAAACGAGTGAACAAGGTTTTGTGTGTATACTTACATCATTAATATGGTTCACTTTATGCAGCAATCGAGATTGAATTCGAATTCTTGTCGTAAGGCAGCTCCTGTTGAGTGTGTAACTCTGTAAACTGCAGCATAAAGTAGTCCGTCTCATACACCACCTCCTACTAACTGTGACGCGCATTTGAATATAGATATGGAGTTGAAACCAACTAGTGTTGAATCTTGCATTCTGATTGGCTACTCATTATCTTTTCTGTGATTGATAGTGAATAGTGAAAAACCCGGTTTTAATCAATAAAACAATGGCAGTCAATTCGTTAAAATACAAAATGGACTTCTTGTTTCAGTTTAAGATGGCGCAATGCCTTGGTTTTGACTAAAACAATTAGACTACTCGCCCTCAGTTTCTGTGGTTGATAATGAACTAGAGCTACGCTCCTCCTCAAATATATTTTAACCGTTATAGTTCACCACTAAATTATCTCCGATTCTGATTGGATGAAATTGATCACATGACGGATAGTTGTCGTCCGCGGATGCAAACTATCAGGCGTTATAGTTCACCACAAAATTTTGGCGCACGCTCATTGGCTGAAAGCGATCACGTGAGGTGATAGTTGTCGTCCGCGGATGCAAACTATCAGGCGTTATCGTTCACCACAAAATTTTAGTGCGCGCTCATTGGCCAAAAGCGATCACGTGACGTGATAGTCGTCGTCCTTGGAGGTAAACTATCAGGCGATAGTGCCCGCTGAGAGCGGAATACAATTTTGTGATGAACAATAACGACAATTAGACTGTGTTTGTCTCGGAACTATCGGCTGATAGTTTCCCTTGGAAATTTGATGCTCTTAGAACTAGCATACATGTATAAACCCTCGAACTGCGTTCTTGGGCTTATATTTCTTTTAAGAACATCAAATTTCCGCGGGCAACTATCAGCCGATAGTTCCTCCACGGACACACTCTATTTGTATAAAAGAAACTTCGAGCTCGTTCAATAGAATTTCCGCAATATAAATTAATGTACTTTTTAACTGGTTGTTTCCTTGTATTACTCAGGCGATTATGAACAAGATGTGGTTTGGCCGAACTCTCTCACAAGCTGTCGAAGACCCGCGCGTCCACGTCCACCTTATACCGGATAACAACGTTTCTTATAGTAAACTATTTCCCAAGGGCATCCTGAAAGGATTGGAAAAGCGTGGTAACAAGTTAGAAGAGGCTAAATACTATGCAGCCGTACAGGCCATCACTCGAGAGAACAATGTCATCTTTGCCCAGTCTGACTCGCGGAAAAATGGAAAACCTGCTGGATTTTAGATTAATAGTCCGACATACTGCTCACGATAAGTTCAATAATCCTTCGCATTTTAGAGTGCATATGGAATAGTTATTGATTGTTGACACGGTTTCAAATCGCCCTTTTATCCAATCAGAGCGCAGATCGTATGAGTGTGTCATTGAAATTACGGTACGGTAATACTGCACGGTTACAGCACGATACAGTATGCTGTAACTTTGAAGTCGTTCCCTGTTGTTTTCTCTTCCTATCACCATTTACAGTTACGGTTCGATAAGATGATAGATTGGTTACCGCTTCAGTCTTGCCGTATTTCTCTCGCCTGTCTGTACGTGTGTACCTCTTTTAAAAATTCAAACGAACCTAAAACAAACAGCCCACGAAGTCGTCACGGAATAGCAAGGCTAATTGAATGAATATTTCCTCCCAAGTTGCTTTCCTGTCTTTATTTTCAATTTAAGACAGGTTCACTTTGTATAAAATACACCTTTAATATACGTTTTTAGTATTTTTAGCCAACTTGACTCAATAAATCTCGTTGATAGCTTATATCAACTCCATTCTGTTCTGAATATCTAGAAATATAAAACATCGTAGATAGCAAAATACTGACTCAGTAACGTTCTCTCGGATTTTTCAACTAGTTAAAAGTATCCACTTGATAGCAAGTTAGAAGTGCTAGATTGGAACGCGCTCGTCGCATACTCGTTCATACATGGAATTTAAAGGTTTATAGGCCCTCCAAACAAGTCCATTTTTCATAGCGCGAATGGTCACTTGACACCAGTTCTTCGCGGTTTCTCGCACGTTCGCCGCAGCGCAGAATAACAGCACGCAGAATAACAGCACGCATGACTGAAGGAACTGATGTAAATGAATGGAATACCTGGAACAACATTGACCTGTGCGCAAAGAAGCATGGACTCGGATAGCGGGTCTTTAACTTTAAGATAGATTTTATACACAGTTGATGTAGAAAATTAGTTCCTTTGATTAGTAAACACATCTGCTTGAAGCTAACACGTTAACGCGCCATTACGTTCTGTGTTAATATCCAGCAGGCAAGCCGCCTTTTCTGTAGTCTGACTCGGCGTACACCTGAGGTATAAGTCTATGTACATATCCCTTTCTCTTGCTGTGTTTATTTTTCAACAGGAATTTGTAAGGAAGTTTGACGATACCCTGAACAACGCCGTGACTTGTGTCGCTTACGTTTACCTGTGTTAGAAATAAACAATTTGAACTCAGAGGAGTGGGACTTGCCAAAGTTATTTAACATACATACATACATTTGTACATACAAGTGTCTAATACTTGTAGCATCTAGCGCCACTTTAGATAGACTCTTCCATAAAGAGACCCCTCTGAATAAAAAACTATTTTAGGGTCAGTGTTAGGTCTTGGGATAAAGAGACCGTGTTGAGAACGACGCAAGCTATACTGACGAATTGTGCTTGTTTTAGTAAAACAATCGAGATAAGTATAGCAGAGCTCGGTTGTTTATGGTTTTGTACATGACGCTGGTAGCGACGCCAGCATATCTTAGTTCTCGAAAACGAAGAAGAAGAAGGGTAAAGAAGCGCTTACAACTCAAATGCTATAAATATAATGCTAGAATTGCATGGAATAGGTTGAGTTGAAGGCAGACTATAGAGTTTCTGAGTTCTGATCGTCACAATGACAATGCAATTGAGAATAATACTCAACTCGTTTGACTACTATTACCCACAATCCTTTGCGCCCGAAAAACTTTAAATGATCCGTTATAAAATCGCGGTACAGAGGTTTTAACTCCTAAAAACAAGCCAGTACAAGAACTGTTGCCAATGCACTGTCATTGAAGATCATTTCTACGTGTCATTTTGACTGTTAGGTTCGCAAAGGATTGTGGTAAAATTTACCCCATTCTTTTTCGGTACGCTCACCTTGTGTCCAAGGGCTCGCAAGCCATTGATGACATGAGGAGGAAACCAAGTCTCTGCGAACGCGTAGTTGGGGTACAACTGGTCATGCAATCGAGGCAAAGATATTGACTTCTGTAGACTCTTCTTAAACCAAAAATAGTTCATAATGGCCTGGCGAGAAAACAAATATCAGCTTATGGATTAACTGGAACATAGAGCATAAAAACTAAATGAGCTATTGAGTGTATAGTACTAATTACTAAACGTAATAATTCCATTTGTAGGATCTGTTGTCTGATGATTAACCTACGGTGTTGGTGTACAGCGGTTGTGTTATTTCAAGTATGAATTATTGGGATGCAGGTTGGCGCAGTGGTAAAACACATGCCTCTCACCGCTGCGGCCCGGGTTCGATTCCCGGCTCGGGCTCCATATGTGAGTTAGGTTTGTTGTTGATTCCTTATCTGCATTCGAGGGTTTTTCTCCGGTTTTCCTCCCTCCGTAAAAAGTAACCGTGAGTCGAGGGTAGTGTGTCCAAAACAGTTAATGTAGTGGAGAGTGTGTGAGGAGTAAAAGCAGGCCCCCACCAGCTGTAATTATAAGCTGTAATGCTCGGCCTGCTATAACAAATAAAATATTTATTTTTATTGTTTATGATGATGACGACGATGACAATGATTTCTATTTTAAAACCTTTTAATTTCTAACGGCACCTGAAACAACCATATATAGGGCCTGATCAAAGTCAGGACCTGAAACAACCATATAGGGCCTGATCAAAGTCAGGACCTCAAACAACCATATATAGGGCCTGATCAAAGTCAGGACCTCAAACAACCATATATAGGGCCTGATCAAAGTCAGGACCTCAAACAACCATATATAGGGCCTGATCAAAGTCAGGACCTCAAACAACCATATATAGGGCCTGATCAAAGTCAGGACCTCAAACAACCATATGTAGTGCCTGATCAAAGTCAGGACCTCAAACAACCATATATAGGGCCTGATCAAAGTCAGGACCTCAAACAACCATATATAGGGCCTGATCAAAGTCAGGACCTGAAACAACCATATATAGGGCCTGATCAAAGTCAGGACCTCAAACAACCATATATAGGGCCTGATCAAAGTCAGGACCTCAAACAACCATATATAGGGCCTGATCAAAGTCAGGACCTGAAACAACCATATATAGGGCCTGATCAAAGTCAGGACCTGAAACAACCATATAGGGCCTGATCAAAGTCAGGACCTCAAACAACCATATATAGGGCTGATCAAAGTCAGGACCTCAAACAACCATATATAGGGCCTGATCAAAGTCAGGACCTGAAACAACCATATATAGGGCTGATCAAAGTCAGGACCTCAAACAACCATATATAGGGCCTGATCAAAGTCAGGACCTGAAACAACCATATATAGGGCTGATCAAAGTCAGGACCTCAAACAACCATATATAGGGCCTGATCAAAGTCAGGACCTCAAACAACCATATATAGGGCCTGATCAAAGTCAGGACCTGAAACAACCATATATAGGGCTGATCAAAGTCAGGACCTCAAACAACCATATATAGGGCCTGATCAAAGTCAGGACCTGAAACAACCATATAGGGCCTGATCAAAGTCAGGACCTCAAACAACCATATATAGGGCTGATCAAAGTCAGGACCTCAAACAACCATATATAGGGCCTGATCAAAGTCAGGACCTGAAACAACCATATATAGGGCTGATCAAAGTCAGGACCTCAAACAACCATATATAGGGCCTGATCAAAGTCAGGACCTGAAACAACCATATATAGGGCTGATCAAAGTCAGGACCTCAAACAACCATATATAGGGCCTGATCAAAGTCAGGACCTGAAACAACCATATAGGGCCTGATCAAAGTCAGGACCTCAAACAACCATATATAGGGCTGATCAAAGTCAGGACCTCAAACAACCATATATAGGGCCTGATCAAAGTCAGGACCTGAAACAACCATATATAGGGCTGATCAAAGTCAGGACCTCAAACAACCACATATAGGGCCTGATCAAAGTCAGGACCTCAAACAACCATATATAGGGCTGATCAAAGTCAGGACCTCAAACAACCATATATAGGGCTGATCAAAGTCAGGACCCAGCTAATCTACACATCGAATTGGAAGTTATCGATTGTATAGTTTTCCTTTGTACAGACTCGACCGAAAAACCAGGTCTCTCGTGGGACATTTCATGGTACACCATTCGAAAGCAATGTTATAACTAGGTATGTATGTATACATGTGGTATACATTGTGATATACATGTGGTATACATTGTGATATACATGTGGTATACATGTGGTATACATTGTGGTATGCATGTGGTATACATTGTGGTATACATGTGGTATACATTTTGGTATGCATGTGGTATACATTGTGGTATACATGTGGTATACATTGTGGTATGCATGTGGTATACATTGTGGTATGCATGTGGTATACATTGTGGTATACATGTGGTATACATTGTGGTATACATTGTCTTTCATTGAGACCAGGAAATGATCCTTTACCAGTACACTGCTCTAACCCATTATCGCTCGCACATGTCGACTCACTTGTGCAACAGATGTAGTAATAATTGTGCCTCCCGCACCTCCTATCACCATGGTAACGTGCCCGTTCTTGTCCAAGACGATCGCGGGCGCAGCTGATGATTGAGGTCTCTTGCCTGGTTTGATGAAGTTGACGGGTGCGGGTAGAAGACCAAACTCATTTATTATCCCCGGCGCGCTGAAGTCATCCATCTCATTGTTATATACTATTCCGAGTTTACTGGACATAAATTTGGCACCAAAACTGTGGAGCAAAATCGATATTGTTGAAGTTTAAAATATACATGGTATAAAGTGCTTAGTGCTGAGACCTAGCCAGGAATCATAGATTTGGGTGCAGTAAAGTGATTTAAATCTTGTTCAACCATTTGGGCCAATTGATGGTCGTAACATTGCTTTAACTGTTTTACAAATCCTTGCAATGACGTCACTTAAGTCACATTATGCTAATGAGATGAAGATGAATGGCGTCAGAACACTGGAATGTGTTTAGTTTTTCAGTTGTTTTTCAGGCGTCAAACATTTGATCCTTGCAATCTTATTGAATTATATTTTAATAAGTGACGCTGACTAATACTCATATGCACTTTAACCTTCATATCAATGATAACTGGCTAGGGCTTATATGCACTTTGACCTTTAAATTAATGATAACTGGCTAGGGCTCATGTGCACTTTAACCTTTAAATCGATGATAACTAGCTAGGGCTTATATGTACTTTGACCTTTAAATCAATGATAACTGGCTAGGGCTTATTTGCACTTTGACCTTTAAATCAATGATAACTGGCTAGGGTTTATATGCATCAGTTTGACCTTTTAACTCGAATACTCATAAGGATGGGTTTAACCTGCTGACTGCAGTGTCGTATTTAGTTGTGACGCGGATCAGCCATTTCATGGTATGGACGACCTGCACATTAAACTCTTTACTTACTATCCATTAACGGTGCTGGTAACAGATACGGCGTCCCCTTCTGGTCCTAATACTGTCAGATGAGTTGTTCCAGTCTTAACCGGTACGTGATAACGAGAGCCATAGTAGGACTGAGAATGAGTCTGGTTGTCCCAGATCAAGTGTCGGAAATGTTTGGCTAGCTTTTCGTTTAACATGTCGCTCACCACCTGAGGAAAGCAAGAGTTACACCACAAAGTTATGAGATTTTACATTCAGGAAACGCTTTACAGGGAAGTAAAACCGTTGGCCTTGTCTCCTTCCTCTTCTTATCTCTACGAGGGAGACGTAGTATAACCGGCTGTTGTGCTATATCGTGAAGGCGTAGAGGATTATCTTCCGACCCAACACTCACGATTGTAAACTGCATGACACTGAACACATTGCGCCACATCCGTATCTAACAACAAGTCCATCCTCCCGTGTGAAACGCAATTGATTTAATTCATCAGTATAGAGTTGCGCTATAAATGAATACTTTTTTAATTAATGACAGACATCACACCAACAACACAGCTACAGCAGAGCTCAATACAATACAACTCTACAAAATACCTGAAAGTCATTACTGCCGAGCTTTTTCTAGATAAATTATTAATAACTGGGGGAGCTAATTTGAGAAGGCAGAGTGCTACACGTGATCCTTTTCACCACTATACATAGATGAGTTGAGTGTCGGTACTTGTGTCTTTATCCAAGAGTTTTTATGCGAGTCCTCCAGTTTTCTCCCGTCATAAAACCTTACTCGATCTTTGACTTAGCATTTAGATTTAGCGCTCTTTGAACTTTGATTTAGCGGGACGGGGTCCATGGTTCCTTTCAACTCCCGTGAGTGTCATCGTTTATTGTTTTTATCTTTTTGGTAAGAAGGTCAATATAACAAGGCACCACTGCACTATACCTCGTATTCAATGTCGCATCCTTAGCCTACAATTTACTTATAAAGTTGTAACTTGTTTATAATTTGTCAGGTTTGGCCAGTTAAGTGTCAGTTCAGGTAACTTGTGGATTGTGCCAAGAGTGAGTAAAATGCTAACCCGCTTACCCCGTGTACACTTTTCTCGTAATCAGGATCACCCAACATCGAGCGGTATTTGAAGGCGAACTTAAAAGCTTCCAAGATCCTGTGATACGTGCGAACAGGGTGTTTCTTGAGGTCAGAAGACTTGAACTTGTATCCTGGGAATAAAAAAGAAATTTATAGACCTGGCAATAAAAAGCTTTACGCTATCCCTCGATCTTGAAAAGTAACCGCGGTTGGGACATTGAATGAGGGGCTGTTCCTATTTAATTAATTGATGGCCCTCTAGGGGTTAGATCGTATCAACGCTATTGTGGTCTTCGAGATGTATCTCATTGTGCCGTGGCTATTCGTTTATTTTTCCAACGAGTAAGTCGAGGTAATTTCGCACCCATATTCCTGATTTAAATTTGTAGTCGTTTCTGTTTCCCTTTGAGGCAATGTCTTGAATTTTACTCGGGCTAGGTCTAGTTGTTTGGATGATAATTTTACATTTCGTTTGAGCACCACACGCCATAGTCTCCTTCGCAGCAGTTTGGCTGCTTACACCAGCCAGACATTCCATTCCCGATTGTTTGTGTAAGCCAATCAAGACTGTTATATAACGTAACATGATATGAGTTAAAGTGCATATGAGCCCAAATTGTTTACCATTAAAATCGAGTTACAAGTATTTTACTTTACCATACGGTTGTTTTAAAATAAGGGACCGTTGAGATATTCTTAGTGCCCCGTTTAACACCCCTTTCAAAATGTCGGAATTAACTGTGAACTGGGCTATAGTCAGGTAGCTTAGCGAAATTATTGTGACAGAAGGGACAACAGCACCAAGATTTGTACAAATATAATTTAGGCCAACACAGGAGCCCATTACCCGGAGCGTCCATCTCCCATACTACATCTTAGTTCATTGCCTTAGTGGAGCGTCCATCTCCCATAATATATCTTAGTTCATTACCAGGAGCGTCCATCTCCCATACCACATCTTAGTTCATTACCAGGAGCGTCCATCTCCCATACTACGTCTTAGTTCATTGCCTGGAGCGTCCATCTCCCATAATAGATCTTAGTTCATTACCAGGAGCGTCCATCTCCCATACTATATTTTAGTTCATTACCAGGAGCGTCCATCTCCCATACTATATCTTAGTTCATTACCAGGAGCGTCCATCTCCCATACTATATCTTAGTTCATTACCAGGAGCGTCCATCTCCCATACTATATCTTAGTTCATTACCTGTAGCGTCCATCTCCCATACTTTATCTTAGTTCATTACCAGGAGCGTCCATCTCCCATACTTTATCTTAGTTCATTACCAGGAGCGTCCATCTCCCATACTATATCTTAGTTCATTACCTGTAGCGTCCATCTCCCATACTTTATCTTAGTTCATTACCAGGAGCGTCCATCTCCCATACTATATCTTAGTTCATTACCTGTAGCGTCCATCTCCCATACTTTATCTTAGTTCATTACCAGGAGCGTCCATCTCCCATACTATATCTTAGTTCATTACCTGTAGCGTCCATCTCCCATACTTTATCTTAGTTCATTACCAGGAGCGTCCATCTCCCATACTATATCTTAGTTCATTACCAGGAGCGTCCATTTCCCATACTATATCTTAGTTCATTACCTGTAGCGTCCATCTCCCATACTTTATCTTAGTTCATTACCAGGAGCGTCCATCTCCCATACTATATCTTAGTTCATTACCAGGAGCGTCCATCTCCCATACTGTATCTTAGTTCATTACCTGTAGCGTCCATCTCCCATACTTTATCTTAGTTCATTACCAGGAGCGTCCATCTCCCATACTATATCTTAGTTCATTACCAGGAGCGTCCATCTCCCATACTATATCTTAGTTCATTACCTGTAGCGTCCATCTCCCATACTTTATCTTAGTTCATTACCTGTAGCGTCCATCTCCCATACCACATCTTAGTTCATTACCAGGAGCGTCCATCTCCTATACTATATCTTAGTTCATTACCTGTAGCGTCCATCTCCCATACTTTATCTTAGTTCATTACCAGGAGCGTCCATCTCCTATACTATTTGTATTTGTATTTGTATCGATCGATTATGTTCTCGTTACCTGGTCTATGGCAACATCTGCATGCATGTTTGGTTGGTTCTGTAATTTATGTCGAAAGTTCAAACAGCTTGCTTCAACTTCAGAAGCCATGGCCACCATGTTGGCTCATGGTTTTGCTCCAATCTCGTTCTAAAACTGTTTTGGCCTTCATGCCCCATACTAACATCCATGCCCGTGGACCCCCTCCCATCCCCTAATCGCTCAGCCATTATCATTACTTTAATAGTGTTTCTTGTGTAATAGCTTACATTTATTTGCAAATTTGTCAAGCAAAAGATTGCAAGACCTCACATTCAAGATTTGATTTATCCGCCTTATTCAAATGAAGCAATGAATGAATGAATGAATGAATGAATGAAAATAAAGGAATTGTATCTAAAACATAAACTCCGTGCTTGGTGCTTAAATGTATGAATTTTATCATCGTAATCGGGTATTCAACAGGTCAACTGAAAAGCTGAATATGTCAGCCAGCTTTCCTTACCGTTTTATTTTGTTACTTGAAACAAGAAACCATACAAGCAAACAAAACGCTATGTAACAAGTAAGGGACTGGTCAGCAATTAGCAGGGGGAGGGGTGGAGAAAGGGGGAGGGTCATAATTTTTATACTTATTATCCGGGAAGGGTTATATAATTTTAGACCTCTTGTGGACCTTGTAAATAAGTCTACAGGCACTGGAACACATGTCCTTCCAGTAAAGCATGAAGATGTGTAACCAACCTGATAGTATGTTGAGAATCATTGCCAGTACAGGCCCAGCCGTTGGTGGTGGCCCAGTTAGTAATGTCATACTCCCGAGATTGCTCTTGATAACTGGTTTAACTTTAACCTTGTAGTGCTTGAGATCACTCAGCGTCAATACTCCACCAGCAGACTTCACGTCGTTCACGATGGTACGGCTCAGCTTGCCATCATAGAAGGGTTTAGCGTTACCAGCACGAGCAATCAGCTCTAAAACTTTAGCGAGGCGTGGCCGTTTTACCGTGGCACCGGGCTTTAGTAGTCTGCCATGTGGCACAAACACTTTCCTGAGACAGAAATATACTCGAGTAAAATGAGATACTCTGATACAAAAGAGATAAACACTGGTTTTACTATCTTCCCTGCAGACCAACACTAGTCATGCAGTTTACACGAACTAGTCATCCATTACAAAAGAGACACGTTGGTCTTACTCATTTCATGGACTTGTGAGAAACTTTTTTGACGTACCTGAATCCTTTATCTTTCAGCAAAAACTTTTTCCAGATATTGATAGCAATACCGACTGTTTCAGGCAAAACAAATCCTTTCTTGGCAAGATTTATTGAAGGTGTAAACAAATCTTTCCACGGAAGTCTGCCGTACTTCTTCCACGCAACTTCCATTCCACGCAATTCTCCTGGAACTGCTACAGCGAGGCCACCTGCAATGTCAAACTCGTACAGCTTCATGTTCTGATTTACGGTAATCTCGAACGCATTACTCAGTAGTCAGATTTTGTGCTCCTAAAAGCGTTTTGAGATATATAGTAGAATTTGTATATGTACCACACAAGTGAATGGTGCTTTCCGCGCGCTCTCATTGGCTACTCAAACACGGAATATCCTACATTAGTATATACCACACAAGTGAATGGTGCTTTTCGTACGCTCTGATTGGCAACTCAAACAAGGAATATCCTACATTAGTATATACCACACAAGTGAATGGTGCTTTCCGTACGCTCTGATTGGCTACTGAAACACGGAATATCCTGCATTAGTATATACCACACAAGTGAATGGTGCTTTTCGTACGCTCTGATTGGCTACTCAAACACGGAATATCCTACATTAGTATATACCACACAAGTGAATGGTGCTTTCCGTACGCTCTGATTGGCTACTCAAACACGGAATATCCTACATTAGTATATACCACACAAGTGAATGGTGCTTTTCGTACGCTCTGATTGGCTACTCAAACACGGAATATCCTGCATTAGTATATACCACACAAGTGAATGGTGCTTTTCGTACGCTCTGATTGGCTACTGAAACACGGAATATCCTGCATTAGTATATACCACACAAGTGAATGGTGCTTTCCGCGCGCTCTCATTGGCTACTCAAACACGGAATATCCTACATTAGTATATACCACACAAGTGAATGGTGCTTTTCGTACGCTCTGATTGGCTACTCAAACACGGAATATCCTACATTAGTATATACCACACAAGTGAATGGTGCTTTCCGCGCGCTCTCATTGGCTACTCAAACACGGAATATCCTACATTAGTATATACCACACAAGTGAATGGTGCTTTCCGTACGCTCTGATTGGCTACTGAAACACGGAATATCCTGCATTAGTATATACCACACAAGTGAATGGTGCTTTCCGTACGCTCTGATTGGCTACTCAAACACGGAATATCCTACATTAGTATATACCACACAAGTGAATGGTGCTTTTCGTACGCTCTGATTGGCTACTCAAACACGGAATATCCTACATTAGTATATACCACACAAGTGAATGGTGCTTTTCGTACGCTCTGATTGGCTACTCAAACACGGAATATCCTACATTAGTATATACCACACAAGTGAATGGTGCTTTCCGCGCGCTCTCATTGGCTACTGAAACACGGAATATCCTACATTAGTATATACCACACAAGTGAATGGTGCTTTTCGTACGCTCTGATTGGCTACTGAAACACGGAATATCCTGCATTAGTATATACCACACAAGTGAATGGTGCTTTCCGTACGCTCTGATTGGCTACTGAAACACGGAATATCCTACATTAGTATATACCACACAAGTGAATGGTACTTTTCGTACGCTCTGATTGGCTACTTCGGAGGTGAATATCATTTGCTATTCACCTCCGAGCGAAACAGCGATCATCTCACGCAAAGTTTTGTCCATCAGATGTGACAGAAAATAAAATAACTATTTGGTGCTGGCTATTCACTTGTGTGGTATATACTAAAACAATTATTCACCTCAGTGTCGGTGAATAGTGATGCCGGATATTTACCTCACTGCTTCGCGGCTCGGTACATATCCACCACTATTCACCGACACTGAGGTGAACTAATTGTTCTCTGTTTTCGGTCACGCGTGCGAATAATTCACTTGTTAATATTTTTTGAACGTTTAGAAAACAATTGAAGTTGGCTATTTCACTTGTGTTGTAACTAAATAAAGCTCCATTTACAGGACAAGCATCTTGGACACGGCACTCTAACATTTGGCTCGCGGGCCGATAAGTTTGCGATCGGCAGTCTTGATTTTTCCGTGTAAATGAAGAGTGCCGTGTCCTAAATTACCGTACTTCATTAGAGCAAAGGTCGTAAGATTTGACGTTTTGTGACTATGCAAAGTGTAGGAGGATTGAACAGACCAAAAGCGACGGGGAAGCAATTTCAGTGTTACGAAATGCTGTTTTTTTTTATACTTTGTTGTCGCTGTTGGTGATAATTGCAATGTGACTTTTCCATTCATAAAAAATCCGCTCCAAGTTCTGAGTTATGTAATACATTACTTTTTTAGGTAAAACGTAGATTACAGTAGGACTTCCCGTAAGCGAGCACCTACTCATGGTCCAAAAAAGCGCTAAATTTAAGATTCGTGCGATGCCTGCCCGAGTAATGAACACCCATTGTTTCACACCATTGCTCGTACATGGCTATGTCCGCTAATGAGAGGCCCAGATAAACTGTTGGACTCCCACGTTAGGGGTCCGCTGGCAGGCGCGGCGTTCGCTTACAAATCCAGTTGGTTATACGAAACATTCGCCAGACCGCAAGGAGGTGTGCGCTCACGGGAGGTGTTCGGATACTAAGGCCGCTTTCCATTCGTCCGCTTTGGACTGGGCAGACAGGTTCTTGTTGTACAAAAGGAAAGTTCCGCTATGTTTTAAACGTAAATTCGGCGTTTTCACGTTGTGTTTTTGCAGACAACAGCCATGCAAATTGTTTACGACTGCATGTATTTTCACGTGTACGCAGTTGTAAATTAACACTTGTTTTATGCATTTGAGAACTGGACGATCAGACCAGTCGTTTCGTGTAAATGGAAAGCGCCATAAGTAAAGGTTACACTATATACATGTAGATTATTTGGAGCTACTAGCAGGTCACTCAGGATCTCACGTGGGTTACCTTTGATGCCCTTGATGGCGTCTCCTTGGAATAAGTCTCTGTTAGCCAGCTGAGGGGCCGTCTCCCGGAAGTCAATCATCTCGGCCTTCCTCCTGTAGCTATCATAGACAAGCATGAACCCTCCTCCTCCGATCCCTGTCGAGTGCAGGTTAATAACGCCAACACACAGCATGGTCGCTATGGCAGAATCTACTGCGGACCCACCCCTCCTGAGGGTGTCTCGACCGATCTTAGAGCAATCTGCGTTATCAGCAGCGACGGCAGCATGCATGAAATGGTGCTGTCTCGAGGGCATCTTGTGCGTGTGTGACGTCATGCTGTTATCATAGGAACGGATTTATTAAATTGTGTTAGTACTTTTTGTGTTATACTGAGTGTTATTACCCTTTATGGAAGTGCATGAAGAGAAACGAAATTAATAAGATCTCTCTACTAACACTTTGTTTTCGTATTTTCTCTTAAAAGTTCTTAATATCTTTCTTCTTATTGTCCGATTTTTTTCGCTGAAACTCTTCGCAGCTTTAAGTCCTTTTCTCACTTCTCATTTCATTTCATACTAATTCCATGCCTTCTTCTAATTCTCTTATCCCTCTGTTTAATCTGTGCCATTATAACCAATGTATATTAAATAAATGTTTACACACGTTCTAGTTTGCTGGTTAATGTCTTGTGCAAGTAGTGTACTTGTCAATACGAAACATATTTAGATTATATTCTAAAAACGTGGTACCCCGTTATAAACACTACATGAAAAGTAAACGGCTTCAAATTCTTAGGGGGCCGAATAAAATGTATCATCCTGGCGATAGCACCGTCTACTGATGCAATGAAAGCAGACTTTACAGTGGCACGTTATGCAGTTATTCTATTCGTTAAACTAATTGACTGCCGATCGAAAGAACGTACGTGTATTTATCTCATACTGATACGCTAGACCATGTGTATCCGATTCACTGGAATCTAATCAAAAGTAGTTTAGCCAAGCTATGGGGTCTCTTTAGCTACAGAGAAAATCTAGTGATGTAAAAGTTCCTCGACAAACTGAATTCATTTCATGATTACATGCCACGTACAAATATCAAAGTCTGCCTTCAAATTCGCTTCTGTGATGAGCTGGTAAATGATTAAATAAGAGCGATACTCGTACAAGATATATCACAGCAGTTAAACAGTTTCGTACCTGCCCATCATAAAACGCTTTCGTAGATTTCTCAACTGTGGACTATCATGAAACACGAATCCAAGGCCCACCACTAACAAGAGACATACTCCAAGGCCAACTACAATCTTCAAAATATGCCGCCGAACCCGGATATGAGGCCGCGTCTCTTCACAAATCCCCATGACTCCAGCCTTTCCTCGCCGTTAACAGGGAGGCAATGACTTTTCGAGAAGAGGAGATAACTTGGTCGAGGGTTTTTCCTGTAAACGTATATTGAATCCCGGTAAATAATTTATTAGGCAGAGGTCACATGCATCTTTTCACAAAAGTTCATGGAGTTTACTCCAGAAGAACGAAGCACCTGTCGACTGGTTGGTACCCGTCCTGGCCGTGTGGCTCTCGTGTTGTGTTCGGCTTTAGACCTTCTTAGGCAAACTCTGTTAGTCAACACTTTAGAGAGATTAAACAGACAGGTAGCTTTGGGCTAGAAAGCAAGGGATTTCTCCTGTAAAAGAAGAGATACCGGCTTGTGCTGATAGGGCTAATCAATCTGTAGTTGTACGGCATTCATCCGGTCTTCACGGTGTTATGGTTTTAATGACCGTTCACCCGACAATAAGTGACCACAGTCCCAGTCAGTAATCGTAGTACATCTACTTGAAAAGTGTTTCTAAATACTTTTCAATGATACTGTATATATTCAACTCCATTGCAAACGGGTGTAACGCATTTTATTGTTTATTGTTGTACAAGCGTTGTTAGTCCAGAATATATTACTCGTGCTATGTTACAAACGTGCTATGTTGAAGCTGGATATTTTTGTGCTAATTCCTAGTTGGCTCAGTTTAAGATAAATTAAGAACTTCGTTTTCGTTCTCAATTTTCCATTGTCTTACGTGTTTGAAACTGCTTTAAACCATCTCAACTTCTCCCTGAAATTTACCATGGCCAAGGCTAGAAGCTGAAAGGTTGCGTTTTGGGGGAAATCCAAATTAAACAATGCAAAGGCGTTTTACAAGGTCAGCTAAAATCTAATAACTGAAGAATTAGCCTGAATGAACCAGAGGAGACGGCTGAAATTCAGGCTACCGAAGAATAATAATTTGCACTAAACATGTCGATCCTGTTACTTTTTATTTATATTATTAGCTTTTATATGTATGGGTAGCCACGATGAAGAACATTATTATTATTAGTAGTAGTAGTAGTGAAACGTATAGTAGTAGAGTAGTAGTCGGTAGTAGTAGTAGTAATAATAATAGTAGAAGCAGTACTACTAGTAGTAGTAGTAGTAGTAGTAGTAGTAGTAGTAGTAGTAGTAGTAGAGGTAGTAGTAGTAGTAGTTAATATATGAAGACTGCAAGGCAGATCGGACGGCTGTATTTATTGTACGCTATATACATCGGTTTGGCAGAACGAACCTTCTTCAAGGGATTACATGAGCTAAGTTTTATCATTTCTCTCTCCCTGAGTACCTGAATAATATACCCTCGTTTAGCTTATGATCAAGCCACAGTGCCTGCCGAACTGTTGACATTGAAACGTGAAATGCTGGGTGAAAAACTTTATAATAACATAACGATAATTCACATAAGCTTTTTTCTTTCTTACCAGATCCACTAGGTTTTTTAGCACGCCATTTCACAGGACGGATAGGTGTAGTAACTCTTTTATTAATGCCTCGATTCGCATTTTCAATTAGTTGTATTCATAATTTACAATCAGCTGAGGTTTTGTCACATGGAGTCACTGATCGGGTGACATTTTTTTTGTAGCTTCATTAATTTTATATATAAAATTGTACATATAATCATGTATGTATATATATATATATATATATATATACAATCATCCACATCTGTCCAATTCGCTAGGTTGAACAAACATGGAATCATGATACAATGCGCCATCTATATATATATATATAATATCATAATTTTTAGTTACTTGTATAATTGTATGTAAACTAGCGTCTTATTGGCTGCAAAGCTGTGTTTCTCAATAAAACGTATTTTTACTTAAAAGTAAGGAATACAAGCAGACGTTGGCATTATCTGATATCGAGATATACAGCGCTGATTGGCTAAGAGAAATATGAAATGCGGGAACCGTTATAGGTTCTGATCTGATATCGAGATATACAGCGCTGATTGGCTAAGAGAAATATGAAATGCGGCAACCGTTATAGGTTCTGATCTGATATCGAGATATACAACGCTGATTGGCTAAGAGAAATATGAAATGCGGGAACCGTTATAGGTTCTGATCTGATATCGAGATATACAGCGCTGATTGGCTAAGAGAAATATGAAATGCGGCAACCGTTATAGGTTCTGATCTGATATCGAGATATACAACGCTGATTGGCTAAGAGAAATATGAAATGCGGGAACCGTTATAGGTTCTGATCTGATATCGAGATATACAACGCTGATTGGCTAAGAGAAATATGAAATGCGGCAACCGTTATAGGTTCTGATCTGATATCGAGATATACAACGCTGATTGGCTAAGAGAAATATGAAATGCGGGAACCGTTATAGGTTCTGATCTGATATCGAGATATACAACGCTGATTGGCTAAGAGAAATATGAAATGCGGGAACCGTTATAGGTTCTGATGACGTTGGCATTATCTGATATCGAGATATACAGCGCTGATTGGCTAAGACAAATATGAAATGCGGCAACCGTTATACTGGTTCTGATCTGATATCGAGATATACAACGCTGATTGGCTAAGACAAATATGAAATGCGGGAACCGTTATAGGTTCTGATGACGTTGGCATTATCTGATATCGAGATATACAACGCTGATTGGCTAAGACAAATATGAAATGCGGCAACCGTTATACTGGTTCTGATCTGATATCGAGATATACAACGCTGATTGGCTAAGACAAATATGAAATGCGGGAACCGTTATAGGTTCTGATCTGATATCGAGATATACAGCGCTGATTGGCTAAGAGAAATATGAAATGCGGGAACCGTTATACGTTCTGATCTGATATCGAGATATACAGCGCTGATTGGCTAAGAGAAATATGAAATGCGGCAACCGTTATACTGGTTCTGATCTGATATCGAGATATACAACGCTGATTGGCTAAGACAAATATGAAATGCGGGAACCGTTATACGTTCTGATCTGATATCGAGATATACAACGCTGATTGGCTAAGAGAAATATGAAATGCGGGAACCGTTATAGGTTCTGATCTGATATCGAGATATACAGCGCTGATTGGCTAAGACAAATATGAAATGCGGGAACCGTTATACGTTCTGATCTGATATCGAGATATACAACGCTGATTGGCTAAGAGAAATATGAAATGCGGGAACCGTTATAGGTTCTGATCTGATATCGAGATATACAGCGCTGATTGGCTAAGACAAATATGAAATGCGGGAACCGTTATACGTTCTGATCTGATATCGAGATATACAACGCTGATTGGCTAAGACAAATATGAAATGCGGGAACCGTTATAGGTTCTGATCTGATATCGAGATATACAACGCTGATTGGCTAAGAGAAATATGAAATGCGGGAACCGTTATAGGTTCTGATCTGATATCGAGATATACAGCGCTGATTGGCTAAGAGAAATATGAAATGCGGGAACCGTTATACGTTCTGATCTGATATCGAGATATACAACGCTGATTGGCTAAGACAAATATGAAATGCGGGAACCGTTATAGGTTCTGATCTGATATCGAGATATACAACGCTGATTGGCTAAGAGAAATATGAAATGCGGCAACCGTTATACTGGTTCTGATCTGATATCGAGATATACAACGCTGATTGGCTAAGACAAATATGAAATGCGGGAACCGTTATACGTTCTGATCTGATATCGAGATATACAACGCTGATTGGCTAAGAGAAATATGAAATGCGGGAACCGTTATAGGTTCTGATCTGATATCGAGATATACAGCGCTGATTGGCTAAGACAAATATGAAATGCGGGAACCGTTATACGTTCTGATCTGATATCGAGATATAAAGCGCTGATTGGCTAAGAGAAATATGAAATGCGGGAACCGTTATAGGTTCTGATCTGATATCGAGATATACAGCGCTGATTGGCTAAGACAAATATGAAATGCGGGAACCGTTATACGTTCTGATCTGATATCGAGATATACAGCGCTGATTGGCTAAGAGAAATATGAAATGCGGGAACCGTTATAGGTTCTGATCTGATATCGAGATATACAACGCTGATTGGCTAAGACAAATATGAAATGCGGGAACCGTTATACGTTCTGATCTGATATCGAGATATACAACGCTGATTGGCTAAGAGAAATATGAAATGCGGGAACCGTTATAGGTTCTGATCTGATATCGAGATATACAGCGCTGATTGGCTAAGAGAAATATGAAATGCGGGAACCGTTATACGTTCTGATCTGATATCGAGATATACAGCGCTGATTGGCTAAGAGAAATATGAAATGCGGCAACCGTTATACTGGTTCTGATCTGATATCGAGATATACAACGCTGATTGGCTAAGACAAATATGAAATGCGGGAACCGTTATACGTTCTGATCTGATATCGAGATATACAACGCTGATTGGCTAAGAGAAATATGAAATGCGGGAACCGTTATAGGTTCTGATCTGATATCGAGATATACAGCGCTGATTGGCTAAGACAAATATGAAATGCGGGAACCGTTATACGTTCTGATCTGATATCGAGATATACAACGCTGATTGGCTAAGAGAAATATGAAATGCGGGAACCGTTATAGGTTCTGATCTGATATCGAGATATACAGCGCTGATTGGCTAAGACAAATATGAAATGCGGGAACCGTTATACGTTCTGATCTGATATCGAGATATACAACGCTGATTGGCTAAGACAAATATGAAATGCGGGAACCGTTATAGGTTCTGATCTGATATCGAGATATACAACGCTGATTGGCTAAGAGAAATATGAAATGCGGGAACCGTTATAGGTTCTGATCTGATATCGAGATATACAGCGCTGATTGGCTAAGAGAAATATGAAATGCGGGAACCGTTATACGTTCTGATCTGATATCGAGATATACAACGCTGATTGGCTAAGACAAATATGAAATGCGGGAACCGTTATAGGTTCTGATGACGTTGGCATTATCTGATATCGAGATATACAGCGCTGATTGGCTAAGAGAAATATGAAATGCGGCAACCGTTATACTGGTTCTGATCTGATATCGAGATATACAACGCTGATTGGCTAAGACAAATATGAAATGCGGGAACCGTTATACGTTCTGATCTGATATCGAGATATACAACGCTGATTGGCTAAGAGAAATATGAAATGCGGGAACCGTTATAGGTTCTGATCTGATATCGAGATATACAGCGCTGATTGGCTAAGACAAATATGAAATGCGGGAACCGTTATACGTTCTGATCTGATATCGAGATATACAACGCTGATTGGCTAAGAGAAATATGAAATGCGGGAACCGTTATAGGTTCTGATCTGATATCGAGATATACAGCGCTGATTGGCTAAGACAAATATGAAATGCGGGAACCGTTATACGTTCTGATCTGATATCGAGATATACAGCGCTGATTGGCTAAGAGAAATATGAAATGCGGGAACCGTTATAGGTTCTGATCTGATATCGAGATATACAACGCTGATTGGCTAAGACAAATATGAAATGCGGGAACCGTTATACGTTCTGATCTGATATCGAGATATACAACGCTGATTGGCTAAGACAAATATGAAATGCGGGAACCGTTATAGGTTCTGATCTGATATCGAGATATACAGCGCTGATTGGCTAAGAGAAATATGAAATGCGGGAACCGTTATAGGTTCTGATCTGATATCGAGATATACAACGCTGATTGGCTAAGAGAAATATGAAATGCGGGAACCGTTATACGTTCTGATCTGATATCGAGATATACAACGCTAATTGGCTAAGACAAATATGAAATGCGGGAACCGTTATACGTTCTGATCTGATATCGAGATATACAACGCTGATTGGCTAAGACAAATATGAAATGCGGGAACCGTTATAGGTTCTGATCTGATATCGAGATATACAGCGCTGATTGGCTAAGAGAAATATGAAATGCGGGAACCGTTATAGGTTCTGATAATATATAGGTACAATAGATGGAGTGAGTGTAAACGGCAAACGTAGAAACGGAGGTAATGCAGATTGTAACTATAATGATGACGAGAAAAAAGTGTTACATAGCATTAGAAATAGTACGTGTTATATTTCCTCTCGCGTCTGTTCATTCCACGAGGTTCTAAAGTGTTAGCCTTAGAGATAAGATGTGCTTCCTAGCTTTACAGACACTAGATTATAAAGTCATCAAGTGAGTGTTTGAGAAGTGTCCTGCTACAGCGGTAGGTTGCATGGCAATGTACATTATAAGGTCTCAGAAGGAAAATGACCTGTTGTTTAAGGCATTAGTTTTATCGAAATTACTTACGTTTTTATCTACGTGCAGGGGGGGACCGAGGTGACGAAAGTTAGATATATCAAGCTTAATAGATAACAATTCTTACTGCTGCATATTATGCAGCTCATGATATAATTAGCTCTGCATATAAATTTTTAGATTTTATAATATATTTAAGTATAGTTATAGTACATTTTAAAATTGTACATAACTCTAGGTTACTTTTTATCTTATTTTACTCTATCTTTTGTTAAAGTTTCCCCCATTAGCTGAACAGCTAAATACATTGACACTGTAATAAAGTTATTATTATTATTATTATTATTATTATTATTATGACCGCGGCCACCCCTTTCGAGGTTCGGCTTATACGCCGCACTTTTGCGGCCACCTCTTTCTTTACGGCCACCTCTTTCTGCATTTTCTGGATCTGCCCCTGATCTGTTTACAGATCATTTGCGCCTGAGCTTACAACAGTTCAGTGTTTTTCTAACCAGACGTTTCAAGCGTAGATATACGTCAGAGAAGTTCTGTATTTACTCCTTGCTAGAAAAAAGCCTATTTTTAAGAAGACAAGCAATTCTGATAATGACTTAAGAATCTTCTACCAGTTGTAAAGGAATCCTCTAAGTATCTTGGCAAACAAGAATCCTTGTGGCCTAGTGTTAATATAGAGCGTTTTAAAGATACCTATTTTAACAGAATCATTTTTAAATGCAACTTAGTTATGAATTAGACCTAACTTATTTAGCTTTATATATTTTGTGTATATATTCGTAATTTTTAGCCGATTTTTAACTACTTGATGTTTATGCATTTTGTAATAGCATGCTGTTTAGATATTAGTCAGAGTTATAATTATTGTAAATTTGATTTGTATTTGTCAAATATATCAATATTATTATTTATTTTTTAAAGACATTTTAAGTTTTTAGCATAAGTAACATTTTATATTAGCATAATTTGTACATAATTTGTATATTTATATATAATTATATTAACAGGCAAAGAGAACTGTTACTTAAACCACTTGATTATTATTATTATTATTATTTGTCTTAATTTAGAAACTTCTCATAGATCACAAATGTATTCTTATTTCTCTAAATATCTTCTCTTTCTTTTGCTAAATATACAATAAAAGTGGTAGTTATCTCGCACACAAATCTCCAACAAAAACGCAATAAGTTAGATGAGGATCTGGTGAAATCGATGGGGCGGCCTTCACCTCCTCGGAACCTCGAATAGTACTGGCTATCCAAACAATGCCTAACCCAAAAACAATATATACAAACCCTAACACAATGGAATTCTTTGTCAGTGCAGTCCAAATGGGGTCCAATAAAATGCAAGGTTTTGAGAGGTGAAGGCCAGCTGAAATCGATGTCTAAGCATGCGCAGTACTGCTCTGTACTAATATACCGCATGACCGACGATTTGGTTTGATCAGCCCCTATGGTTGTTTCAGGTCCCGTTAGAAATTCATGTTAATTACTTTAGCAATTTAGTACAACCATCGTGTGTCTGATTGAAACACACCATGAGGTTATAAAGTACTGTTTGAGTCAACTGTCGCCGGCCAATCAGCAAACGAGCTTGATTTTATATCAGATCAGATATCTCCTCTCATGTGAGGCCTGGGCACGAGTTTAGTCACATACCCGATAATATTGGCACAAATCTGTGTTCTAGATGTGTGTATGTTCCACACGTTCTCTTCGTCCAATCTAAGCCGTCTAAGCCAAATCGGATCAATTGATAGTCGGTGTGATTGTGAACAATTCGAGTAGGTGTCGTGCTCTTATCTCTTACCATTATCATGAATAGTTCTTCACTTCAAAATCTCCAGATATATTTCACACAAAAAGTCTAGAGTAGCCAGTTTTGAGCTTACGTGTTTGTCATTCGCTATTGTTTTGGTACCTGGTGTTTATAGCCTGTATCTTGACTAGGTGTGAATATCTCGAACGCACTTTACAATGTTATTTGAAAAAGTTTTATTTAACTCAAAAAGTGAAAACTCTCTTTATCGACGAATCGTTATTTTCGGCGTTAATTTGCATGTCTCATTAATTTTCCAACCCTGTTATTTTTTAAAGCAAGTGAAACCCGATTACTCTCGAGTCCGTTAATTCCTAAAGTAAAGATATGAATATATTACTGCGTACTTAACGCGACTGATGTTGACAGGTTGTTGTTTTCTGATCTGATCTATCTTCAGTTGAGCAGCTTGTTCAACTCATTATTATTCCGTACAAGTTATTTTAGCCTAAAATGTAACTTTTTTTCTTTGAATGGTTTTGACTTACTTGCTTGAACTGAACTAAAAGCAGAATAATTTCATTTATGTGGGAAAAAAGCCCTCTGCTCATTATGGGAAATAAATAATTCCTTATCTGTTTTCATTAGTAATCACAGTCAATGTTATATTACATCGAACCATTAAAAGCTTTATTTAGAATTCGGAAAATATTTCTAGCTTGTAAAAACGGCACTACTTTCTTAGTCTAATTCTTTCGTGTATTTCCTGTAAGTTGTAATCCTCAGTGTGTCTCTAATGCAACCCTGTGATCGGTTTAAGGAAAAGGATTTCACGGCTCGGACGTATTCACTCACTCCGAAATCCGCTCTTATGAATAGTCGACCACGCTAAACGGTACACACTATTAACAGAACCTTCTATAGTTTGCCGCAAATATAACTACAACATCTTACACATGTACAGTTACAGCAAAATACATAGTTTAGCACTGAAGTTATCATAACTGCTGCAAATTACTAAACAGATTTAAGGGAGTCAACGGGTTTGTAAGAGAGATTGCCAATTAAATCTCAATTTTAACTGACAGAGCTTTTATGGTTTCTTTACTGCTACAACAGAAATATCAACAATTTTAACTCCAACTCGGAGGTGTTTTTTTTTTCATTTCTGTTACATTTAGAGTCTACATCTGCCATACCGGAAACTTTCTTTACAGATTTCTCCCCCCAAAGTTTTAAGTATGGCTCGGAAAGAAAAAGGTTCGAATACAAATATCCTGAGGTGACACGCAGCTTTTAGGGACATTTGAGTAGGATCAAACCTTAGCTTTTGTAATTACGTTCGGGAAATGGAAAACCTTTCAGTACATCCCTACATCGAACGCTTTTCGTATAAGGTGTTTAAAAAAACACCAGCTTATTTGATCTGAGGCAATTCTTGTCTCATTTCCCGGGTTGTTTTTGTCGGGTGAGTAAATACTCTTTCCCTGCAACAATATTTATTGAATGGCTCTATTGCAGTTGAATGTCATTATCCGTTTTGTATAATGTCTTTCTTTTCATCCTTTTAATTCCGTAGTTTTATCAATGTGTAAACTTCCAAATTTCATAAAGCCATATCTTTACAGTTTCGGGTTTTGTGTGTAAAAGTCCCCGACAGCTTTTCATTCGGGATGAGTTCAAATTGTAGAACGGAAGTTAAATCTACTAGTTTATAAACATGTGGTAATTGCACTGCTCTCAAACTGTTACTCCTACTGTTTCTTAGAGTTTTTTTTCTTTTCAATAAGACCTTAGTTGAGTCTACATTAGCTGGGAGACAGCTTTCGCAATACAAATGAAAGTAGCTGATATCAATGAAGCAAATTCTAATCTTGGCGTCTTCCGGTCTGCTAAGTTTTCAGTATTAGTGGGAGATTTTTTTTATTAAAAAATGAAAACTGAAAGCCGTCAAGCGCTTTAAGTTTCCAGTAAAAATAAACCACCAACTACCATCTGTTAGGATGAAAAGAAGAATAATGAATTTAAAAGAAAATTAGCATTGGCCCTGGAAGCCGGTAAAACAACCAGCTTCAACGTAACTGAGTATTTTTTTCTTCCATTACACGAAAACGTCCACGGTGAGTCCATCTTCGCAATTAGTATTTAATTTTCTTTAGAAAAAAATCCATAACACGTTCCAAGTTCTCTTTCATAAACTAACTGACCTTTGCTAAAGCGGGAGTTTTTTTGGGAAAACTAACGTGAAGGCTGTCAAGCGCAAATAGTGTTTGGGCATAATGACTGAACTGAACAGTGCACAACAAAGCAGTCAGACAGGAGAGAAATTAAAATACATGTCACGAATTGAAAAGAAATAAGCCTGTCTTCTGTTCAACGCGTGTCAATGCAGAATAATCATAATAATTGTACAGTGTAAGATATTAATATTATTAATGTCACACTTCTGTGGCACACTGTGTATATTTCCGAACTTCACACTGTGAGAGAAAAGTTCGACCGTTTTCAATCACAGCGATTTTGTTAGGCGTCCTGCGGTAGAGGTTAGTTAGAATCTTATCCCACGGGGGGAAGAACTTCTTATCAACTCTCGCCTCGCTCGGTTTTACTTTAACCTCCAGCTGTGTCTGTGACTCACAAATTTGCCTTCGTATAATTAGTTAATAAAACTGAGGAAGATGGAAGTCGTTTTGCAAACCGAACATATTGAGAAAATCTTCACGACAGAAGAAGAAATGAAAGCGTTTTATAGGCTGCATTAGCTACGGCCTCGGTTGATATTTTAAAAATGAGAGACTTCAAGAAAACTGGAAATTAAAAAAGGGCAGTTGAATAATTCAGTAACAGCAATAAAAGTTTGAAATACAATTTAATTGTTTTCCCTCCTTGATGATCTAGCTTGCTGGGTCATGAAAGGTCGTGAAATATTTAAACTTCATCGTCTAAATTCGATTTCCTACGACCTTACTGGTTGAAATAATGTGTTTCGATTGGAGAGCGTATTTTAAGCCGTAACAAAACCAAGTGAAGTGTTAGTGGTGATGTAATGAATATTTCGGCCTTGAACATTAAAAATTCTATTTTAGTGTTCGTTTTGTTTGAATTCTAGAGATTGTTATCACCAGCTATCGTTTGTCCAGCGAAATCAAACTCGTAGGAAAAGATCACTGTTTATAAGTTTAACGGTGAATCAAAATCAGGTTTCTCAGGAAAGATTTTTACGTTAAAATATATGCTAGTATACAGCCATAGTTTAGGAAAAGCTATGACCTTTGTCGATAAAATAATCTCTGTTAAACTATCAAATTTTTAAAAAGAACAATTCTCCTTTTCAAATTAAAGGAGAAATCCGTTTTAATTCGATTCTGTTTATATTTTGCACAAATGTATACGTTTTTAACTGTAAATCCTTTAAGAAGATAGCTTTATAAGGCAAAAGCGATAAGTGTGAAAGTTTCACCTGGCCAAATACCCCACTTATCTATTGACAAGCGCCATGGTCACAGATATCAAAACCTCCTGCTTTCTGCCGATAAACAAACCTTTATTAGTTCTGACTTCATTTCGTTGGGCTTTTCCATTCAAATCTCCCACAGACTGACCAATCCCCCCCCATTAACCTGACGATTCTTTGATTAACCTATTTTTATTCTTGGCAAAACAAATTGTACAAGCAGAGAGACCTTTTAATGAAGCGACCAAATAAAAAGCTAATTTTAATTACGGTTTGTGTTGTGCGAGTTCGTTTGCGTCGAGCAGTGTTGATCTTTTACCTTGCTAACGAAATGTTCCTCTGTCTGGCCTTCTAGCTCTAAGCCTGCCTTTGAACATGTTTGATTTTAATCACTTGTGCAGTAGCCACAGGAAACATATCCATTCTAATTTCTACCAAATTACTTCCCCGTTCAATTTTCTATCATTTTGTATCTCTCTTGTGAAAGAGAGCCGATTACGGGCATTGGGCTGACAAATTACGCACAAAGTCATTTTGGCGGAAGACGTCCTCTTATCTGTATGTTTCTTCTACTTCGTGCGAACTCTACACCTGTCGTATTATTGTTTTGGAGGAGTACTCTTACTGTAAATATTCCTTCTCGCCATGAGGTCACAATTAGGCATTTTCTCAAAAGCCAAATAAACATGTCACACAAAAACTGTAATCAACGCACATTGGTTAAAGACCCCCACCACTCCGCGCTTTGAATTCAGCGATTTTGACATTGGGAAGTTATTGTCTTCTAAATATGTTAAATGCAACGCGACAATATTAAATTGTAATTTGTGCCTAGAGGTAAAGCTGTTTCCTTATGACTGCTCTATCGCATTGTTTGATGGCACATGAATATTCAATGGCAACTTCTCAAAGAAAAGCTGGAAATAAATAAGTTGACTTCCACAGAGACTAATTCGGCCTAATAATCGACTTTTTCATAACACCTTCATATTCTGAATGTTGAACTCTTTGCCATTTCTTTAAATCAAAGCAGTTTTTTGCGCAAGGCACATAAGTCCTAGGTCAGGCATTTTTAAGAGTGGCTGAGGCCGTGAAGAGATATCATCTATCTAACTGCGCGAATATACTAGCCAAAGAGCTGGAATCCAATACTCTTCAAGATGGAAATTTGTTCTGTATGTGGAGATCACTCGACAGGAAGACATTACGGCGCAAATACCTGCGAGGGCTGCAAGCTCTTCTTCAAGAGAAGTATTAAAAAGCGGCTCTTCTATACTTGCCGTGTTGCCGGTTGCTGTCCAGTTAATAAACGCTACAGAAACAGTTGTCAATACTGCAGAATGAGAAAGTGCTTGGCAGTTGGAATGAAACGAGAGGGTGAGTATAACTTCTGTTAAGCAATGAGTGCCAATTTGTTTTACCGTAGTTTCTGCTCAAGTTTCTGCTATTTTCTATCTTTAAGACACAAGCCATGTTTATCATTGCGTGATATTGCTGTTCAATATATTTTTTATTCTGAAAACTAGTGAAATTAAAGGTTTTCAAATTTAATGCTGCAATTTTTCAAAAATAAGTTTACTTAACCCTTGTACACATTCGTTCAAATTTTATACAATTATTATTATTGGGTGAGTTAATAATTGCTTAACTCACCAACGTACCAGAAAATGTTCGTTTCTGAGACAGGAAACAAGCAAACATCAGGAGAGGTCAACTCTTCGATTTATTTGCGAGTATGAAACTGCATACAAGCGATTTCATGACAGGGAATAAACAAAATAAATCAAATCAAGTCGTGCCGCAAGCGTAAAGATTCAGATATTTTATCTCCGCTTGCAATTTCGATATATTACAATTAAACAGTTGCCAAAGTGTGTACCTATTAGTAACTGAGTTATATTTGAATGGACGAAAGCCGTTTAACATCACAACTCAACTATCCTCTCTCTCTCTTTATATATATATATATGTATATGTATATGTATGTATATGTATGTATGTATACATTTGGATCTCTTAAACCAATTCAAGGTGAAATTGACTGCGATTTAGGGACCAATAGGTCATCTTCAACGCGAAAGCTTCTATAAATATTGTTTTATATTTTGCACTTCTTTATTCAGCCGTTCAACAGGCGAGGACACACAATTACGAAAAGGCTCGAAGACGACACAAGCGGCAGCAACCCAAGGGCGACATTCGTAAAGAAGCTGACTTCGCATCGCTATCAGACTTTGTTTTTCATCTTCAAGCAGTGGAACCTTACTGCAGAATGGCTGAGGATAATTACATTATGGCAGGTTCTTCTCAAAGTACTCTTGTGGCTGAAACACCCGATAGTGAACGACCACGTGAGAAATTACCAGGCGAAAAAACGAGCGAAATGGCCGCTAGACTACTGTTTATGACTGCACACTGGGCGAAGAAAGTGAAACATTTCTCTGAACTCTCTCATTTCGACCAAGTAACTCTACTACGAGAAAACTGGTGCAAAGTCTTTATTATAAACTTAGTGCAGTGGGCAATGCCATTTGAAATAGCGCCTTTAGTTGGAGAAGTTGTGGAGAAAACATCGCCCGAACATCTGGATAAAGTGCTGCAAAATATGGGCAAGTTGAATGAGGTTGTTTTCAAGCTCTTGCAGCTGCAGTTGGATCGGGCTGAGTTTGCTCTGCTTAAGGCTCTTGCGCTTTTTAATCCTGGTAGGTGGTAGACATTTATAATATTTTCACAGTGTTTTATGTGCGTTTTTATTTCTTGCCATACGTGCTAGCCGCCTTGCATGATTAGCTCCTATAACTTAGCATGTCTCTTCTGACCGGATTCTAGGCGGGGATTGCAGATAACCAAGCTTTAAGTCCAAAATAAAAGGGCCGTTTCATTTGTAAAGATTCATTTGTTGAAAGTAAAATGTTATCGCTTTGATAAAATGCTTTAAAAATATCCTTAGCCCCCTCCTGAGTGAAGAATTCTAAACAAAAAGATCTACTGTCACTCACAGAGAATCCTCTATCTCAGGATCTTCAAATGTTCAAGTCCTTCCGCTTTTATTAACGAAGAGCATGGCATTGCACTTCATGTGAAAATTAAATTCGCAGCGGTATCCTAATGGTGAAGGAAATTAAAACACTTCCCTTATACATAAACACAGATTTAAAAGCCACAAGATTCGTTACGTATACCCAATATCCTAATCCACAGCTCACTGATTCTCAGCATAATGATCAACTTCAACCACGCGCCATACATAAAAACAAAATCATTCGATCAAAGAAACAATTCCAAGCTTTAAACGTTCACTTATCTGAAGCGTTTCTAAAACAGAAGATTTGAGGCTGAATTTATATAAAGGTGACCTCATAAGAGATTTAAGAAAAAGTTAGATGTTTAAATGTAGAGGGTTATCATACGATGTGCCTGTTCCCACATTAATGAGTTTCTAGTGCCTTTGTTTTGGCTTCTGGATATTATTGCCTGTGGCGTCAATGCCAGAAACTGTTTCTTTTTGATCGAGCGGCGATCAACATTGAATGTTACAGTACCGTTGCCGTGATTCAATTTTCATTGCCACAAATTCATCCTGCGACAACTGATATCGAGAAAGCTCAGGCCAAAGACAAGTTTCATTTCAGTTGCGAGTTAAATCTATAAAGTAGTCAAACACAATATATTGTTTTCGCTTCAGGCGACACTCTGTCTGTCCGTTAACCAAATTTCTATTTACCGCTTCCTTTAAGCGATACGTTTTCGTGAACCTAGTTGCAAAAATATTATAGTCATTCCAATTTTCAATGTGTCAATATTATTCCGTGTTCCGGGCACTGCCGGCAAAAGTTTAGGCCACGCCCTTATCTTATTGAAATGAATTCAGGAGCTTTCCGTCGCTCTCGCTAGTTCTAACCTGTATCGACTATAAGGTAGCAGACGAAAGAAATCGAACACGGCGTTTCATTTCAATAGTTTTAAGTTAATAAAAAAGCAGGGACATCCATTCATTGATCTTTTTAATCGATTAAACACATGCTCTGAGTCTTCATACTAGCGGAGTACGAAAAAACTAATCCAAAAAACGGAAATATTTCCTACTACGTAACCGAATTAATCAGAGACGTTTGCGTCGAGGCACTAAGTAAGCACTTTTTCACATTAGACAGCTATGGTCTTAATAAAGCTCTAACCGGATTTGTAAGCCATCGTAAATTCGATCATAAATTGCCCAGTGGGTTGAAATCATTCCCACATATGCTTAAGCCGGAATCTGTTTTTGCAAACACTTAGAAATGACATGAAATTCATTTCATGCTGCGAAAGAGGATTTTGGTTTTTAATCAATGTTTAGCATGTGCTGTGGGAGTTATCAGTCTTGATTCCTGTTAGTTGTGTCAGCACGATAGCGCTGCTGGAGGCTTCAGAGTCTATCACAACGCATAGAACCACCACCTTAACCCACTGATACCTATATGAAGATCCCATATTAAACATATCTTACAATCTTGTTGCTCATTCATAGACTTCAGTTATTGAATATCGAAGCTGTTTATCTTCGATATAAAAAGTACTTTAAGGCTAATCAGGACAATCTGTTTGAGGGGGGATAAAAATACCGTGCTCGCGTCGTAAATAAACAAAGGTTTCGTGGTTTGGAGAACTGCACGATATAGCAAGATTCAAAGTAGTGACCAGTAGTGTCCAATAATAAAACCTTCACCATCCTCCTCCAGTTTGTGTTCTCAGATAGACAGTTTCAACACTTTAATGGCTGAACATCTCCAAACACGAAATCTAAGAATTTATTTTTTGAAAATAATTATATGATTTCGCTCTAACTGATGTAGGCCAGTTTTTCGGGACATTGTAACAATTACAATTTCCATTCTTCAAAAGAAATGAGATAAGAAGCCTAGATATACCTTTCTGTGAAATAAATAGACTAAAACAAGAATAACAATAGAACAGAGAGTTCCACTAAAGTGACTTTTCTTTGTTTTGCCTTTGTTTTCGTTCTGTTGTCTTTTTGCTATAACTACTAACTTTCATCATTGCCACTTCGTAGAATAAGGCACAAGGAAGAAAGGCGAGCTACCTTTCACAATTAATCTCAGCAACATCCAGATATTACTTAACATAGCGTAGACCAACACCTCGCCGCAGCGGACTGGTCGACAAACAACAATGTACGATCAGTGCAACGGTGCGAAGAAGAATCAGTTATCGTGATCACATTAAACTATATCTTTGTTATTGCATTAGCTAAATAACTTTAGCCGGACGGTCGGGTTAGTTCTTACGAAGCCTCTTGGGATTATAGTTCAAAATATTAATATCAACTCATGCAGTCCAAAACCTCGTAGTTTTGTGAAACAAACGGATGAAACTAAAACATATTTCGCCATTGGACTCTCTTTGTCTCAAAGCAAGTTAATTAATTTGGAATTACATTAAATATGTTATCTTTCACGAAACGCTAACAAGTGTTAGTTTCAAGAGCAGAAATGAGTTTATAACTATGACCAAACTTAATTAATTTGTTTTGCTCCCACAGACACGGATCAGCTAGCTGACGCAGTTCAAATACAAGCCGTTCAAAACAAGACCCAGAATGCACTGGAGGAGTACATCCGTGTTCATTTCCCCCAGACTCCCAATCGGTTTGGACAATTGCTCATCAGACTTACAGCGCTCGGCTCTGTCGAATGCAAAGTCATAGAACATGTCTTCTTCAATCAGCTGCTGGCTGGAGCATCTATTTACACTCTCGTTGATGGTATTCTCAGAGCGAAGGATCTAAACTCCGACTAAATTAATAATTATTTAAATAAAATGTGCGAGCCGCAAGAACACTAGATTAGCAATGTCCAATGCCAATCTTAATATTTATAACAGAAGATTCTGGCCGGGATATCCCTCCCTGTTACCCCTTAATTTCATACTTGTACTACTCACAATTTTTATTCTGGTGCGGAAAATATCGTAAAGAAAATTATTCAGGCCACGTCTTTGTATTCTGAAATTGAATTCGGCGGTGAACAAAGAATCGAATTTGTGAGTTTATACAGTCTCTTGAATGAATACACCATTACTTAAAACTTGGTCATTAACACTGCCGAGCAGTTATATGGCAGGAAAAATGGAATGTGTAAGTGTTGATACGTTTACAAGACAAGCATTTTGGGCACGGTACTCCTAACTTGGCGCGGTACCCCTAACTTTGCACGGTACTCCTAACTTGACACGGTACCCCTAACTTTGCACGGTACCCCTAACTTGGCGCGGTACCCCTAACTTGGCACGGTACCCCTAACTTGGCGCGGTACCCCTAACTTGGCGCGGTACCCCTAACTTGGCACGGTACCCCTAACTTGGCGCGGTACCCCTAACTTGGCGCGGTACCCCTAACTTGGCGCGGTACCCCTAACTTGGTACGGTACCCCTAACTTGGTACGGTACTCCTAACTTGGTACGGTACCCCTAACTTGGTACGGTACTCCTAACTTGGTACGGTACCCCTAACTTGGTACGGTACTCCAAACAGGCGGGCCGAGACTGCCTTGAGAGTGCCGTGCCAGAAATGCTTATCGTGTAAACTGGGCAACAATTGTCAAATAAACAGTCTGATGAATTCAACTCATGATCACACCTAGATCTGATTGCTCTTTGATTCAGTGGCAAACATGAAAGGTAGACTTTACTGCTAGCACGTCCATATTACTCTGATGGACTTATCTTTTCATGGGCTATCATAATAATATTTTTTTATGATTTTGGTTGACAAACCTTTAATAGCTCCTATGACAACATGTTCGTGATCACAACAGATTAAATTCTTCCAGTCGATCAAGTGATCCATATATTTTCTAGTCTTACACTACACGCAACTCATAATTTGAACCTCCGATCCCACTGTTATTTCTAATTTTATTGAACATCTGGCCTGTACGCAAACTCCGTTTTGTGATGAGATGCAGGTAACGCTGGATAGTTGCTTTGGCCGCGGCTCAAAGGTTCGCTTCCTAAAATAATTTTATTCTGTCACGATCACCGACAGGGAAATACTGGGTTAAGGATATTTCTAAAACTACATCAAAAGCGAACAAAGTATTTAAATAACTGATTTCCTTTTGCAATTGAATGGATCTATAACTTCAAAAATGGCGGCTATACTGATTAAATTAGACTACCTTTACTTTGAGCAGCAAGCCAGTGTCAGCTTGTGAATGATGACTACTTATATAACTTTATATCATGACATACTGAATGTGCTGTCTAAAATATTATCATCATTTACTTCAGCCTCACACTTCACTGCATCGTAATTGTGCGGCATCAATAACTTCAAACGGTTTGAAACAATACCAGGAGAATGTTACTAAAGGTACAAATAGTTATACGTGACGGATCCCATGCATTTTGAAGCCATGGACAAATACGCACTGAAATATTGTCGTCAATAAATTTTGGACAAATTCAAACAGATGACATTTCCTCTGACAGTGTATTTATTCAAGAGACAGTAAGCATAACACGCACAATAATATGAACATACATGTCTTTTGTTTAACTGTCGGCGAGAGAAAAACGAGGGTCTGTTCTCTAGAGTAAGAAGAAGCTCCACCCAGTAATAACATTTTCTACAGTTTAACTGAATTATCCCACAACCCTTTTCATCAGAAGTCACAAAGATGATGAAGGCTTCCTATATATTTGCTCAGGTTTGTTGACTGAATTACAAAAATGACTGCAGAGTAAGGGGAATTCTGGGCGTTGATTAAGGGAGAGTCTAAGGCACACTCAATATCACAGCATTGAAGATTTATCCGAGCTGACAGATAATTAGGTTCTTTTCAAGGTTTTTTGTTTGCCTTTTTAGAAGGTGCGGTAAAACTAAGTGAAAGGCACCCCGTAGGTTTTAATATAATATTATAATCACTCTTTTAAGATAAAAGTGAAACACAGCGAGACAAAATCTCTTGAGAATTCATGTGTTCTTTCGATTATTTCATTACCTCTCCTTAAACGGATTCCTGGTCGGGAGTCCAAGTCTCATTGAATTAAATATTGTCGACTAATATATCGCCTTTTTAGAAATTCTTATAAATGCTTCAGAGCACCTCACGAGTCACTCAACTCATTTTTTAAAGTGAAGAGCGAGAGAAAGGTTGAATTCAACTAGGAGAAATATATTACACTTTCTGACGATTATTCATATCTATAGAAGGCTCACTGACATACACTCTAATTGCACTTTAAAGGCTGTATGTACCGGAGATATCTCCGCTAGACACCTCGAGTGTTAAAAACGTTAACTTTCTTTGATTGAAGTGAGGTCGAAAAATAAACGTGTCAGTACAGGTCCAATATTATCGACGACTTTTCCCTCAATTCGAACGTTTTTCAAAGGCTTGTAAGGCGCGTTTGAAGATTTGAAAATGTAAATACGTTGAATATAACAGACATATATCTAATCTGTTGTAGACATTGTCCAATTGTTAAATTAATGATTTTGTTATTGCTATTTCTGGCTTATGATGCTATAGTTATCTAATTGGGCGAATATTTGCAATGTTTTTTTAACATTACATGCACCTCGAGATTAAATTCATAGACATCGGAACCTAACGTGAAAACAACATCAAATCTTCGTTGCAGTTTTCAATGAAATTTGAGTTTCAATTTCAGTTTGATTCTTAATTACGTTTACCAATGAAATATCATCCAGATCTTGTTCTCAGTCAAACTTAAATATAGATCATGGTTACAACAAACTAGGTGGTGGATGTATAAAATGAATATAAAAATTACATCAAATCAAAACAGTGAAAGAGAGTTTGCTGGATTGTATCTAAGACTAAGCACGAACTAAGGGCACAAATGTACCAAATGTTTATAGCCTACAAGGCTGGGAAGAGCAAAGAACTCCTGCTTGCAGGGAATCGTACAATCCTCATCGTCCTATTTATTTATGACCCAAGTCAGTACAACTAGTTTCAGGATCATGCGCAGTTGTACACATGCTTTGTTTATTTGGCGGATATAGGCCATTTTGACGATGTTGCGCACGCATTGAAAACAAAAGCATGTGGCCCGCCAAACACCAGAATGTGGCCCGCCAAAACGCAATGTTGCATGACAATCTTTTGTTTTCTTGATTGCATATTGTTCTCAATGCGCGCGCAACATCGTCAAAATGGCCTATTAACAATAGGTGGTCCGCCAGCAGCAACATTGCGCATGACCTTGAAAGTGGCTTGTCGAAATGACACTGACAAGAAGATCTGGCACTCTACAAAAGAAGCATTTTGCAGTTATACTTCGAGGTGACATATAAGTAAAAGATCAGATAATACAGTAACATTCTGGCCGCCGAATCTTGCTCTTTGACTCAACACTCGCCCCAGGCCGGCCATATTTTGTTCGCGCATATTTTGTTCGCGTTTTGCCATAGCAACTCGACATTATTAAATGTAATTATTATAGTTTTTCCAGCTTTTCCCAATCATGCATACATGTACACGCATTTTTAAGCGTTTTTTTAACAGGTTTACGTTTCGTGGCTTATGACATCGGGGTTACTGAAGCCAGTGTATTCTTCTCTCGATTACAGCAGTCCAAAGAAAGCAGATTTTACTGGGGGAGAGGGAGTCCGGGCTCGGTAATAGAGTACCCGATTAGTGTGGATTAAATGGTAACCGAGGATATTCTGGTTCTCTTGGTAAAGGATGTGTTATTCTAGTACCAAGTACTGATTACAAGTAGAGAGGTACTACTCGTCGTCCCTCGTCAAACAATACGTTTTTAATCGCCAATCAGTCCACGAGATAGCAAATCGAACTAAAGATTACACTTAATAATAATGGATTAGCTTAATCGGGCTTTGAGGAACTGGCTACAGTGCTGTAGGCCCTGAGAACTATGTGTTGTCGTGTTAAACTTTCCGCTACGTTGAAGGAGAGTATTAGTTTGTAAAAGTCATTTCAATTGATAGAGAAAGGGTTCACTTAGACTGCCAAACGCTCACCGCGGAAGTCGTGCATTTGCTTGCGCTATAGAGTGTTTTAATGTTAGTTATCTAAAACTAAAGAAACATGGCTTTTAAACAACAAATATCCGGCAAGTTGCAGTTCATTTTTCAATTTCGATGAGATTGTAAACAGGGCGGCAAGTATAAATGTTTTTCTCTATGTTCAGTAACAATTAATGGCTTCAGGTTCTGATCAAAAAGCCAAACTACGAAAAACAGGAAAATACTCGATGATAGTGCTATTCCTGAACCGTTTACGAGAACCTTCAGTTCTCCTTTCATTCATTTTAATCACTCAAATAAAATAATAATAATAACTTTATTTAAGTATCATGAAGTTACATAGCAGTAGTGAGGACACTATAAAAATAATATAATTATTAATATATTAGCTAATTCTAGAATTGCTTGTACAAAATAAAAAAATAAATGTCCGAAGACTGCTGTAATGCTGATAATACAACACTTGTCGAGGTTTATACGATATTTTGGCTGGCCAATATCAGCCTTCTTCAGGATTATTTTACAGTGGAGACGGTCAGAAACGAATACACGGCTTATATAAATGGTAATTACGCAATGAACGGAACTTAACTCAAATAAAGACACGTACATAATATATCAACTCCATTTTTTTTTTTTACAAACCACAGGGAGCCCACATCTAAGAGCGCTTTCATACTCTTTATTAGACTGTGAACAGTCCCTCCTTTTCCCTCCATTGTTAGTAATTTGCGAGCGGAGCGAGCGAAGAGAATTGCGAGCGGAGTATTATAATCAAGGGAACTCAAAATGGCTACCTTTTAAAAAACGCCCATAAAACCCCACCAAACGACCTACGAACTCAAATGCTCGATGTTCTGTTAGTAAAATAGATTATCTATCGTAATGCATGGATAGAATGAGTAATGCATGAGTAAAAACTGGCCATAGAGCATTATATAAATGACGATATTTTCGAATACTGTGTGCCTAGAGTAACGGGGGACGGAAGTGACATGAAAGCAATTAAAGTTGTGTTTCTCTTACGCTTACCAAAGATAAACCAAATCTCGGACTTTTCGAGGCTACATTCTACCATTTCATCGACCGCACAAAGATTATACTCTAGGCACATATACTACGAAAAATCCCGCGACTTACTTCTCTTTTCTCCTTACTCTACGATCTCTGTGGCAACAGTTAAATTGTGTTTTGAATTTTCGAATTTTAAACCAATCAACGGTCAGATGAGATCTCATGTGATCTAGCCCCTTCAAGCAACACGAGAGTGCCCGGGCCCGCTGCTTTCCAGCTAACAAAGCGCTCTTAGATGTCGACTCCCTGTAAATAAGCCTTACTAGGTTCTGAATCTTTTAGTAAAAGACACGAATTAAGACTGCAAAAGCGTGGAGCAGAATTAGCACAGTTGTGTGTATGAAGTCAACCGTCAGCAGTGCAACGGCCGCCTTCACAGGAACAGTCCTGTTGGAATAGGCCGGTTCACCTCCCTTCCTCGGGTCAGACATGGCCTCGATCTCACCATCGTCATTGACGTAGATTGCCTGGACTGCCGCATAGTCAGTAGTGTATGTGGTGTTATGCCCCAACTTTATCAGCCCTTTCACAATACTATCAGGGAGTTTGTAAGCTTTCTCTTCAATGTAAAGAAAGTCATTGGGAACAAGACTGCAGTGAGCGCGCGGATCTTCCACGGACTGTTTAAGGGTTCGTCTGAACCACAGCTTATTCATGATGACCTGATAAAGAAAAAGAGAGTTTAGTTGCGAGTTGTACCGAGTTTACTTTAGTTTGAACATGACATCGAGGCTATAGCTATTTTATTGAATAGGGTTACTTACATTTTCCCAAATCCTACAGAAACTGTGGTTATCACTAATCTCAAAGTTCTCATTAACAAAACATTTTGGTAAAATGTCTATTACGTGACCAAACACGTGATCTCATAAATATGAAGCCCTGTATTGACTTCATATTATAGACAGATATTTGTTTCGACAAAAGTAATCAAGTATAGGCATGCACTTTAAACTATATGCACGTTCAAATCTAAAACAAAATATGTAATATTTTTATCTGCATTGAAATTATTATTTTAATTTATTCTTATCGACTGTATTAATGATTTTATTTTCTTACCAACGCATTTGCAGTTATGATTATCTTGCCACCCGATGCGCCGTTCACAAGTCGAACCTTGCCAGTCGGGCTTGTGAACACAGTGGGTGTCATGGACGACTGGGGGCGTTTCCCGGGACCGGGGAAATTTACTTGGGACGGGTACAGGCCATAAATCTTGTCATCACCGGGATTATCAAAGTCTGCCATGATGTTGTTGTAAATAATGCCAGTCACCGTGGAACGTTTTCCGCAACCAAACCTACAAGATCATTATCACATAAACACGGAACAATTATACATTGTTAAAAAGATACCAAATAAACACGGAACAATTACATTGTTAACCAAACCTACAAGATACCAAATAAACACAGAACAATTACATTGTTAACCAAACCTACAATTAAGATACCAAATAAACACGGAACAATTACATTGTTAACCAAACTTACAAGATACCAAATAAACACGGAACAATTACATTCATTTGTTAACCAAACCTACAAGATACCAAATAAACACAGAACAATTACATTGTTAACCAAAGCTACAAGATACCAAATAAACACGGAACAATTACATTGTTAACCAAAGCACAAGATACCAAATAAACACGGAACAATTACATTGTTTGTCTGAATCATTTGTAATGCACACGAGGACCGATCGTGTGTGTCGTGCCGAACAGCCTGTAGTCTCATAACGACATGAATTATATTATGACGTTTCAAACTTAGAGTTAAACAGGAAGTCGTCTACATGATTTTTCTATTGTCTGCACTCGTAACGATCATAAATTACGCAGCCATAAAATATAATAAAATATGCCGTGAGACAGCTCGCTTCGCTCGTTCTTCCACCAGATTGGGTTGATTAGTTTTGAACCAGTTTGTATTGGTTAGTTTTGAACCAGTTTGTATTGGTTAGTTTTGATCCAATTTGTATTGGCTAGTTTTGAACCAATTAGTATTGGTTAATTTTGAAACAGTTTGGATTGGTTAGTTTTGAACCAGTTTGGATTGGTTAGTTTATCAGTAACACCAAATTGTATTGGTTAGTTTTGAACTAGTTTGGATTGGCTAGTTTTGAACCAGTTTGTATTCGTTAGTTTTGAACCAGTTTGGATTGGTTAATTTTGAACCAGTTTGGATTGGTTAGTTTTGAACCAGGTTGGATTGGTTAGTTTTGAATCAATTTGGATTGGTTAGTTTTGAACCAGTTGGTTAGTTTTGAACCAGTTTGGATTGGTTAGTTTTGAACCAGTTTGGATTGGTTAGTTTTGAATCAATTTGGATTGGTTAGTTTTGAACAAGTTTGGATTGGTTAGTTTTGAACCAGGTTGGATGGTTAGTTTTGAATCAATTTGGATTGGTTAGTTTTGAACCAGTTTGGATTGGTTAGTTTTGAACCAGGTTGGATTGGTTAGTTTTGAACCAGTTTGGATTGGTTAGTTTTGAACCAGGTTGGATTGGTTAGTTTTGAATCAATTTGGATTGGTTAGTTTTGAACCAGTTTGGATTGGTTAGTTTTGAACCAGTTTGGATTGGTTAGTTTTGAACCAGGTTGGATTGGTTAGTTTTGAACCAGTTTGGATTGGTTAGTTTTGAACCAGGTTGGATTGGTTAGTTTTGAACCAGGTTGGATTGGTTAGTTTTGAATCAATTTGGATTGGTTAGTTTTGAACCAGTTTGGATTGGTTAGTTTTGAACCAGGTTGGATTGGTTAGTTTTGAACCAGTTTGGATTGGTTAGTTTTGAACCAGGTTGGATTGGTTAGTTTTGAATCAATTTGGATTGGTTAGTTTTGAACCAGGTTGGATTGGTTAGTTTTGAACCAGTTTGGATTGGTTAGTTTTGAACCAGGTTGGATTGGTTAGTTTTGAACCAGTTTGGATTGGTTACTTTTGAACCAGGTTGGATTGGTTAGTTTTGAACCAGTTTGGATTGGTTAGTTTTGAACCAGGTTGGATTGGTTAGTTTTGAATCAATTTGGATTGGTTAGTTTTGAACCAGGTTGGATTGGTTAGTTTTGAATCAATTTGGATTGGTTAGTTTTGAATCAATTTGGATTGGTTAGTTTTGAACCAGTTTGGATTGGTTAGTTTTGAACCAGGTTGGATTGGTTAGTTTTGAACCAGTTTGGATTGGTTAGTTTTGAACCAGGTTGGATTGGTTAGTTTTGAACCAGTTTGGATTGGTTAGTTTTGAACCAGTTTGGATTGGTTAGTTTTGAACCAGGTTGGATTGGTTAGTTTTGAACCAGGTTGGATTGGTTAGTTTTGAACCAGGTTGGATTGGTTAGTTTTGAACCAGGTTGGATTGGTTAGTTTTGAACCAGTTTGTATTGGTTAGTTTTGAACCAGTTTGAATTGGTTAGTTTTGTACCTGGTTGGGGTGGTTAGAGCCAGTTTATATTGGTTATCGGTATGTAGCCATAGGTTTTCTAGATATAACGTGCACCGTCATTGGTTGATTAATGGTCACCTGACAAGTATATATTACAAAACAAACTGTTGCCCGCGCGGGTAACAATTCCCAGTTGTTGCCCGCCACGTGATCGCATCGTAATAATTGGCTAGCTAAAGGTGGGAAATATTTGTTTACCAAAACATCTAGATCTTCAGCAAAAGCTTACCTTTTTCGTCGAAAGAAAACGTTTAAAATTGAACCACCTCCAAAGAAAATTTACATCGTTATCAAGCGTGGGAGAAATAAATTGGGAGCTAATTGTGCGCTACTGAAAATGCGACGCTGGCAGCAGCCTTCCGAAGAGAAGACGACAAACCTCGCTTGTATCACTCAGGTAGTAACACTTATGTCTATATAACAAAACACTTAATAACTGGTCGCTCGGGAAACCAGTGAGTTTTGTTTCCCTCGACTCTCGATGTTTCCCTCGAATGGCGTCACGGGAAGCATGGAGAGTGTCACTGTTTCCCTCGGGGCCAGTCATGAAGTGTCATGGTTACCAGTAGTTGATACTTGACGTCACCGATACAGCGTCCCCGTTTGGAGCCAGTACAACCGAGTGTGAGGTGCCGTAGTCTACTTTAGTAAAGAATCTGTCCACCTCGTAATATGACACGTTAGAGTGCGTTTGATTGTCCCAGATGAGCATGCGTGTTGAATCTCCCGTAGATGGTTTAGCGACTGGAATTCTTCAGCAGCCTAGACAAAGAAGCAATAACTTTAACCTGCTTCTTCTTTTGTATGCAATGCACATAGACTAGATGCTAAACTGATCCGGCGATTGCTACTAATTGTCTATGATAAGGTGTTGCCATGACAACTGGAAAGTTAGATCCAAAGAATTGAACTTATGGCAGTAAAACGAAGGTTGGAGCGACTGCTACAGTATTTTGCGAGGACGTTTGGAGTGATCAGGGATAGTCCAATTTCGCATTCAAGAATTACTGCTGGATGCGATGACTACAGACGCATGTATTCAACGTTCATTCTGGTGTTAAATATTCATAAATACCAGTGGTATAAGATGGGTTATTCCGAACTCTATGTATTGTTGTAGTTTGATCTTCTGCAACTTCTCGCTGGTATTTGTTAATATTTTACATCAGAATGAGACTAGTGTTGAGTAAATGCGTCTTTAGCCATCGCAACCAGCGATAATTCTTGAATGCGAAACGGGCCAATTAAGGCACTTTAAATAGATCTACACCGAATAGCTAAGTTATGGGTACACCAGATCTTCTGTGATACGAGGTAGGTGTATCCTATGCATGGAATGCCCAAGACTACATGCCAAATTGACAAATTATTATTGTCAATTCATAAATTGAGGTAGGATACCTTCTTTATCCTATCGCCATATGTCTGATCATCCGGGTCACCCAGATGACTTCTTGCAGCGAATCCAAACTTAAAGGCTTCGATGATGCGGTGATAAGTCAAGATGGATGCTTTATCGCCATCCCGGTCAGCTGCAGTCATGTTATACCCTGAATAATATTGATATTACTTTTCAGTTCGTTAACGTGAAGCAATTAGTATATTTTATTTTCCCTTTCATGTCACTGCAGCATACAATACAGATATTTCTTGTGGGTTTTGGCAAAAGAGGAGATTTTCTACCCGACTCACCAAATTAACGCGACTGAAGAAAGTTCTTCACCAAGTCCCTCAGGAAACGTTCGCATTGCAGGCTAATCTCACTATAAATTGCTTTTGCGTTAGCTTGAATGCAAACGGTTTAGAACTCGTAAAAATAATTCACAAACGTTTCTTCCATTTCTGCAAAAAAATACACTGAACAATAATTGCGAACACAAAGTACCACCCGACATCCTTTTCGATCATGCTTTGTTGCTTGTTACCTTTCATCGGATAATCGTTTTGAAATTAAAGTTTATTACTAAGTCAGACCATATACCGAAGTATACAATTCCTCTAAAGATTGTACTGATTTTCTTTCTCATTCTTTCTTTCGAGTTAGCCAACATTATTCATGGAGCATCTGCTTTTGAATGGCTCACCCAGAAACTTAAAAATATTTGCTCTCGATTTAGGGGATTATCTGTACTATAGGGGCATAATTAACACACATGCACTCATGCTTGTAAACATGCATAATTAGCAGTCTGTAAGCACACCAATACGTCTGTTTAGGTAACAGCATGGTTTGTAGTGGTATTATTCGGCATAAATACCGCTCATGATATATTGTCCGTAACGAAGCTGTTACTATCACAAATATACTTAATATTATTTATTGCTCGTTTTACTGGTACCTCTCAATATGTTCAGGATATAGTTAAGCACAACGCCACCAGCAGGGGGAGGGACAGTAAATATGTCCATGTCTCCTAGTACACCTCGTAAAGCCTCTCGCTCAATTGGCTGGTAATTCTCCAAATCATTCTTAGTCACATTCCCTCCAAACCCTTGGATATCCTTCACGATTTTATCTGCCAGTTTTCCGGTGTAGAAATCCTCGGGATCGTCCCGAATTGCCTCGAGAGTCGCTGCGTAATTCGGAATTTTGATGACGTCACCTTGGTTTTTAAGGTTATTGTTTGCGTCCAATAGGAGTTCTCTTTGGATAAAAAACATTATGTGTACGTTTTAATTACATTTACGGCAATATACAACGATTCCGACGTCACATTTTCTTCGAAAACAGATCCCGATATAAAGTCGATCAATAGCGAAGACGATTTTGGACTTACTTGAGGCCGGGGTCATCGTTCAAAGGAAGAGATGTATTGGAATCCACCATCGCCTCTTGTAGAGCTCTGGTGATCTTAAATCCTTTCCTAGCCAGATTAATAGATGGTTGTACCAGCGATTGCCAAGGTAACTTGCCATACTTTTTCCACGCCTTGCGAAAGCCACGTATTTCTCCAGGAACCCCTATAGCCTTACCACCTGCAATGTTGTTTGACCAAAAGTGCCAACATTAGTACTGTCTTACAGTTCGTCTTGTAATATTTAGTCCTTTCGATATATTAGGACTGTATCGATTGTTTCTAAAGTCGCATCAAGTGCTACTAACCAAACTCGGCATCTCGTCCTCTCCCTTTGTACATATCAGCAGTTGCTTGTTGAGGAGCTTTTTCCCTAAAATCGATAACCTTGGCTTTTTTAGAGTCGCGTTCATAAATAAGCATAAACCCCCCACCGGACACCCCTGTGGAGTGGAGATTAACCACCCCTGCGCAGAGCATGGTAGAAATAGCGCTATCAACCGCTGATCCTCCTCGGTTAAGTATGTAGGCGCCTACTTCAGAGCAAGCTTTCGGGCAACTGCGCCAGTGACAGCATCGGGATTGTCCTTGCGTGACATCGTCACGGAATACCCCGTCACCAGACAAAGGCAGGAACAGATGTTGACGAGTCTAATTTGTAAAAATGGAAAACTGGTATTAAGAGCAATTTGAGAAACTATTGGAAGCGTTAGGATCGATAAATACCGTCGTTCTCTAAATTAGCTGACAATAGAAGAAATGTATCTTACGCTCTAATGCCACCCGTTGCATCCAGTCACGATCCTCCTCCCCTTGGGGAGGGGGGGGGGGGGGGTTACTCTGGGTTTTACCAAATGAAATGGTATTATAGTGTTTGTGATATATGATAATGGCATGTTAGGGTTGAATTCAACGAGAGATTAGGCCTAGTAGGCCTATTATACGTGTAGTAACGAGAGGAGGTTAGGCCTATTTAGGCCCATTATAAGTGTAATAACGAGAGGTTAGGCCTTTGTAGCCCGGGGGGGAGGGGGGGGGGGGGGGTGGACTCTCTTATGTGCGGAGTACATCGATACTCGTCGTACCTTTTAGGGGTCAAAATCAGGAGTTTGGTACCACTTAGGTATCCACGATCAAACACAGACATTTCTATGTAAAGCGGTACCTTTTAGGGGTCGGGTGTCACCGAATGCTAGAGAATGACAGCGCTTTTGAAAACAACAAGGAAGAATGTGCTTGATGATACAACATCAAGTAACAGCAATAAAGGCATCGAACGTTTAAAATGTTGTCATGTTTTTATAGTAGTAGTATTAGTAGTATAACTTTATTTAAGCACGCTAGCCCTGTCAACAGCAGCTGATTTACACAAGGGGCGTGACAGAAATATAAAATTTACAAAATATTAAAATATGTTATGAATATAGATAAAAATAAAATGTTTGAATATTACGTAATAATTATTAAATATTTTTATAGCTGGTATTTGTGAGCGGCAATTTTAGTCTTGAAAGAAGGGAATGAGTTGGAGTCCCTAATTTCATTATGGAGCGAGTTCCATATTTTAGCCCCACTGTACGAGAAACTCTTTTTCATACTTTCGGTTTTGGGTAAAGGTAACTGCAGTGAGGAATTGGAGCCCCTAAGATTGTATTCCGTGACCTCAGATTTCTGTTTAAACAGATCCATAAGACAAATTGGGGCTTGACCATTTATGACTTTGTACATTTGTTTCGCCTTATTTTTAGCCCTTTGAGTTTCAAGTGTTTCCCACCCTAGAGCATCTAATGCTTCAAGGTGGGGAGCATCGTTTCTCAAATTCAATATTATCCTAGCAGATCTATTCTGTAATATTTGCAAACGTTTGGAGTGTCCGTGACCTAGGGTGTCCCATACCTCACTACAGTAATTGAAATGGGGGTTAATAAGGGCATTGTAAATATCAACTAGGGTATCTCTATCTACAAAGTCCCTCACTCTGCGTAGAGCTCCTATTCCTGAGGACACTTTTTTAGCAATTTGACCAACATGTTTGTCCCAGGCCAAATATTGATCAATCTCAACACCTAATACCCTGCTATTGAAGACCTGTTCAATTTCAATCTTTGGCTGTTTGACAAGATTTCTAAGTTTAAAGTGGGATCCAATCAGTAGAAATTCAGTTTTCGCTACGCTGAGACTCAATTTGTTTGCCAGGAGCCACCCCTTTACATAGTTAAGGTCACTATTCATGGCCATCTCAAGTTCCTCTAACGATCCCCCCGAAACGGTTAAATTCGTGTCATCAGCAAACATACGAGATGTTGAGTGCTTTAGACATTCCGGTAGATCGTTAATATATAAGAGGAGGAAGAGAGGGCCAAGGATAGACCCTTGCGGGATTCCACAAGTTATCTGGCTTTCGGAGGATACCGAGTAATTTAGCTGGCATATTTGTTTACGATCAGTCAAATATGATTGTAATAGATTATAGGCATTTTCAGTTATTCCAAGGATTTACAATTTACGTAAGAGTATTTTATGATTTACTGTATCGAATGCCTTTTTTAGGTCTAAAAATACGACCAAGTTAAATATTTTACGATCCATATTAACATACCAGCTGTTAGCACAGTCAAGAAGGGCTGAAACAGTTGAGTGTAGCTTCCGAAAGCCAAATTGGTGATTAGAAATTAATTTATTGCTAGAAAGGTACTCGTAAAGCTGGTCATAGATAATTCTTTCCATGATCTTGCTGATAACCGGCAGGATAGAGATCGGTCTGTAATTATCTGGCAAGTTAGGAGCACCTTTTTTATACTGAGGTATGACTCTGGCTATTTTCCAATCAGAAGGAAAACAACCAGTAGATATTGTATAATTAAATACAAAAGTAAGCGACGGGGAAATAGCTGAACCCGCAGCGTTCAATATTTTCCCAGATATTTTATCAACACCTTTGGCTTTAGATCTGGATAGGCCACTTAAGAGCTTTAACACCTTCTCGTTACTGACAGTTTTAAAATTCGAAAACTTGGACTTAGAAGGCTTAACAAAACTTTCAAAGTTGACGTTGGAATCGGTCATGGTCTGCGCAAGACTAGGACCAATATTGGAAAAATATTTGTTGAAACCCTCAGCTATCTCCTCCCGCGAATTAATGTTAACGCCATTTATTTTTAGCTCATTAACTACGGTTTGGCTTGAAGAGCGACCGAGTAAGTTGTTGATTGTTTTCCAAGCTGTTGCGAAGCTATTGTATTACGATAGTAATTAGCCTTTGCTATTTTTAGCGCTATGTTAACCTTATTCCTGGCTGATTTGTATTCATTCCAATCGATACTTTGTTTTGATATAATTGCTTTGCGCTTGTATCTGTCTCTTGTGTGAATCAATTCCTTTATATCTTTATCGGTACCCTTTAGGGGTCAAAATAAGCTTGAGCCACGCCCATTTTAGTACCTCTTTGGGGTCAAATCGAAAATGTCCGACGAGCCTCCCTACCCCTTTTATATATGGGAGTCTCCCCGGGCTTTGTAGGCTCATTACACGCAGTAACATAAGGTAAAAGCTTTAGAGTTAAGAGTCTAGATTTATAGGAGATGTCTGTTTGGAAGGGCAACAAGAGAATAACGCTCTCCTTTGAGTTCTTTCTAGATCCTGCGTCAGATCGACAGTTTGTGGGTTCCATACTTGTGAGGCATAGGTAAGGTTCGACCTAACCAGGGACAAGTACAGACAGCGACGGACGCTAGTACTTCGAACTTTGACGGCAGAGCGTCTGAGTAGGCCAAGCAACTGGTTCGCCTTTGTGATCTGTTGGCGGATGTGAATGGACCATGTAGGGTCGTTGCAAACGGTCACGCCTGCGTCTTTTTTGCCAGGAACGTGGTCCAAAACTTGACCATCAATAGCATAGTCACCCAGTAGGGGACTGCGTTTTCTGGTAATGGTTAAAACTATACGTGTAGTAACGAGAGGTTAGGCCTATCTAGGCCCATTACACGTGTAGTAACGAGAGGTTAGGTCTATTTAGGCTCATTACACGTGTAGTAACTGTGTAGGCCTATTATACGTGTAGTAATGATAGAGTAGTATAGTAAATGCCGGTTCTGGCCCACGTTGTATTTTTTGTTTGTTTTTTCATCTAATGGACATCCTCACTTCGTTCAGCCCTCACTTCGTTCGGGGTCCATTAGATGAAAAAACAAAAACAAAAATACAACGTGGGCCAGAACACGGCATTTAATATTCTACTATAGTTCATTTATTGTATTTATACATTATATTAATAGATCGGTTTCTACAGCTTTTTTCCGGATTGGAGCAGTTTTGTTGTACTATTTTGTTCATTGTATTTTTACATTTTAACACCTATTAAAGGAATGATTAGTTTACAGTATATCCATCCATGGTACTGCATATATTAACATTTATTCGAACACTTGGTTTATAGTGAATTTATTGTATTCTAACACCCTATTAGAGGAGTGTTGTTAATAAGGTATTATATCATGGCTGAGCATACACCAACATTTGTTCGAGTACGTCCTTTAAAGAACTATTTACGTGGATGGGAGATGGATATTCCTGATGATAATCCTATGGGAGCGGATCCAGCCGTTTTCCTTGCCGGTGTACGTAAACAAACTACCGAAAAGTTTAAGGAAGAACTACGAAACCACAACACCTTTAAGGCCCAATTAGCTTTAAACATAACTTTCGTACTTGATAAACCTGATGGTTACGTATACGAGACAGCTACATTTTATAGCAAACAATCTGTTTTGATCGATGATGCTGGTATCCGTGGTGTAATAGTAGACGCACATGCTCAGATATACAACCAAATTGAGAAGTGGATCAGTCGTGGATCAAATTGGGTCATAGATAGAGTCAATATTCTATGGTTAAACATCGCTAGATACCAACCACTACGTGGAGGTTCGTATTTACCACTACCTGAAGAAATAGCGAATAAGAAAGCTGTGATCAATGTAAACAACAAAGACGATCGCTGTGCACTTTGGTCGATATGTGCAGCAATGTTTCCAGTTAATAAGCATCCTCAAAGGACATCAAAGTATCGAATAGATATGGTGAAATCCAACGGGGTGGACTCACCAACACCAATCTCACAAATACCACTTCTAGAGAAGCAAAACAACGTTTCTATTAATGTATATGGATGGGATCCAAAGGAAAAGTGCTTAATCATATATCATATCTCAAAGAAGACTTTTTCGAAGTACATCCATCTACTACTTATAGAAGACCCAAAGAGTGGTAAACAACACTATTGCTGGATAAAGGACTTCAACAAACTACTATTCGATCAAACAAAGCATGATCATAAGCAGCACTTCTGTGAACGATGTCTACATGGATATTCCAATGAAGCTCTTCTTACAAAACACATTCCAGAGTGTAACGGTACCGATGACAGAGCCATACGCATTGAAATGCCTACCAATAAGAACGACAAAGTTTCGTTTCAGAATATACACAAACAGCTTAAAGTACCGTACATTATCTATGCAGATCTCGAGGCATTGACCACTAAGATCGAAGGACCTGCTCAAGCTCCAAAGAAGAGCAACACGCTTAAAACAGAGGAACACATTCCTTGTGGATTTTGCTATATAGTCGTACGTTCCGATGGTCATAGCGAACCACCAGTACTATATAGAGGCAGGGATACTATTGAACGTTTTCTACGATGTATACAAAAGGAAGAGGCGAAGATCAAAGCCCAAAAGGCTAAACCACTATGTATGTCATGGAAAGACTATGAGGCTTACAATAACGCAACGATTTGTCATATCTGTCAGAAGCCCTTGGTTGGTAAAGATAGAGTACGTGATCATTGTCACATCACAGGCGAGTTTCGAGGTGCCGCACACAATACCTGTAATCTAAAATTACGTGCTTTTCCTACCATCCCAGTCGTATTCCATAATCTTCGTGGATATGATTCTCACCTACTAATGCAATCCATATCCACAACATTAGGTAAGATATCTTGTATTCCAAACAATATGGAGAAATACATTTCATTCTCACTTGGTAACCTAAGATTCATCGATAGCTTTCAATTTCTACCATCATCTCTTAGTACATTGGTATCAAGTTCAGAATCAGACACATTCCAACAAATTGTAAAATATACATCTAATCAAGAGAAAGCCAATCTATTAACTCGTAAAGGAGTATATCCATATGAGTACATGGATTCGTGGGATAGATTTGCAGAGACTTCTCTACCACCGAAAGATGCGTTCTATAGTAAACTAACTCTAGAGGACATATCCGATGAAGATTACGAACATGCAATAAAAGTTTGGAACGTATTTGATTGTAAGACATTAGGTGATTATCATGATCTTTATCTACAAACTGACGTACTTCTTCTAGCAGATGTGTTCGAGGACTTTCGTACAACATGTATGCAAAACTATGGATTAGATCCCGCACATTATTATACGAGTCCAGGACTTTCATGGGACGCTTTATTAAAGAAAACAGGAGTGGAACTTGAACTATTAACTGACTACGACATGCATTTATTCATTGAGAAAGGTCTACGCGGTGGTATATCCATGGTATCACAGCGTTATGCCAAAGCAAATAACCAAAGTATACCGGATTTCGATCCAAATAAGCCAAATAGCCACATACTCTATCTTGACGCCAATAATCTATATGGTTGGGCCATGAGTCAATATCTACCAACAGGAGGATTTGAGTGGTATACACCAACGGAAGAACGAATAACCAATCACGCAATGGATTCAGATAAGGGTTATATCCTTGAAGTCGATCTCGAATATCCTCGAGAACTTCACGATACGCACAACGACTATCCACTAGCTCCCGAGAGAATTCAGGTGAATAAAGATTTGTTCTCAGAGTATCAGATCAATCTATTTGAGGAACTATATAAAGGTAATGGATCTTTGAAAGTAGAAAAACTTGTACCTAATCTATATAACAAAGAACGATATGTGCTACACTACCGCAACCTACAACTGTATCTATCTCTTGGTATGCGCTTGAAAAAGATCCACAGGGCATTACGATTCGACCAATCACCATGGATGGAACCATATATACAAATGAATACGGAGTTACGAAAACAAGCGAAGAGCATCTTCAAGCAGGATCTATACAAACTGATGAACAATAGCGTATTTGGAAAAACAATGGAGAATCTACGCAAGCGTGTAGATATCCAATTAGTGCGCGCATCAGAAGGAAACAAGCTACAACGTCTATTGAATAAACCTAGTTATGCTCGATCCACAATTTTCGATGATGATCTTGCCGCGGTACATAACTACAAAAGTAGGCTATTGCTAAACCGCCCCATATATGTTGGAATGTCGATTCTAGATCTATCAAAGCATCTGATGTATGACTTCTACTACAACGAGCTCAAGAAGCAATATGGACAATGCTGTAATCTACTTTATACCGATACCGATAGCCTACTACTACACATTAAAACTGAAGATATCTATACAGACATGGCAACTCATAAACATCTATATGATACTAGTAACTACAGCAAAGACCATTCGCTGTATAGTATCGACAACAAGAAAGTACTTGGTAAAATGAAAGACGAATGTGGAGGTATTCCAATAGCCGAATATGTTGGACTACGATCGAAGCTCTATTCTATATTGAAAGTAGGTGGTGGCGAGATTCGTAGAGCTAAAGGTACCAAGAAGTCAGTAGTGAAACATCGTATTCGTCACGATCAATATAAAGAGTGCTTGATGGATAAGAAAGTATTCAAACACGGAATGAATATGCTTCGAAGTGAAGGTCATAAGATGTATGGTATGCATATGAACAAAGTATCTCTATCACCGTTCGATAGTAAGAGATGGATTTCAGCAAACGGAATAGATACAATAGCCTACGGTCATGGAGACGTTTTTCCAGAGGATGAAGAATTAGATGGTTTTATTAGCAATATACTATCAAACGTAGTTGATACACTATCCTACAACAGTAAAAACGCCATTACAGTGGATGAAGATATAAACGACTTTATTTATGAGTTGCTTCTATCTTAGAATACCTTTCGGTGGTAGTTCTGTATCTGGTGGTATCACTTGTATCTCTTCACGAACGAACCCTCGCTTTGGTGCATCTTCTCCTAAATAGTATAGAACCGGTTGATTTGATGATACGACATTTCGAGAAATATAGTATGTTTGTAAACTCCATACAGGATCAGTTGCTCGCTTTACTCCACCTTCCAATTCTCCCGGTGAGTATAGATATCGAACTAAAACATCGAATGGTAGTCGCTTTTCTTTCAATCCAATAATTCTAGAATATGTAGGAGTCTTTATGTTTACTTGTTGTGCCTCTATAGAATTTGAAGGCTCCTTACCTGTTAGTCGAGTAACTTCATTGTTCATAGCCTTGATAACATCAGGAAGCCTCAATACCCATTCTCTACTACGCGCATCCGATCCTTCAGATGTAAGTACCATCTCTTTTGCATATTGATATCCAAATAATCTTTCGGCTATCGTTCTATTTGCTCGTTCGACAAAACTTTGTGCCCTATGATGACCGGCTTCACCCCGTTGAACTTTTGTACCACGTAGTTCTAATGTTTCAGACATACGTCCCATGAATTCTCTACCAGGATCGACTTGCAATGTTTTTGGCCATTCTAGTGGACTACGTTTGTAGATCCGATCAAATGCTGCAGACACTTCACCACTATCTTTCGATGCTAAGGGTTCAGCCTCTTTATATCTAGAAGCTACATCGATTACCACCAAAGCATACTTATATAGTTTCCTTCCACGTCCAGGTCGATCGTGAGGTAGAAAGATCAAATCAGCTTGATGAACTTCATTAGGTTTCGATACAGTCCAATGTGGTCGTGGAATATAGTGTGGTGGTGATAGATATATTTGCCACATGGCTTGTTTCTCTAACCAACCCTTAGCTACATCTTCCGATACCTTTGCAGCCACCGATAACTTACCAATTGCAGCATAACCTTTCCAATAGCCCATAGGACCATAGAAGATATTCGCAAGTTTAGCATCCATTATATATCTATGTATTCTAACCTTCAACAAGAAGAAAAAAAGAAAAAAAGAATAAGAACTTATCTAACCAACTAGTTCTTATTCTTTTTTTTTCTCGTCGATCGTAAAAATTCTCGTTTTTTAAAAGGCATATCGACTAATAGCGTATCCAGTGACTAGCATTCCACCACCAACATAGATCAACTCACCAGTTTTCTGCGCGTTAGATGGTCGATAGTAGTCAGAGAAACGAGGTTCTTTCATTGCTTCGAGTCGTTTCAGTGCCTGACGTAACTTATCGGATTGTATGAAAGCTCGGTTACTATCGAGTTGATTATTATGAGAATCACGTTCAACAACTTCCTGTTTATGCGCCCAATCAGACAATGTTTGACGTTCTTCGATATATGCCTCCCTATCAGCATCGAATTTTTCCATTTCCCTATCATGTCTCTCTCGTTCTACATTAGCAGTTTCATCTTTCCCACCAAACATCTTAGCAAGCACTCCACCACCAGTAAATGCCGTTGCATTCAAAACTGCTCCGAAAATGGACATTCCAATAGCTGCTAACGTCGCCATTATGGTACGATCTTTTGTTTCTCGAGATATTGTTTTGCATATATGCTACCAGCTACTACTGCAGTCCACTTCACGTAATTTATAATAGAAGTAGAAGGATCGTTAAGCATAGATTCCTTGGCAACCTTTTTTACGATCCAACCAATACCAGCAGCTATTCCAGTTATCATAGCAGCATCAGTCGCTGTTTTCATCAATTCTTTATCCATCTTAATATATATCGTATATCTCTAGTCTTTAATTGTTACTCCATATCTGGTACCGTAGTCTTTACAGGACTCGCGGGTCGTATAGGACTAATGTTCTTAGAAGTGTCGTCTCTGTATCTTTTGTATTGATAGTATGCGCCAAACAATGCAGCACCCGTACCAATAACTGCGATAGTAGTATTAGTAGATATGTTTCTAGTCCAACTTTCATCTACGTCGGTTTCTTTAGATAATTCACTTTCACGCGAAATCTCTCTCTTTTGAGCCTCTCTAGCAAGTTTATTACTTAGTGCTAGTGCTTTCCCAGCAGCAACCCTCTTTGGATCTTTTACTTTAGCTGGTGTTGTTTTCGGTGGATTCGCAGTTATCTGATCCGTCTGTTCCTCCATCTTGATTCGATATAGTAGTTACTTGCGAATGTTTAATAGGAGTACTAGGAACGACTATGCGATTAGCTACATGGAACGAAGCCCTAGCTAGAGCCACGAATCGAACTGCTTCAAGTGTTAATAGACCAGCCGCAGTACATATCTCATTGCGGACTAGTTGGTTTTCTTGTAGATCCTTAACCAGTGCTTGTTGGTCATCTAGTGGAACTACGTATGCAACTGCGTGAGTAGCTAGACGTAGTGCACCATTTACTAAGCATCTTGTTATTTGATAGCATGCGCCAAACAATACGGCACCCATACCAATAGCTGCTATAGTAGTAGATACGTTCGTAGGCCAACTTTCATCTACGTTGATTTCTTTAGGTAATTCACTTTCACATGTAATCTCTCTCTTTTGAGTCTCCGCAGTTATCTGATCCGTCCGTTCCTCCATCTTGATTCGATATAGTAGTTACTTGCGAATGTTCAATAGGTGTACCAGGAATGACTATGTGATCAGCTACATTGAACAAGACACTAGCTAGAGCTACAAATCGACCGTGTTTAAGTGCTAATCGACCAGCCGCCATAGATATCTGATGACGGGCTAATTGGTTTTCTTGTAGATCCTTAAACAGTGCTTGTTGGTTGTCTAGTGTAGCTACGTGTGAGAGCGTAGCTACGTATGAGACTGCGCGAGTAACTTGACGTAGTACACCATCTACTAAGTGTACTGTTATTTGATTTGCTACTACAGCCTGGTATCTACTATATAAACGTTTTACGTCCTTCTCAGATAGTTTAGTTATATCTGTTAGGGAGAAATTCTGTCCTAGACATTCTTTCGTTTTACCTAATACAGCTAAGGTCTTAAGTACTTCCCGATATTCTTCGATATCCTCCAATTCGGTTGAAAATTCCAATTTGGGTGGTGGACCTGTTAAATCCTCACCTTCCAGTTCTTTAACGTATTCATCCATGATAATATGTTATAGGTGCGGGTATCTCTAACACTACTGCAAAAGGATGTCGCAAACAGAAACATATGCGAGCAAACTTATGAGATCGAAGTATCGTTCGTAACTCATTACATTCTCGTGAGCCTCCGTAATCTTCAAATATCCTCTTTCCATCTATAACCGATGCAGTATGAAATGCTACTACGATAGCTACGTTCTCACGAAATGGTTTACATATACTCGTTAATTGTTGGGATAGTACCCAAATAGATAGTCCTATATGTCGAGCAGAGAATGCTAAATCTACTAGTTTGTCAGTTCTTCGTTTTACATCTTTTGATGCGGCACAATCATCAAGAATCAATAATGTATTGGTACCTGACCAAAAGGTTGCACAAATATTTAATGTGGTATCGATAGCATCCTGAGATGGTGATATGACATAAAAATGTGGATCTCTATTAGCAAATCCACGATATGTTTTGTTGTGGGCATACGTAGGACAAATTAATACTATATAATCGAACTTACCACGAAATGGTCCACGAAGTTGTTCTATGAGAAATGCAGTCTTTCCACAATTCGTTGGACCTACTATAAGTGTGTTGAATGGAATATGTTCTACGAGAGAATCCATCAGTATGTAATACTATCTAAAGATCTGTTCAATATCTTGAGCTGAGCATCTGCAAGGACGTAGATATGCATGTTTACGTTTCCACTTCCTTTTGCAGTTCTATGTATACGAATATCGATATCTTTTCCACCACCAGTTTGTGCCATTCCATCGCCATGAGCAGAGGAATCTTTTGCTGTGCGACAATCGACTATAATAGCGAATCTATTGTTGTAAAACTTTGTGGGAGTCATAGAGGTCTCAGATGTGGCAAACCATCCTTTTGCGGACTCCCAAAAATCTGGTGTTAACATACCTCCTGGAAAGAATCTATTTGGAACTCTATCTTCGAAATATCAGGATTTGTGAATGCTTCGCTATCTCGTGAACCGGCGGTATGAGGATCTACGAATAGAAGAAGTAATCCAGCAAATGATCGTCGTGGAACATTGACGTTCTGAGATATCAAAGTTTCTAATGCCTTGGCGATAGTTACCGTCTTAAAGTGAACTGCGTGATCGTATAGGAATGCAGTACCATTTTCATATGTGCGAAATGCTTTCCTAGCTAGCGTTTCATTCTTGATTGCTTCGTATTCTAACTGGATGTTGGTAAGCTTGTACGTACCTATCTTTGTCGAATCTGATCCAACGATTATATCGATAGAGTGGGCTAGAGTTAATTCGAATGAAATAGTGTCTTCTAATGCATGTGGATATAGAACTCCATGTTGTGTAAGAATATCAACGTCTAACGGAATTCTATATTTTGAACCATATGCAGCTAACAATGCATTCTCACCAACATCTGAAGTACCTGCATCACCAGCCTTAGATCGTAGCTTATTTGTGTTATCTGATTGGATACCTTGTTGTACTCTCGATTCTCTCTCTTGTGTAGATAGATAGATATCGGAATATGTTTGTAATAGATCCGATCGAGCAATGTCTTCTACTATTTCAGCCCCTATCTTACAAACTCGATGTATAACTAAGCAACGTCCAACATTTGCAACCACTCGATTATTAACATGTCCACCAGACAATAGGATATCACCCAATAATGCTAAACTACCAGGTACTAATACGATATCTTCTCCCATCGTTGGAACTTCCACATAGAGCGTCTCACCTGGATTAGCAGATGATGGAGTGAAAGTTTTTCTATATAAGGTTCGTTGAGCTTTGAGTGCGAGTTGCGCTCTTAGTGCTTCCTTAGGAATTAACTTCGACGATATCATGTTGAATATACCATGATATATAGTTATGTTCAATATGGAAGATAGGGTCGACGTCGATGTGAGACATGAGGATAGTACCGACAGATACGAAGAACGAGATGAAGAACGACAACGACAACGAGATGAAGAAGACCGACAACGAGAAGTAAATGAGAGATACGTGGCTTACTTATTGAGTGACAATCAAGACGAAGCTGGAGGTAGTGAGACAATTACCATGGATGTTTTGCATGGTGATGACCCACTTCGAGGATTCACATTCGAACAAACCTTTTCAGATTCGGTAAAGGAAAGGCTGGTTGATGATGTAAAAGAGCATTATCCGGATGCGGGTATTCGGCATAACATCGAAATCTACTTAAATAATGGACAACTCAACGTTCGTGAACTTGGAAGCAACGAAGACTATACGCGTCTATTCGCCGGTAACGAGAAAAATAAGAAATTACGTGTGAAGATGAGGAAAGATCTCAAAGATGCTTTAGGTCCAAATAATGAAGAAGCTACCAATGAAGTATTATTTGCAGAACGACAACTCGCCGAGCGGGAAGTAAATAACGAATCTATTCTTGGAGACTCCGAATCTACCGACGCTCAGAAAGAAATAGCTAATAAAGAGTTAATGGCTATCCGTAGGGCAAGAGAATTACTTGAACGTCAAGAAGAAGCTATACTAGAACGTACGTCGCTACGTGAAAGGGTTAAATACATTTTCAGAAAGTATGGAATGACCGTTCTTGCGGTGGTAACTGCTATTGGTGCTATCGTTAGTGTAATAGTTTCCCAGCTATCGAAAGCCGTACCGAAACCAGTAAAAGATGGTATCGACAAAGTGGCAGATACAGTAAAGAAGGGATTAAAAACGACAGGTGATTTGTTAAAGGAAATGGGAAAGAAACTTGGACAGATACTACCTGGAATGATTGGATCAATTGCGAATTTCATATTTACTATGGCCGGTAAAGCTCTAGGAGTATTAGCAGAGAACGTTTGGTTATTCATCGTAGCTATAGTGGTGATCGCAATAGAGCAATACAAACGACGTTAACGAAATAACGCCCACGCAATTCCAGCTCCTGCAATAGATACTATCGCTAGATTGATCTCATGTTGTGGAGTAGGATTCGGTAAGATACTATGTGAAACTCGTTGTGGAACTTGTTGTGGTAATTGTTGTGGAACTTGGTGTGGTAATTGTTTCTTTTGTTTCTTCCCTTTCATATCTGGTGGGGACTTGGTTTCGAGAATATCTGCATTAATATCGTTTACGCCTAACGCCATACCTTCTGTGGCACGCGGGATTGGATTTTTATAACCATCCTTCTTACCGAGGTAGTACTCGAGGTTGCTTGGTAGTAATCGTACCCCTATAGCTATTGCTAGATTTAATCTCTTATGTGTGTGTAGTATAGCTGTAAGATAGTTTCTATAGCTTACCACTAAACCATTTTCGAGAATAGCGTCTTCGACTAATCTCTTAAATTTTTCTTTGACATTGAAACTATCTATGATGGAATGGTTAAGATCGTTTTGAGCAGCTAGAACGCAATATCCAAAAGCTTCAACGGATCGATTCAATCTACCTAATCCAGCATCCGTTAATCCCTTACCGATTGGTGGCGTAAACCAATTGTATTGTCTTCCTTCGTGTTCATCGTTCCGAATGAATGCTACAAGATCGCCCTGATCCTCCTTACCTCCTTGGTCTGCAAATAAATTATTGTGATTTGGCCAATTATCTGCTTCTTTATCGTAACCTCTGATTACGTGGACGTTTTTGAAACCATCGCCATACAAAAGGAATACATCTCCTAATCCGTTATTCCTACCTCCGTGCCATCGGAAATCTGGCGTTCGAGATATACCAAATTCGATGCATAATTTCTCAAGAGCCGATTTGCTATAGAGGTTATCCATTTGCTTGAAAGCAGAGTCCCCAGGTAGAGGAACTCCATGAGCACCACCAAGTTCATGTAGAATTCTTCGTATCGTGAAATAAACATGAAATCGTAAGAACCCTTGAACAATAGGAGGATACGTTTTGAAAAAAGGATCAAACAATGACACTCCACATCCAGAAGTCGCACACCACGTTGCGAAATTCAATTGTTGAGGCCAATATTTGAAATCCGGACCATGTAACCAATGGTAGGACTCATTTGCTGTCATATGCTTTATAACGGTCTCCTTGAATATGTTCGGAACACCTGCTTTGAACTTTTTCGTAGGTGTGACGTATATCCATAGATTAATGAGATCGATATCTTGTGCTTTTTCAGTAGGTGGGACCGCCGTAATAGGGTATTTCACACTTTTATCTAGTGTTAACGTATGTGGAAAACCATCATGCACACCCCACAATGCGTTATCGATGCGTTTTTGAATAGTAGCAGGTAGTTTGGAGAAATCGTCGCCATAAACCACATAACCATGATTCCCATCTCGAAACCAAATACTAGTTGAATATTTGCCAGGGCCGTCTATATCCGTTGATACATAGAACTGGTGAAAATCTGCATGTGGATATTGTTTCTTAAACTTCGCTAATAGATCGGCATTCAACGTTGCGACCTTTTTATTTTCATCGGCAAGGAGCGCTATCTGCTCAGATTTCGACAGTCTTGGGCCACCCCTAGCAATCTCTGCTATGTCCTCTGCAGATAGACCATCATCTTCGTCTGACACAACAAAAGGCATCGTAACTATTGAAGCTATACATACATACAGTTATACCTTTAATATATAATGGTTATCTTAAATGTCACATGTCCTACGGCTGACCATACTGTCTACTTCGATAACCCTATTCTTATCAATAATATTTCGCTAGTCGAGGTCACTCTTAGTCACAATTGGTGGAACCTAGCAGAGAAAGGGAGCTTTAAGTGGGGTGTCGATGGTGTGATGTTTCCACACGAAATTAAGGCGGGGCATTATAGTATAGGAAGCTTGATGACCCAATTCGATCCCGCGGTTGATGCTGGTTTATTGGAATTCATAAACAACGCATTTAGGAAATACTATATTTTCGATGTTAAGAAACCAATCCAGTTAACTAAGAATATCTGCGATTTGCTTGGTATCAAAGTAGGTGGGAGTCCAACAGGCTATGTGACTATCAATGTGGGAAAATACCCCCTGGTGCCAAAAGATATTAATCACATATATATCTACTGTGATGTGGTGGATTCAGATTTCTCACTTCTTGATGGGAAGCCATCTAAAATCCTACATACTTTAAAAACGACATCACACGTTTTTGGTGAAACAACTTATTTTCCACCAACCCTCATACCCATTCGAGCCCTAGGAACGATACGGAACTACATTCGCCTCACAGTTTGCGATGAGAAAGGCAATCTCATAGACTTCAACAAGCAGCCTCTACGTTTCGTATTGAAGCTTGAGTAAATCATACGTATATACAATGGATGGTGATTCGATTCAACCATTTCCAACAGCACCAGGTATCTATCCATCGGGAGCTATAAAGGAACTTAGCGATATAAATGGATCGAGTTTTAGACTGCAAAAAATCTGTGATACGCTTGCTGAGCTAGAACAACAAGCAAAGCACTACGAAGTTGTTCGCAAAAAGTATGCTCGAGCGCGTGGTATCGTTCATGGGATTGCTGTGGCCACAGGTAGCCTGAGTGGCGTTTTATCAGCTTCTGCGTTAGGTTCATCATTTACGGGGATTGGGATACCTGTGGGTATTTCCTTAGGATCAGCGGGTTTCCTGTGTGCCGCCATATCGGCTTCGATGGCTGTTGTTAGTAAGAAACTTGGCGTTCACGTCTCGAAGCATGAAAAGACTGTTATGTTAGCAAAAGCTAAGGCGAATTCCGTGGAAGTCAAAGTCTCAAAAGCTCTATCCGATTGTAACATTTCAGAAGCCGAGTTCGGAAGCGTTATTGATGAGAAAAGGAAATATGAGACGCTTAAACTAGAAATACGGCAAAAAAAAACAGGCAAGAAAGAGGATCGAAAAACGTAGAACAACTTCGATCCGAGATCCGAAAGGAGATGAGAGCAAAACTTGGCAGTCTAGTGGGATAAGAATCAATATCTCCTTCGAAAGAAACCAGCATGGATTTCATTTTAACTTTGATAAAAACAACTGCTCCTAATTCGTATAAATTACCGTGTTGTTTTGGTTCATATGCTAATTTCGAGACAATTTCGAGACAACAAGAAAGAGGATCAAAAAAAAAACGTAGAACAACTTCGATCCGAGATCCGAAAGGAGATGAGAGCAAAACTTGGCAGTCTAGTGGGGGTAAGAATAAATATCTCCTTCGAAAGAAACCAGCATGGATTTCATTTTAACTTTGATAAAAACAACTGCTCTTAATTCGTATAAATTACCGTGTTGTTTTGGTTCATATGCTAATTTTGAGACAACGCGTGGGTGACGCTAATTAACATACGTCAACTGCTTAAAACATAAGTATGATATTTTATCACTGAATACTTCGTCTAGCACACATGGCCCCACGGGTTTGTCGCTGGGACTTGTGATCGACACAAGTCGTAGCGCGTCTGCCGATGTGGCAGAAGTTAAAGTAAGTTAAAGTAATACAGTAGAAATCAGCGGCCAGAGTACAAGATACCTGTGTGAGAACCAAATGTGGTCAGAAGCTGAACTACAGTAGAACGAATACAGTGAAAGGCCGGGCCCGGCAATGTTGGCATCGCAAGAATAAAAACCTCTCTAGGAACAAAAAGGAGAAAGAAGGAAAAAGGTGAAAGTGGGTTCCTAGAGAGGTTCTGGTGACACCAGTTTTGGTACTTTGGTTTTTTGGTTTTTTTCATTATTAATTTTTTTTCTTCTTACTGTCTTAGACTAAATTCTTGAATGAGTACATATCAACGGATGTCGTTCTCACGAATTAGCCGTTTTGGTTAAATAGGAAATGAGTCGTTAAACTTTTGGTTAAGTAATCGCACATATGTTATTCGAGGTAATTAAACTTTATCACTATTTTAGACCGTGTCTCGTATAGATGGGCTCAAAGTGGGAATTGTAAGCAATCAACTCATTGATAAAACGCACGACCGAACCCTTATATATACCACACCGTTTAACAACATCAATAAGAGACATACGAGATCCCGAACGATGTAGTACCTCGTAACTCGCCCCAACGACTTTAGTTCTAAGTATGGAGCTGGTACCTATATTGTTTTCTATTGCCTTATGAACAATCTCATAGACTATTTGTTGGGCATTCTTAGGTACTCCTTGGGGGTCGAGTTTAGCAAAAGTCGTTGCAATGTGAGGAGCTATTCGATCGGTATTCAAATCTATATCGATCTTACCGTCATCGTGTAGAGAACGTATAAAGACATTTCCACGACATATGCTTTTATCGTTTAGTTGCATAAAACGAGCGACCTCTCCTTTAGATCTAATGAACCCACATTGTATACACGCTTGATAAAGTATAGCAGCTAAAATAGTTCGTTTCGCATAGCTACGTTTGGTACAAACTTTCTGTACTTGAAGGAATGCGTAGGATACGATTACTAATACATTTGTGGGAAACGAGAGGTCGTAATTTCGTTTATAAATAGTGCCGTATGCTAGTAGTTCTCGCATTATCGTTCGTGGTTGCAATTCTTCGTTATCGCTTTGCTTTGGGATTGTGCGGTCTAGATCATGTTGATATCGAAAGCTATCCGGCCCTACTATGTGTAACCTAGTAGTAAGATTGGTGGTTGTTTCTTCACATGATTCGGTCTCTGAAATAAGACCACAGGCGGGACATATGAATTCCGTTCCTTGCATTTCCGTCGGGCATAGACATTCGGAACATGTTTCACCAGTGTTAATGTGCGACAATGGTTTAATATGTAACAATGGTTTGATATGTAGGCTTGCACAAATTTCTGGACCAAGTAATCTGATAAGATCATCCATACTAGTTGTATACTATATGCCTGTCAATTGTTCAATTGTTCGTTTGTTAAAAAAAAAAAAAAAAAAAAAAATGAAGAGAGGTCGCATAACAATTTCTCTTCATTCTTTTTTTTTTTTTTTTCGTATCGTGATTTCTACTTATCCTCCGATCCTACCACATTTAGATCTTTCTCACTGATGGAGAGGTCATCCAATGCATTATCGAGATCGTGAATGTCCACCACATTTTGATCTTTTTCCGATTCCACTACATTTAGATCTTTCTCCGATTCTACTACATTTGAACACGCGATATTCGTAGACTCGTTAGCTCGTTTCTTATCAAGGTTCTTCTTATTGCGAATGGTACGGCGTTGAGGTGCACCACATTTTGAACAAAGGTCGTTAGTAGTACGACAGCCTCGACCACACGTCAAACATGGAACGAATATAGCACATCCTCTTCCTATCTGGAAGTTATGTTGAGAGCAATACTCTGACGTCTTTGAACACTTACTTATACATTTCGTGGTCTTTCCTCGCATCAACCAATCACAAGTTCTTGTCTCAATCATCGTGCAATATACCTATATATGTTATATGTCTAATTGGTATCTTAGTTGTGACGTCTACGTTGAGGTTCTTCAATTATACGCACTTGTCTAATCTGTGTGGTATTAATACGTACTAAGATAACAGCATACGTTAATATCGTGAAGTAGAGAATGTATGTTAGTACCATGGATGGATATACTGTAAACTAATCATTCCTTTAATAGGTGTTAAAATGTAAAATACGATGAAAAAAATAGTACAACAAAACTGCGCCAATCTGGAAAAAAGCAGTAGAAACCGGAGCTGTGCTCAAGTTTGGATCTTTAGGTGTAAGAATGCCTAAGGACAATTTGGACGTTGCGAGAGATCCTATGTGGCAGCATAAGCATTTATGTAGTAATCTAGTAGAGCGTTTTCGTCCTCTATGGTGAGCTGGGAGCGCTTAATGAGCCACTCAGTGATCCATTTAGCGGTATTAAGATGATCGTTGCTACAGGCGCATAGTAGAGCATGATGAACGTATTTATACTCTATAGTTATCTGAAAGCATCGAATGAGCCACTTAACGGTGTTGAGATGGCCATTCCTACAGGCATCTAGTATAGCAAACCCGACGGCTTTATCCTCTTTGGTGAACTGGAAGTGCTTAGTGAGCCACTTAACGATATCAAGACGGCCATCCTTACAGGCAGCGCATAGAACGTAATCGGTGTGTCCATCCATTTTATCGAACCATAAGTGCTTAATGAGCCACTTAATAACGTTAAGATTACCATATTCACTGGCGTAGACAAGAGGAAAGCTATCATCGATGTAGTTTGCGGAAATACCGAAAGTCCCAGCCAAATTGTCTCGATCGTTGTCATTACGAGTAGACCTAAGACCGAAAGTGAGTACTCGTTTACGGAACTCTTGGTCTATGTTTTTGTAGCGCACGAGAGATGCGGCACCGTTTAGGCGTTTCGATGTCCTTGCGATGTTTGCGAATGATTCTGGGCCTGCATGCTCTACTATCTTGACTAAGATTTCTATGGGGAGGCACGGTATGCTATCCATAGTGGAAGAGATCGATATACTGCATAGTAATCCCTTCTCTAATAGGGTGTTAAAATGTAAAAAGTACGATTTAAAAATAGTACAACAAAACTGCTTTAATCCGGAAAAAAGCGGTAGAAACCGATCTATTAATATAATGTATAAATACAATAAATGAACTGTAGTAGAATATTAAATGCCGTGTTCTGGCCCACGTTGTATTTTTTTTTTTTTCATCTAATGGACCCCGAACGAAGTGAGGGCTGAACGAAGTGAGGATGTCCATTAGATGAAAAAACAACAAAAAAATACAACGTGGGCCAGAACCGGCATTTACTATACTACTGATAGGTTAGGTCTATTTAGGCTCATTACACGTGTAGTAACTGTGTAGGCCTATTATACGTGTAGTAATGATAGGTTAGGTCTATTTAGGCCCATTACACGTGTAGTAACGAGAGGTTAGGTCTATTTAGGCCTATTATACGTGTAGTAACGAGAGGTTAGGTCTATTTAGGCCCATTACACGTGTAGTAACTTTGTAGGCCCATTACACGTGTAGTAACGAGAGGTTGGGTCTATTTAGGCCCATTTAACCGTGTAGTAACGAGAGGTTAGGTCTATTTAGGCCCATTACACGTGTAGTAACGAGAGGTTAGGTCTATTTAGGCCCATTACACGTGTAGTAACTTTGTAGGCCTATTATACGTGTAGTAACGAGAGGTTAGGTCTATTTAGGCCCATTACACGTGTAGTAACGAGAGGTTAGGTCTATTTAGGCCCATTACACGTGTAGTAACTTTGTAGGCCTATAATACGTGTAGTAACGAGAGGTTAGGTCTATTTAGGCCCATTACACGTGTAGTAACGAGAGGTTAGGTCTATTTAGGCCCATTACACGTGTAGTAACTTTGTGGGCCTATTATACGTGTAGTAACGAGAGGTTAGGTCTATTTAGGCCCATTACACCTGTAGTAACGAGAGGTTAGGTCTATTTAGGCCCATTAGAGAGGTTAGGCCTATTTAGGCTCAGTTACACGTGTAGTACCTAACTAAATAGACCTTACCTCCTCTCGTTCTATTTAGGCCCATTACACGTGTAGTAACGAGAGGTTGGTCTATTTAGGCCCATTACACGTGTAGTAACGAGAGGTTAGGCCTATTTAGGCCCATTATAGAGGTTAGGCCTATTTAGGCCCAGTTACACGTGTAGTACCTAACTAAATAGACCTAACCTCCTCTCGTTCTATTTAGGCCCATTACACGTGTAGTAACGAAGGCATTTTGTCCGCTTGAGCCAAGATAATTAATTTGTGAAAGAGAAAGGTTTTAAGAGAGGTGTATTATTGGTGTTTTCTTCAGCATTAAAGTACTTTGTTAGACGGGTGTATATGTTGTAGTTTAAAAAATACTTCAGGTTAAATTTGTCCAAACTAGTTTATTTTTGTCCAAACTAGTTTATTTTTTCCAACCTAGTTTATTTTTGTCCAAACTAGGTTATTTTGGTTCAACCTAGTTTATTTTCTGTCCAAACTAGGTTATATTTTCAACCGGCTAGGTTATTTTGTGTCCAACCTATGTTATTTTTCCCAAACAGTAATTTTTAGGCTTATTTAAATGTAGGGTAGCATTATATTTATCTGTTGTTTAGTGACTTAGCCTTTAAAAAACAAAACAGAATTAGGGACTAGCTCTAAACACCCTAAATTAGTGAGCACCAGTTGTTGATTAAATCTAGGGGTAGGGTTTGTATTGGTTCACAGGATCATTAAATAAGCATTATATGTATCTGTTGTTTAGTGACTTAGCCGTAAAAAAAATAGTGACTAGCTCTAAACAACCTAAATTAGTGACTAGCTCTAAAGACCCTATATAAGTGAGCGCCCGTTGTGGACGGTTAGGGTATTTTTAAATGTAGGGGTATAGGGTTTGTAGTGGTTCAGAGGACCATTAAAGAAGTATTATATTTATCTGTTGTTTAATAGTGACTTCGCCATAAAGAAAAACAAAATTAGTAACTATCTCTAAACACCCTAAATAAGTGAGCACCAGTTGTTGACGGTTAGGGTGTTTTTAAATGTAGGGGTAGGGTATTGTAACTTCACATGCAGGACCATTAAATAAGTATTATTTATCTGTTGTTTAGTGACTTAGCCGTAAAAAAAAGTGACTTTATAGCTATAAACACCCAAAATTAGTGAGCACCTATTGAAAAAATAACTAGGTTGAATTACTAAAGTAAACAAGGTTTAAAAAATAAACTAGTTCATTTTGGTTCAACTTAGGTTATTTTTTTCAACCTAGGTTATTTTTTAACCTCGTTTATTTCTTATTATGGGTTCAATCACAGTAGAATTTCTCTTCCCATATTAATTATTGTTTACCTGTGTTGTCTTAAGTCACAAATTAGCGCTATAAACTACATATAATTTACAAACTGTTTCTTTATTGTCAGGAGTTAGAACCAGTCGTTATTTGGAACGGCGTACTTCCATTTTGTTCTAGTCACAGCGTGTTATTCTATTTGGAAAGCTGAGTCTAACGAGTACGAGGTTTAGTCCAAGATCCTCTGAACTCGTTACTTTAAGATACTGTTTAGCTCTTTCGTAGAAGTCTTCTCCCAGTCAATGTTAGCGTTGATTCGCTTATATATTATTTAGCTCAGTGATTACTCTGTAAAAGTCGGTTCGGTTCACAGTTTGTTTTGAAGTACGAGTGGAGCCGTAAAGTAAACCTGATCATCTATAAACAATATATGTTTCTGAATTTAGCTTTCTTACTTCCCTTGAGTTTTCATAAAAGAACGCAGAGTCAACACAAACTTCGTCTGTATTTTCATCTGTGTTATCGTCCATGTTATATTTTTCAGTCCAATTTCGTTAGCAATGCACATGCGTGAAAACATAATTTGCATAAGACCTGACATCATAGTTATATTAATGATTTAAATGACAACCACGTCATCGAATGTTTCTGTGGTAAAGTGGTAAGGTTCTGGTCTTCCAAGCCGATGATTCAGAGTTCGAGTATCGTCTGGGATGAAACAAAGTAAGTAATAATGATGTGTAATATTAATTAATGTAATGATGGTAAGGGGGATCAGAGAGGTGTAGAAAGAAGATAGTGGGACAAAGGAAAGAAGATAGTGGGACAAAGGAAAGGAGGGGAGGTATAGAATACGAAAACCTACTGAATTCGTTTTAAAATGTGACCCCTAAAAAAACTAAACCCCATTTTTTTTTTATGACTCCCCAAAAAGAAAGGATCCCTTTTTAGAATGATTGATATCTAACAAAAATAACCTAGGTTGAAAAAAATAAACTAGTTTGGACAAATTTAACCTGAAGTTTTTTTTGACCTGCAACATATATATGGTATCAGCTCTACACAACAGACGCACAACTAAACTAATAGGACGTGAAATCAACTTGAAGCTCTAATGATTAATACACTCAGTTCATCCGGCCGTGCATGGGTCCTCTAGCTCTGGGAACTGCGTAGGTACATGTCATATGTTCCTCTATCTAGAGATTCATTCTCTCTCAACCGTTACATTGAACAGAAACAAAATTCGACGTTTAACCTTCAATTACAGGCTGAACAACTGCTAAAGGTCTCTAAAATAACTAAAAAATGTGCCAATCGTTGGAAGTTCATGTCTGCTCGGTTATTTATGGACATGAAACGTTTACTGATTACCATTGGTCTCGAGTTGTCTTATCTATACTTCGTTTATACTAAGTACTCTTGAATACTTACAACTTTAAGTTCATATTTCAAGTTATTCCAGACAGGAGACGAAGAAGCGTGTGTTGATTTATGAAGACGCTTTTAAGTATAGTACCGCTTTCTGTAATCGAAACTCGATACTAAATATATGCATGACCTTTCAAACAACTGAATATGCCAAATGCCTTGTGAGTTGACTTTCAGTCGCTTGTCCGATACGAGATCCTCAGTTGAAGAAACTTATCCTATGATTTTTGCTCAGTTTTCAAAACTGCTAACCTAGAATAATTTCTATAGGTTACTTTTAATTACTAAAGTTTCCATAAGGGACCGTCATTATTTATGGAGGACGGGGGAGAGAAATTATTAAAGTTCTCAACAAATTTCGTAAACCCCCGCCCCCAATATAGATATGCCATTAAAATTTCGATCTCTCATAGAAACAAACCCCCCACCCCCATTCAAGGTAATGCTAAATTCCAATTGGATCTGTGGTTTAGCCGGGTCCTGACTTTGATCTGTCAGCCCCTATGGTTGTTTCAGGTCCTGTCAGGCCACTATGGTTGTTTCAGGTCCTGTCAGCCCCTATGGTTGTTTCAGGTCCTGTCAGCCCCCAGCTATGGTTGTTTCAGGTCCTGTCAGCCCGCAGCTATGGTTGTTTCAGGTCCTGTCAGCCCCAGCTATGGTTGTTTCAGGTCCTGTCAGCTCCCAGCTATGGTTGTTTCAGGTCCTGTCAGGCCACTATGGTTGTTTCAGGTCCTGTCAGGCCACTATGGTTGTTTCAGGTCCTGTCAGCCCCTATGGTTGTTTCAGGTCCTGTCAGCCCCTATGGTTGTTTCAGGTCCTGTCAGCCCCTATGGTTGTTTCAGGTCCTGTCAGCCCCTATGATTGTTTCAGGTCCTGTCAGCCCCTATGGTTGTTTCAGGTCCTGTCAGCCCCTATGGTTGTTTCAGGTCTGTCAGCCACTATGATTGTTTCAGGTCCTGTCAGCCCCTATGATTGTTTCAGGTCCTGTCAGCCCCTATGGTTGTTTCAGGTCCTGTCAGCCCCTATGGTTGTTTCAGGTCCTGTCAGCCCCTATGGTTGTTTCAGGTCCTGTCAGCCCCTATGGTTGTTTCAGGTCCTGTCAGCCCCTATGGTTGTTTCAGGTCCTGTCAGCCCCTATGGTTGTTTCAGGTCCTGTCAGCCCCTATGGTTGTTTCAGGTCCTGTCAGCCCCTATGGTTGTTTCAGGTCCTGTCAGGCCACTATGATTGTTTCAGGTCCTGTCAGCCCCTATGGTTGTTTCAGGTCCTGTCAGCCCCTATGGTTGTTTCAGCTCCTGTCAGCCCCTATGGTTGTTTCAGGTCCTGTCAGCCCCTATGGTTGTTTCAGGTCCTGTCAGCCCCTATGGTTATTTCTGGTCCTGTCAGCCCCCAGCTATGGTTGTTTCAGGTCCTGTCAGCCCCCAGCTATGGTTATTTCAGGTCCTGTCAGCCCCCAGCTATGGTTGTTTCAGGTCCTGTCAGCCCTCAGCTATGGTTGTTTCAGGTCCTGTCAGCCCCTATGGTTGTTTCAGGTCCTGTCAGGCCACTATGATTGTTTCAGGTCCTGTCAGCCCCTATGGTTGTTTCAGGTCCTGTCAGCCCCTATGGTTGTTTCAGGTCCTGTCAGCCCCTATGGTTGTTTCAGGTTCTGTCAGCCCCCAGCTATGGTTGTTTCAGGTCCGGTCAGGCCACTATGATTGTTTCAGGTCCTGTCAGCCCCCAGCTATGGTTGTTTCAGGTCCTGTCAGCCCCCAGCTATGGTTGTTTCAGGTCCTGTCAGCCCCCAGCTATGGTTGTTTCAGGTCCTGTCAGCCCCCAGCTATGGTTGTTTCAGGTCCTGTCAGCCCCAGCTATGGTTGTTTCAGGACCTGTCAGCCCTAGCTATGGTTGTTTCAGGTCCTGTCAGCCCTCAGCTATGGTTGTTTCAGGTCCTGTCAGCCCCCAGCTATGGTTGTTTCAGGTCCTGTCAGCCCCCAGCTATGGTTGTTTTAGGTCCTGTCAGCCCCCAGCTATGGTTGTTTCAGGTCCTGTCAGCCCCCAGCTATGGTTGTTTCAGGTGCTGTCAGCCCCCAGCTATGGTTGTTTCAGGTCCTGTCAGCCCTCAGCTATGGTTGTTTCAGGTCCTGTCAGCCCCTATGGTTGTTTCAGGTCCTGTCAGGCCACTATGATTGTTTCAGGTCCTGTCAGCCCCCAGCTATGGTTGTTTCAGGTCCTGTCAGCCCCCAGCTATGGTTGTTTCAGGTCCTGTCAGCCCCCAGCTATGGTTGTTTCAGGTCCTGTCAGCCCCCAGCTATGGTTGTTTCAGGTCCTGTCAGCCCCCAGCTATGGTTGTTTCAGGTCCTGTCAGCCCCAGCTATGGTTGTTTCAGGTCCTGTCAGCCCCCAGCTATGGTTGTTTCAGGTCCTGTCAGGCCACTATGATTGTTTCAGGTCCTGTCAGCCCCTATGGTTGTTTCAGGTCCTGTCAGCCCCTATGGTTGTTTCAGGTCCTGTCAGCCCCTATGGTTGTTTCAGGTCCTGTCAGCCCCTATGGTTGTTTCAGGGCCTGTCAGCCCCTATGGTTGTTTCAGGTCCTGTCAGCCCCCAGCTATGGTTGTTTCAGGTCCTGTCAGCCCCTATGGTTGTTTCAGGTCCTGTCAGCCCCTATGGTTGTTTCAGGTCCTGTCAGCCCCTATGGTTGTTTCAGGTCCTGTCAGCCCCTATGGTTGTTTCAGGGCCTGTCAGCCCCTATGGTTGTTTCAGGTCCTGTCAGCCCCTATGGTTATTTCTGGTCCTGTCAGCCCCCAGCTATGGTTGTTTCAGGTCCTGTCAGCCCCTATGGTTGTTTCAGGTCCTGTCAGCCCCTATGGTTGTTTCAGGTCCTGTCAGGCCACTATGGTTGTTTCAGGTCCTGTCAGCCCCTATGGTTGTTTCAGGTCCTGTCAGCCCCCAGCTATGGTTGTTTCAGGTCCTGTCAGCCCGCAGCTATGGTTGTTTCAGGTCCTGTCAGCCCCAGCTATGGTTGTTTCAGGTCCTGTCAGCTCCCAGCTATGGTTGTTTCAGGTCCTGTCAGGCCACTATGGTTGTTTCAGGTCCTGTCAGGCCACTATGGTTGTTTCAGGTCCTGTCAGCCCCTATGGTTGTTTCAGGTCCTGTCAGCCCCTATGGTTGTTTCAGGTCCTGTCAGCCCCTATGGTTGTTTCAGGTCCTGTCAGCCCCTATGATTGTTTCAGGTCCTGTCAGCCCCTATGGTTGTTTCAGGTCCTGTCAGCCCCTATGGTTGTTTCAGGTCTGTCAGCCACTATGATTGTTTCAGGTCCTGTCAGCCCCTATGATTGTTTCAGGTCCTGTCAGCCCCTATGGTTGTTTCAGGTCCTGTCAGCCCCTATGGTTGTTTCAGGTCCTGTCAGCCCCTATGGTTGTTTCAGGTCCTGTCAGCCCCTATGGTTGTTTCAGGTCCTGTCAGCCCCTATGGTTGTTTCAGGTCCTGTCAGCCCCTATGGTTGTTTCAGGTCCTGTCAGCCCCTATGGTTGTTTCAGGTCCTGTCAGCCCCTATGGTTGTTTCAGGTCCTGTCAGGCCACTATGATTGTTTCAGGTCCTGTCAGCCCCTATGGTTGTTTCAGGTCCTGTCAGCCCCTATGGTTGTTTCAGCTCCTGTCAGCCCCTATGGTTGTTTCAGGTCCTGTCAGCCCCTATGGTTGTTTCAGGTCCTGTCAGCCCCTATGGTTATTTCTGGTCCTGTCAGCCCCCAGCTATGGTTGTTTCAGGTCCTGTCAGCCCCCAGCTATGGTTATTTCAGGTCCTGTCAGCCCCCAGCTATGGTTGTTTCAGGTCCTGTCAGCCCTCAGCTATGGTTGTTTCAGGTCCTGTCAGCCCCTATGGTTGTTTCAGGTCCTGTCAGGCCACTATGATTGTTTCAGGTCCTGTCAGCCCCTATGGTTGTTTCAGGTCCTGTCAGCCCCTATGGTTGTTTCAGGTCCTGTCAGCCCCTATGGTTGTTTCAGGTTCTGTCAGCCCCCAGCTATGGTTGTTTCAGGTCCGGTCAGGCCACTATGATTGTTTCAGGTCCTGTCAGCCCCCAGCTATGGTTGTTTCAGGTCCTGTCAGCCCCCAGCTATGGTTGTTTCAGGTCCTGTCAGCCCCCAGCTATGGTTGTTTCAGGTCCTGTCAGCCCCCAGCTATGGTTGTTTCAGGTCCTGTCAGCCCCAGCTATGGTTGTTTCAGGACCTGTCAGCCCTAGCTATGGTTGTTTCAGGTCCTGTCAGCCCTCAGCTATGGTTGTTTCAGGTCCTGTCAGCCCCCAGCTATGGTTGTTTCAGGTCCTGTCAGCCCCCAGCTATGGTTGTTTTAGGTCCTGTCAGCCCCCAGCTATGGTTGTTTCAGGTCCTGTCAGCCCCCAGCTATGGTTGTTTCAGGTGCTGTCAGCCCCCAGCTATGGTTGTTTCAGGTCCTGTCAGCCCTCAGCTATGGTTGTTTCAGGTCCTGTCAGCCCCTATGGTTGTTTCAGGTCCTGTCAGGCCACTATGATTGTTTCAGGTCCTGTCAGCCCCCAGCTATGGTTGTTTCAGGTCCTGTCAGCCCCCAGCTATGGTTGTTTCAGGTCCTGTCAGCCCCCAGCTATGGTTGTTTCAGGTCCTGTCAGCCCCCAGCTATGGTTGTTTCAGGTCCTGTCAGCCCCCAGCTATGGTTGTTTCAGGTCCTGTCAGCCCCAGCTATGGTTGTTTCAGGTCCTGTCAGCCCCCAGCTATGGTTGTTTCAGGTCCTGTCAGGCCACTATGATTGTTTCAGGTCCTGTCAGCCCCTATGGTTGTTTCAGGTCCTGTCAGCCCCTATGGTTGTTTCAGGTCCTGTCAGCCCCTATGGTTGTTTCAGGTCCTGTCAGCCCCTATGGTTGTTTCAGGGCCTGTCAGCCCCTATGGTTGTTTCAGGTCCTGTCAGCCCCTATGGTTATTTCTGGTCCTGTCAGCCCCCAGCTATGGTTGTTTCAGGTCCTGTCAGCCCCTATGGTTGTTTCAGGTCCTGTCAGCCCCTATGGTTGTTTCAGGTCCTGTCAGCCCCTATGGTTGTTTCAGGTCCTGTCAGGCCACTATGATTGTTTCAGGTCCTGTCAGCCCCCAGCTATGGTTGTTTCAGGTCCTGTCAGCCCCCAGCTATGGTTGTTTCAGGTCCTGTCAGCCCCAGCTATGGTTGTTTCAGGTCCTGTCAGCCCCCAGCTATGGTTGTTTCAGGTCCTGTCAGGCCACTATGATTGTTTCAGGTCCTGTCAGCCCCTATGGTTGTTTCAGGTCCTGTCAGCCCCTATGGTTGTTTCAGGTCCTGTCAGCCCCTATGGTTGTTTCAGGTCCTGTCAGCCCCTATGGTTGTTTCAGGGCCTGTCAGCCCCTATGGTTGTTTCAGGTCCTGTCAGCCCCTATGGTTATTTCTGGTCCTGTCAGCCCCCAGCTATGGTTGTTTCAGGTCCTGTCAGCCCCCAGCTATGGTTGTTTCAGGTCCTGTCAGCCCCCAGCTATGGTTGTTTCAGGTCCTGTCAGCCCTCAGCTATGGTTGTTTCAGGTCCTGTCAGCCCCTATGGTTGTTTCAGGTCCTGTCAGCCCCTATGGTTGTTTCAGGTCCTGTCAGCCCCCAGCTATGGTTGTTTTAGGTCCTGTCAGCCCCTATGGTTGTTTCAGGTCCTGTCAGCCCCTATGGTTGTTTCAGGTCCTGTCAGGCCACTATGATTGTTTCAGGTCCTGTCAGCCCCTATGGTTGTTTCAGGGCCTGTCAGCCCCTATGGTTGTTTCAGGTCCTGTCAGCCCCTATGGTTATTTCTGGTCCTGTCAGCCCCCAGCTATGGTTGTTTCAGGTCCTGTCAGCCCCCAGCTATGGTTGTTTCAGGTCCTGTCAGCCCCCAGCTATGGTTGTTTCAGGTCCTGTCAGCCCTCAGCTATGGTTGTTTCAGGTCCTGTCAGCCCCTATGGTTGTTTCAGGTCCTGTCAGCCCCTATGGTTGTTTCAGGTCCTGTCAGCCCCTATGGTTGTTTCAGGTCCTGTCAGCCCCTATGGTTGTTTCAGGTCCTGTCAGCCCCTATGGTTGTTTCAGGTCCTGTCAGGCCACTATGATTGTTTCAGGTCCTGTCAGCCCCTATGGTTGTTTCAGGGCCTGTCAGCCCCTATGGTTGTTTCAGGTCCTGTCAGCCCCTATGGTTATTTCTGGTCCTGTCAGCCCCCAGCTATGGTTGTTTCAGGTCCTGTCAGCCCCCAGCTATGGTTGTTTCAGGTCCTGTCAGCCCCCAGCTATGGTTGTTTCAGGTCCTGTCAGCCCTCAGCTATGGTTGTTTCAGGTCCTGTCAGCCCCTATGGTTGTTTCAGGTCCTGTGAGCCCCCAGCTATGGTTGTTTCAGGTCCTGTCAGCCCCCAGCTATGGTTGTTTCAGGTCCTGTCAGCCCCTATGGTTGTTTCAGGTCCTGTCAGCCCCCAGCTATGGTTGTTTCAGGTGCTGTCAGCCCCCAGCTATGGTTGTTTCAGGTCCTGTCAGCCCTCAGCTATGGTTGTTTCAGGTCCTGTCAGCCCCTATGGTTGTTTCAGGTCCTGTCAGGCCACTATGATTGTTTCAGGTCCTGTCAGCCCCCAGCTATGGTTGTTTCAGGTCCTGTCAGCCCCCAGCTATGGTTGTTTCAGGTCCTGTCAGCCCCCAGCTATGGTTGTTTCAGGTCCTGTCAGCCCCCAGCTATGGTTGTTTCAGGTCCTGTCAGCCCCCAGCTATGGTTGTTTCAGGTCCTGTCAGCCCCTATGGTTGTTTCAGGTCCTGTCAGCCCCTATGGTTGTTTCAGGTCCTGTCAGCCCCTATGGTTGTTTCAGGTCCTGTCAGGCCACTATGATTGTTTCAGGTCCTGTCAGCCCCTATGGTTGTTTCAGGGCCTGTCAGCCCCTATGGTTGTTTCAGGTCCTGTCAGCCCCTATGGTTATTTCTGGTCCTGTCAGCCCCCAGCTATGGTTGTTTCAGGTCCTGTCAGCCCCCAGCTATGGTTGTTTCAGGTCCTGTCAGCCCCCAGCTATGGTTGTTTCAGGTCCTGTCAGCCCTCAGCTATGGTTGTTTCAGGTCCTGTCAGCCCCTATGGTTGTTTCAGGTCCTGTCAGCCCCTATGGTTGTTTCAGGTCCTGTCAGCCCCTATGGTTGTTTCAGGTCCTGTCAGCCCCTATGGTTGTTTCAGGTCCTGTCAGCCCCTATGGTTGTTTCAGGTCCTGTCAGGCCACTATGATTGTTTCAGGTCCTGTCAGCCCCTATGGTTGTTTCAGGGCCTGTCAGCCCCTATGGTTGTTTCAGGTCCTGTCAGCCCCTATGGTTATTTCTGGTCCTGTCAGCCCCCAGCTATGGTTGTTTCAGGTCCTGTCAGCCCCCAGCTATGGTTGTTTCAGGTCCTGTCAGCCCCCAGCTATGGTTGTTTCAGGTCCTGTCAGCCCTCAGCTATGGTTGTTTCAGGTCCTGTCAGCCCCTATGGTTGTTTCAGGTCCTGTGAGCCCCCAGCTATGGTTGTTTCAGGTCCTGTCAGCCCCCAGCTATGGTTGTTTCAGGTCCTGTCAGCCCCCAGCTATGGTTGTTTCAGGTCCTGTCAGCCCTCAGCTATGGTTGTTTCAGGTCCTGTCAGCCCCCAGCTATGGTTGTTTCAGGTCCTGTCAGGCCACTATGATTGTTTCAGGTCCTGTCAGCCCCTATGGTTGTTTCAGGTCCTGTCAGCCCCTATGGTTGTTTCAGGTCCTGTCAGCCCCTATGGTTGTTTCAGGTCCTGTCAGCCCCTATGGTTGTTTCAGGGCCTGTCAGCCCCTATGGTTGTTTCAGGTCCTGTCAGCCCCTATGGTTATTTCTGGTCCTGTCAGCCCCCAGCTATGGTTGTTTCAGGTCCTGTCAGCCCCCAGCTATGGTTGTTTCAGGTCCTGTCAGCCCCTATGGTTGTTTCAGGTCCTGTCAGCCCCTATGGTTGTTTCAGGTCCTGTCAGCCCCTATGGTTGTTTCAGGTCCTGTCAGCCCCTATGGTTGTTTCAGGTCCTGTCAGCCCCTATGGTTGTTTCAGGTTCTGTCAGCCCCCAGCTATGGTTGTTTCAGGTCCGGTCAGGCCACTATGATTGTTTCAGGTCCTGTCAGCCCCCAGCTATGGTTGTTTCAGGTCCTGTCAGCCCCCAGCTATGGTTGTTTCAGGTCCTGTCAGCCCCCAGCTATGGTTGTTTCAGGTCCTGTCAGCCCCAGCTATGGTTGTTTCAGGTCCTGTCAGCCCTAGCTATGGTTGTTTCAGGTCCTGTCAGCCCTCAGCTATGGTTGTTTCAGGTCCTGTCAGCCCCCAGCTATGGTTGTTTCAGGTCCTGTCAGCCCCCAGCTATGGTTGTTTTAGGTCCTGTCAGCCCCCAGCTATGATTGTTTCAGGTCCTGTCAGCCCCCAGCTATGGTTGTTTCAGGTGCTGTCAGCCCCCAGCTATGGTTGTTTCAGGTCCTGTCAGCCCTCAGCTATGGTTGTTTCAGGTCCTGTCAGCCCCTATGGTTGTTTCAGGTCCTGTCAGGCCACTATGATTGTTTCAGGTCCTGTCAGCCCCCAGCTATGGTTGTTTCAGGTCCTGTCAGCCCCCAGCTATGGTTGTTTCAGGTCCTGTCAGCCCCCAGCTATGGTTGTTTCAGGTCCTGTCAGCCCCCAGCTATGGTTGTTTCAGGTCCTGTCAGCCCCCAGCTATGGTTGTTTCAGGTCCTGTCAGCCCCAGCTATGGTTGTTTCAGGTCCTGTCAGCCCCCAGCTATGGTTGTTTCAGGTCCTGTCAGGCCACTATGATTGTTTCAGGTCCTGTCAGCCCCCAGCTATGGTTGTTTCAGGTCCTGTCAGGCCACTATGATTGTTTCAGGTCCTGTCAGCCCCTATGGTTGTTTCAGGTCCTGTCAGCCCCTATGGTTGTTTCAGGTCCTGTCAGCCCCTATGGTTGTTTCAGGTCCTGTCAGCCCCTATGGTTGTTTCAGGGCCTGTCAGCCCCTATGGTTGTTTCAGTTCCTGTCAGCCCCTATGGTTATTTCTGGTCCTGTCAGCCCCCAGCTATGGTTGTTTCAGGTCCTGTCAGCCCCTATGGTTGTTTCAGGTCCTGTCAGCCCCTATGGTTGTTTCAGGTCCTGTCAGCCCCTATGGTTGTTTCAGGTCCTGTCAGGCCACTATGATTGTTTCAGGTCCTGTCAGCCCCCAGCTATGGTTGTTTCAGGTCCTGTCAGCCCCCAGCTATGGTTGTTTCAGGTCCTGTCAGCCCCAGCTATGGTTGTTTCAGGTCCTGTCAGCCCCCAGCTATGGTTGTTTCAGGTCCTGTCAGGCCACTATGATTGTTTCAGGTCCTGTCAGCCCCTATGGTTGTTTCAGGTCCTGTCAGCCCCTATGGTTGTTTCAGGTCCTGTCAGCCCCTATGGTTGTTTCAGGTCCTGTCAGCCCCTATGGTTGTTTCAGGGCCTGTCAGCCCCTATGGTTGTTTCAGGTCCTGTCAGCCCCTATGGTTATTTCTGGTCCTGTCAGCCCCCAGCTATGATTGTTTCAGGTCCTGTCAGCCCTAGCTATGGTTGTTTCAGGGCCTGTCAGCCCTCAGCTATGGTTGTTTCAGGTCCTGTCAGCCCCCAGCTATGGTTGTTTCAGGTCCTGTCAGCCCCCAGCTATGGTTGTTTTAGGTCCTGTCAGCCCCCAGCTATGGTTGTTTCAGGTCCTGTCAGCCCCCAGCTATGGTTGTTTCAGGTGCTGTCAGCCCCCAGCTATGGTTGTTTCAGGTCCTGTCAGCCCTCAGCTATGGTTGTTTCAGGTCCTGTCAGCCCCTATGGTTGTTTCAGGTCCTGTCAGGCCACTATGATTGTTTCAGGTCCTGTCAGCCCCCAGCTATGGTTGTTTCAGGTCCTGTCAGCCCCCAGCTATGGTTGTTTCAGGTCCTGTCAGCCCCCAGCTATGGTTGTTTCAGGTCCTGTCAGCCCCCAGCTATGGTTGTTTCAGGTCCTGTCAGCCCCCAGCTATGGTTGTTTCAGGTCCTGTCAGCCCCAGCTATGGTTGTTTCAGGTCCTGTCAGCCCCCAGCTATGGTTGTTTCAGGTCCTGTCAGGCCACTATGATTGTTTCAGGTCCTGTCAGCCCCCAGCTATGGTTGTTTCAGGTCCTGTCAGGCCACTATGATTGTTTCAGGTCCTGTCAGCCCCTATGGTTGTTTCAGGTCCTGTCAGCCCCTATGGTTGTTTCAGGTCCTGTCAGCCCCTATGGTTGTTTCAGGGCCTGTCAGCCCCTATGGTTGTTTCAGGTCCTGTCAGCCCCTATGGTTATTTCTGGTCCTGTCAGCCCCCAGCTATGGTTGTTTCAGGTCCTGTCAGCCCCTATGGTTGTTTCAGGTCCTGTCAGCCCCTATGGTTGTTTCAGGTCCTGTCAGCCCCTATGGTTGTTTCAGGTCCTGTCAGGCCACTATGATTGTTTCAGGTCCTGTCAGCCCCCAGCTATGGTTGTTTCAGGTCCTGTCAGCCCCCAGCTATGGTTGTTTCAGGTCCTGTCAGCCCCAGCTATGGTTGTTTCAGGTCCTGTCAGCCCCCAGCTATGGTTGTTTCAGGTCCTGTCAGGCCACTATGATTGTTTCAGGTCCTGTCAGCCCCTATGGTTGTTTCAGGTCCTGTCAGCCCCTATGGTTGTTTCAGGTCCTGTCAGCCCCTATGGTTGTTTCAGGTCCTGTCAGCCCCTATGGTTGTTTCAGGGCCTGTCAGCCCCTATGGTTGTTTCAGGTCCTGTCAGCCCCTATGGTTATTTCTGGTCCTGTCAGCCCCCAGCTATGGTTGTTTCAGGTCCTGTCAGCCCCCAGCTATGGTTGTTTCAGGTCCTGTCAGCCCCCAGCTATGGTTGTTTCAGGTCCTGTCAGCCCTCAGCTATGGTTGTTTCAGGTCCTGTCAGCCCCTATGGTTGTTTCAGGTCCTGTCAGCCCCTATGGTTGTTTCAGGTCCTGTCAGCCCCTATTGTTGTTTCAGGTCCTGTCAGCCCCTATGGTTGTTTCAGGTCCTGTCAGCCCCTATGGTTGTTTCAGGTCCTGTCAGGCCACTATGATTGTTTCAGGTCCTGTCAGCCCCTATGGTTGTTTCAGGGCCTGTCAGCCCCTATGGTTGTTTCAGGTCCTGTCAGCCCCTATGGTTATTTCTGGTCCTGTCAGCCCCCAGCTATGGTTGTTTCAGGTCCTGTCAGCCCCCAGCTATGGTTGTTTCAGGTCCTGTCAGCCCCCAGCTATGGTTGTTTCAGGTCCTGTCAGCCCTCAGCTATGGTTGTTTCAGGTCCTGTCAGCCCCTATGGTTGTTTCAGGTCCTGTCAGCCCCTATGGTTGTTTCAGGTCCTGTCAGCCCCTATGGTTGTTTCAGGTCCTGTCAGCCCCTATGGTTGTTTCAGGTCCTGTCAGCCCCTATGGTTGTTTCAGGTCCTGTCAGGCCACTATGATTGTTTCAGGTCCTGTCAGCCCCTATGGTTGTTTCAGGGCCTGTCAGCCCCTATGGTTGTTTCAGGTCCTGTCAGCCCCTATGGTTATTTCTGGTCCTGTCAGCCCCCAGCTATGGTTGTTTCAGGTCCTGTCAGCCCCCAGCTATGGTTGTTTCAGGTCCTGTCAGCCCCCAGCTATGGTTGTTTCAGGTCCTGTCAGCCCTCAGCTATGGTTGTTTCAGGTCCTGTCAGCCCCTATGGTTGTTTCAGGTCCTGTGAGCCCCCAGCTATGGTTGTTTCAGGTCCTGTCAGCCCCCAGCTATGGTTGTTTCAGGTCCTGTCAGCCCCCAGCTATGGTTGTTTCAGGTCCTGTCAGCCCTCAGCTATGGTTGTTTCAGGTCCTGTCAGCCCCCAGCTATGGTTGTTTCAGGTCCTGTCAGGCCACTATGATTGTTTCAGGTCCTGTCAGCCCCTATGGTTGTTTCAGGTCCTGTCAGCCCCTATGGTTGTTTCAGGTCCTGTCAGCCCCTATGGTTGTTTCAGGTCCTGTCAGCCCCTATGGTTGTTTCAGGGCCTGTCAGCCCCTATGGTTGTTTCAGGTCCTGTCAGCCCCTATGGCTATTTCTGGTCCTGTCAGCCCCCAGCTATGGTTGTTTCAGGTCCTGTCAGCCCCCAGCTATGGTTGTTTCAGGTCCTGTCAGCCCCTATGGTTGTTTCAGGTCCTGTCAGCCCCTATGGTTGTTTCAGGTCCTGTCAGCCCCTATGGTTGTTTCAGGTCCTGTCAGCCCCTATGGTTGTTTCAGGTCCTGTCAGCCCCTATGGTTGTTTCAGGTCCTGTCAGGCCACTATGATTGTTTCAGGTCCTGTCAGCCCCCAGCTATGGTTGTTTCAGGTCCTGTCAGCCCCCAGCTATGGTTGTTTCAGGTCCTGTCAGCCCCAGCTATGGTTGTTTCAGGTCCTGTCAGCCCCCAGCTATGGTTGTTTCAGGTCCTGTCAGGCCACTATGATTGTTTCAGGTCCTGTCAGCCCCTATGGTTGTTTCAGGTCCTGTCAGCCCCTATGGTTGTTTCAGGTCCTGTCAGCCCCTATGGTTGTTTCAGGGCCTGTCAGCCCCTATGGTTGTTTCAGGTCCTGTCAGCCCCTATGGTTATTTCTGGTCCTGTTAGCCCCCAGATATGGTTGTTTCAGTTCCTGTCAGCCCCCAGCTATGGTTGTTTCAGGTCCTGTCAGCCCCCAGCTATGGTTGTTTCAGGTCCTGTCAGCCCTCAGCTATGGTTGTTTCAGGTCCTGTCAGCCCCTATGGTTGTTTCAGGTCCTGTCAGCCCCTATGGTTGTTTCAGGTCCTGTCAGCCCCTATGGCTGTTTCAGGTCCTGTCAGCCCCTATGGTTGTTTCAGGTCCTGTCAGCCCCTATGGTTGTTTCAGGTCCTGTCAGGCCACTATGATTGTTTCAGGTCCTGTCAGGCCACTATGATTGTTTCAGGTCCTGTTAGCCCCCAGATATGGTTGTTTCAGTTCCTGTCAGCCCCCAGCTATGGTTGTTTCAGGTCCTGTCAGCCCCCAGCTATGGTTGTTTCAGGTCCTGTCAGCCCTCAGCTATGGTTGTTTCAGGTCCTGTCAGCCCCTATGGTTGTTTCAGGTCCTGTCAGCCCCTATGGTTGTTTCAGGTCCTGTCAGCCCCTATGGTTGTTTCAGGTCCTGTCAGCCCCTATGGTTGTTTCAGGTCCTGTCAGCCCCTATGGTTGTTTCAGGTCCTGTCAGGCCACTATGATTGTTTCAGGTCCTGTCAGGCCACTATGATTGTTTCAGGTCCTGTCAGCCCCCAGCTATGGTTGTTTCAGGTCCTGTCAGCCCCCAGCTATGGTTGTTTCAGGTCCTGTCAGCCCCCAGCTATGGTTGTTTCAGGTCCTGTCAGCCCTCAGCTATGGTTGTTTCAGGTCCTGTCAGCCCCCAGCTATGGTTGTTTCAGGTCCTGTCAGCCCCCAGCTATGGTTGTTTCAGGTCCTGTCAGCCCCCAGCTATGGTTGTTTCAGGTCCTGTCAGCCCCAGCTATGGTTGTTTCAGGTCCTGTCAGCCCCCAGCTATGGTTGTTTCAGGTCCTGTCAGCCCTCAGCTATGGTTGTTTCAGGTCCTGTCAGCCCCTATGGTTGTTTCAGGTCCTGTCAGGCCACTATGATTGTTTCAGGTCCTGTCAGCCCCTATGGTTGTTTCAGGTCCTGTCAGCCCCTATGGTTGTTTCAGGTCCTGTCAGCCCCTATGGTTGTTTCAGGTCCTGTCAGCCCCTATGGTTGTTTCAGGTCCTGTCAGACCCTATGGTTGTTTCAGGTCCTGTCAGCCCCTATGGTTATTTCTGGTCCTGTCAGCCCCCAGCTATGGTTGTTTCAGGTCCTGTCAGCCCCCAGCTATGGTTGTTTCAGGTCCTGTCAGCCCCCAGCTATGGTTGTTTCAGGTCCTGTCAGCCCCCAGCTATGGTTGTTTCAGGTCCTGTCAGCCCCCAGCTATGGTTGTTTCAGGTCCTGTCAGCTCCAGCTATGGTTGTTTCAGGTCCTGTCAGCCCCCAGCTATGGTTGTTTCAGGTCCTGTCAGGCCACTATGATTGTTTCAGGTCCTATCAGCCCCTATGGTTGTTTCAGGTCCTGTCAGCCCCTATGGTTGTTTCAGGTCCTGTCAGCCCCTATGGTTGTTTCAGGTCCTGTCAGCCCCTATGGTTGTTTCAGGGCCTGTCAGCCCCTATGGTTGTTTCAGGTCCTGTCAGCCCCTATGGTTATTTCTGGTCCTGTCAGCCCCCAGCTATGGTTGTTTCAGGTCCTGTCAGCCCCCAGCTATGGTTGTTTCAGGTCCTGTCAGCCCCCAGCTATGGTTGTTTCAGGTCCTGTCAGCCCTCAGCTATGGTTGTTTCAGGTCCTGTCAGCCCCTATGGTTGTTTCAGGTCCTGTCAGCCCCTATGGTTGTTTCAGGTCCTGTCAGCCCCTATGGTTGTTTCAGGTCCTGTCAGCCCCTATGGTTGTTTCAGGTCCTGTCAGCCCCTATGGTTGTTTCAGGTCCTGTCAGGCCACTATGATTGTTTCAGGTCCTGTCAGGCCACTATGATTGTTTCAGGTCCTGTCAGCCCCCAGCTATGGTTGTTTCAGGTCCTGTCAGCCCCCAGCTATGGTTGTTTCAGGTCCTGTCAGCCCCAGCTATGGTTGTTTCAGGTCCTGTCAGCCCCCAGCTATGGTTGTTTCAGGTCCTGTCAGGCCACTATGATTGTTTCAGGTCCTATCAGCCCCTATGGTTGTTTCAGGTCCTGTCAGCCCCTATGGTTGTTTCAGGTCCTGTCAGCCCCTATGGTTGTTTCAGGTCCTGTCAGCCCCTATGGTTGTTTCAGGGCCTGTCAGCCCCTATGGTTGTTTCAGGTCCAGTCAGCCCCTATGGTTATTTCTGGTCCTGTCAGCCCCCAGATATGGTTGTTTCAGTTCCTGTCAGCCCCCAGCTATGGTTGTTTCAGGTCCTGTCAGCCCCCAGCTATGGTTGTTTCAGGTCCTGTCAGCCCTCAGCTATGGTTGTTTCAGGTCCTGTCAGCCCCTATGGTTGTTTCAGGTCCTGTCAGCCCCTATGGTTGTTTCAGGTCCTGTCAGCCCCTATGGTTGTTTCAGGTCCTGTCAGCCCCTATGGTTGTTTCAGGTCCTGTCAGCCCCTATGGTTGTTTCAGGTCCTGTCAGGCCACTATGATTGTTTCAGGTCCTGTCAGGCCACTATGATTGTTTCAGGTCCTGTCAGCCCCCAGCTATGGTTGTTTCAGGTCCTGTCAGCCCCCAGCTATGGTTGTTTCAGGTCCTGTCAGCCCCCAGCTATGGTTGTTTCAGGTCCTGTCAGCCCTCAGCTATGGTTGTTTCAGGTCCTGTCAGCCCCCAGCTATGGTTGTTTCAGGTCCTGTCAGCCCCCAGCTATGGTTGTTTCAGGTCCTGTCAGCCCCCAGCTATGGTTGTTTCAGGTCCTGTCAGCCCCAGCTATGGTTGTTTCAGGTCCTGTCAGCCCCCAGCTATGGTTGTTTCAGGTCCTGTCAGCCCTCAGCTATGGTTGTTTCAGGTCCTGTCAGCCCCTATGGTTGTTTCAGGTCCTGTCAGGCCACTATGATTGTTTCAGGTCCTGTCAGCCCCTATGGTTGTTTCAGGTCCTGTCAGCCCCTATGGTTGTTTCAGGTCCTGTCAGCCCCTATGGTTGTTTCAGGTCCTGTCAGCCCCTATGGTTGTTTCAGGTCCTGTCAGACCCTATGGTTGTTTCAGGTCCTGTCAGCCCCTATGGTTATTTCTGGTCCTGTCAGCCCCCAGCTATTATTGTTTCAGGTCCTGTCAGCCCCCAGCTATGGTTGTTTCAGGTCCTGTCAGCCCCCAGCTATGGTTGTTTCAGGTCCTGTCAGCCCCCAGCTATGGTTGTTTCAGGTCCTGTCAGCCCCCAGCTATGGTTGTTTCAGGTCCTGTCAGCTCCAGCTATGGTTGTTTCAGGTCCTGTCAGCCCCCAGCTATGGTTGTTTCAGGTCCTGTCAGGCCACTATGATTGTTTCAGGTCCTATCAGCCCCTATGGTTGTTTCAGGTCCTGTCAGCCCCTATGGTTGTTTCAGGTCCTGTCAGCCCCTATGGTTGTTTCAGGTCCTGTCAGCCCCTATGGTTGTTTCAGGGCCTGTCAGCCCCTATGGTTGTTTCAGGTCCTGTCAGCCCCTATGGTTATTTCTGGTCCTGTCAGCCCCCAGCTATGGTTGTTTCAGGTCCTGTCAGCCCCCAGCTATGGTTGTTTCAGGTCCTGTCAGCCCCCAGCTATGGTTGTTTCAGGTCCTGTCAGCCCTCAGCTATGGTTGTTTCAGGTCCTGTCAGCCCCTATGGTTGTTTCAGGTCCTGTCAGCCCCTATGGTTGTTTCAGGTCCTGTCAGCCCCTATGGTTGTTTCAGGTCCTGTCAGCCCCTATGGTTGTTTCAGGTCCTGTCAGCCCCTATGGTTGTTTCAGGTCCTGTCAGGCCACTATGATTGTTTCAGGTCCTGTCAGGCCACTATGATTGTTTCAGGTCCTGTCAGCCCCCAGCTATGGTTGTTTCAGGTCCTGTCAGCCCCCAGCTATGGTTGTTTCAGGTCCTGTCAGCCCCCAGCTATGGTTGTTTCAGGTCCTGTCAGCCCTCAGCTATGGTTGTTTCAGGTCCTGTCAGCCCCCAGCTATGGTTGTTTCAGGTCCTGTCAGCCCCCAGCTATGGTTGTTTCAGGTCCTGTCAGCCCACAGCTATGGTTGTTTCAGGTCCTGTCAGCCCCAGCTATGGTTGTTTCAGGTCCTGTCAGCCCCCAGCTATGGTTGTTTCAGGTCCTGTCAGCCCTCAGCTATGGTTGTTTCAGGTCCTGTCAGCCCCTATGGTTGTTTCAGGTCCTGTCAGGCCACTATGATTGTTTCAGGTCCTGTCAGCCCCTATGGTTGTTTCAGGTCCTGTCAGCCCCTATGGTTGTTTCAGGTCCTGTCAGCCCCTATGGTTGTTTCAGGTCCTGTCAGCCCCTATGGTTGTTTCAGGTCCTGTCAGACCCTATGGTTGTTTCAGGTCCTGTCAGCCCCTATGGTTATTTCTGGTCCTGTCAGCCCCCAGCTATGGTTGTTTCAGGTCCTGTCAGCCCCCAGCTATGGTTGTTTCAGGTCCTGTCAGCCACCAGCTATGGTTGTTTCAGGTCCTGTCAGCCCCCAGCTATGGTTGTTTCAGGTCCTGTCAGCCCCCAGCTATGGTTGTTTCAGGTCCTGTCAGCCCCCAGCTATGGTTGTTTCAGGTCCTGTCAGCCCCCAGCTATGGTTGTTTCAGGTCCTGTCAGCCGCCAGCTATGGTTGTTTCAGGTCCTGTCAGCCCCCAGCTATGGTTGTTTCAGGTCCTGTCAGCCCCCAGCTATGGTTGTTTCAGGTCCTGTCAGCCCCAGCTATGGTTGTTTCAGGTCCTGTCAGCCCCCAGCTATGGTTGTTTCAGGTCCTGTCAGGCCACTATGATTGTTTCAGGTCCTGTCAGCCCCTATGGTTGTTTCAGGTCCTGTCAGCCCCTATGGTTGTTTCAGGTCCTGTCAGCCCCTATGGTTGTTTCAGGTCCTGTCAGCCCCTATGGTTGTTTCAGGGCCTGTCAGCCCCTATGGTTGTTTCAGGTCCTGTCAGCCCCTATGGTTATTTCTGGTCCTGTCAGCCCCCAGCTATGGTTGTTTCAGGTCCTGTCAGCCCCTATGGTTGTTTCAGGTCCTGTCAGCCCCTATGGTTGTTTCAGGTCCTGTCAGCCCCTATGGTTGTTTCAGGTCCTGTCAGCCCCTATGGTTGTTTCAGGTCCTGTCAGGCCACTATGATTGTTTCAGGTCCTGTCAGCCCCCAGCTATGGTTGTTTCAGGTCCTGTCAGCCCCAGCTATGGTTGTTTCAGGTCCTGTCAGCCCCAGCTATGGTTGTTTCAGGTCCTGTCAGCCCCCAGCTATGGTTGTTTCAGGTCCTGTCAGGCCACTATGATTGTTTCAGGTCCTATCAGCCCCTATGGTTGTTTCAGGTCCTGTCAGCCCCTATGGTTGTTTCAGGTCCTGTCAGCCCCTATGGTTGTTTCAGGTCCTGTCAGCCCCTATGGTTGTTTCAGGTCCTGTCAGCCCCTATGGTTGTTTCAGGTCCTGTCAGCCCCTATGGTTGTTTCAGGTCCTGTCAGGCCACTATGATTGTTTCAGGTCCTGTCAGCCCTCAGCTATGGTTGTTTCAGGTCCTGTCAGCCCCTATGGTTGTTTCAGGTCCTGTCAGGCCACTATGATTGTTTCAGGTCCTGTCAGCCCCTATGGTTGTTTCAGGTCCTGTCAGCCCCTATGGTTGTTTCAGGTCCTGTCAGCCCCTATGGTTGTTTCAGGTCCTGTCAGCCCCTATGGTTGTTTCAGGTCCTGTCAGACCCTATGGTTGTTTCAGGTCCTGTCAGCCCCTATGGTTATTTCTGGTCCTGTCAGCCCCCAGCTATGGTTGTTTCAGGTCCTGTCAGCCCCCAGCTATGGTTGTTTCAGGTCCTGTCAGCCCCCAGCTATGGTTGTTTCAGGTCCTGTCAGCCCCCAGCTATGGTTGTTTCAGGTCCTGTCAGCCCCCAGCTATGGTTGTTTCAGGTCCTGTCAGCCCCCAGCTATGGTTGTTTCAGGTCCTGTCAGCCCCCAGCTATGGTTGTTTCAGGTCCTGTCAGCCCCCAGCTATGGTTGTTTCAGGTCCTGTCAGCCCCCAGCTATGGTTGTTTCAGGTCCTGTCAGCCCCCAGCTATGGTTGTTTCAGGTCCTGTCAGCCCCAGCTATGGTTGTTTCAGGTCCTGTCAGCCCCCAGCTATGGTTGTTTCAGGTCCTGTCAGGCCACTATGATTGTTTCAGGTCCTGTCAGCCCCTATGGTTGTTTCAGGTCCTGTCAGCCCCTATGGTTGTTTCAGGTCCTGTCAGCCCCTATGGTTGTTTCAGGTCCTGTCAGCCCCTATGGTTATTTCTGGTCCTGTCAGCCCCCAGCTATGGTTGTTTCAGGTCCTGTCAGGCCACTATGATTGTTTCAGGTCCTGTCAGCCCCTATGGTTGTTTCAGGTCCTGTCAGCCCCCAGCTATGGTTGTTTCAGGTCCTGTCAGCCCCTATGGTTGTTTCAGGTCCTGTCAGCCCCTATGGTTGTTTCAGGTCCTGTCAGCCCCTATGGTTGTTTCAGGTCCTGTCAGCCCCCAGCTATGGTTGTTTCAGGTCCTGTGAGCCCCCAGCTATGGTTGTTTCAGGTCCTGTCAGCCCCTATGGTTGTTTCAGGTCCTGTCAGGCCACTATGATTGTTTCAGGTCCTGTCAGCCCCTATGGTTGTTTCAGGTCCTGTCAGCCCCTATGGTTGTTTCAGGTCCTGTCAGCCCCCAGCTATGGTTGTTTCAGGTCCTGTCAGCCCCTATGGTTGTTTCAGGTCCTGTCAGCCCCTATGGTTGTTTCAGGTCCTGTCAGCCCCTATGGTTGTTTCAGGTCCTGTCAGCCCCCAGCTATGGTTGTTTCAGTAGACGCCACTCATTCACTTCAATCGTTAATTTAACATCGCAGATAAATAATTATAATAATTGTGTACAAAATTAAACTAATATACAGCTAAATAGCGACGAATTACAACTTTTAGCTCGAGGTTTGACCTTTTGCCCACTCCCAAACATATTATTGCACCGAAGTTAAAGCTAACATTCATGATTTTTCACGTCGCATGCGCCTCTTAGAATTCTTTCACGATCACACATTTAATACTGAACTTAATCCGTTCCACGTTAAAATTAATTGGACTCCACCTCCTAACAGAGATTCTGCCTTACACGCATTTTTAACTGCTGTGGAATAGGACATTTTAACCACCAAACCTAAACGTATTCATGACAACCTTACGCCCCGCGAAAGACAAGCCTCACAGACACTTAAAATACGCACTGACATAGTAATTAAACCATCCGATAAAGGCTCAGGTACCGTAATTATGGACACAGTCTCGTACGTTAATGAATGCGTAAGACAACTTACTGACGCTAATTTTTACGAAGAACAAGATAACGACATTACCGACCACATCAATAAACGCGTACAGACATACGATAATATCATTGATGACAACACTCGACATTACCTCATGATACAAACAGACCCTAAACCTGAACCTGGTAACCCCGGACGACCCATTATATCTAGTAACAACCACCCCACAGAACGTAAATTTCACATTTTGTCGACTTCCACTTAAAGGGCCTATGCAAGATTGTCTCTTGGCCTATGAAACGAAATTTTCGTCATTAAAATTAAGATCCCATTTGAAAGTCCTTTTGAAATGAGGATGAATAGTGTTCATTGCTTGTCAATATCTCAGTTCGTTCCAGAGATATTAAGGTTTTTAGAATATGCAAATTAGATGATCTGTGACGTCATTCGGTGGACACAGCCGTGAGGACAAATAACAAATGAAGAATATCTCTGCATATAGTCAGTAAAAACAATTGAAACTTTGCACATGTATAGTACTAGGGAAAACGCACATCATTATGCAAACTAAGATGTTACCATGGTAACACTCTAGGCCCCAGGCTCTTTTCACCTTGAACCTAAAATTGTAGTTTTTATGACTGTTATACAAAATAATTCACTTTAAGCCACTCGCATACAATGCTTACACTGTTCCAAACTAGAAATAATGTGTTTGGCAAAGGATAAATTAGGAAATTTAGTTTCGTCATTGAATGAACCTGGGGCCTAGAGTGTTACCATGGTAACATCTTAATTTGCATAATGATTTGCGTTTACATACAAACATACATATACTTTATTTTAATACGCTAGCCACTGACAACGTGGGACGCTGATTTCCACGTGGGGCGTATACAAATATTGTTACAGTTACAAAAGAAAAGAAGTTAAAACTAAGTATATGTACATTTAAGATTAGAAGATACATATAAAATAATAAATAAATAAAAAACTGCATGCTATCAGCAGAACTCAGTATCAGGATCAGAGAAGGAGACAATTTTACTTCGAAATTGCCGTAACGATCTGGCTCTTTTTGCCTTATCTGATAGATTGTTCCATATCATAGGACCATTGTATTTAAAGCCTGAAAAAATTGTTCGCGGCTTTTGAAGTGCTAGATCAGTCTCAGAATTTCTTAGTTGATAATATTTGCTACTATCACTAATTTTGGTAAAATAATTTATTAAGTAGGGTGCGGATTGTTCGTTGAGAGTTTTATACATTAATATTGACTTGGTTTGTATGCGCCTAACTTGAAGAGTTTTCCATTTTAAAGAATCAAGTACCTCAGCTGATCGGGCGTCATAATTTGTACTAGTTATGACTCTTGCAGCGTGGGATTGGACTTTTTGTAATTTGTCTTAAAGAACCTTTCCACAGGTTATCCCATAAGGGGGAACAATAGTCAAACGAATGAAGGTTGAATTAGGGCTTTATATATTGCTTCAAGTGAATCGATGGGGACGAACGGTTTAATTCGCTTTATGGCACCAATGCCCGCATTCGCTTTTTTGCAAATGTTCTCAATATGGTTCACAAAAGTAAACCTTTCATCAATTTCAACCCCTAGGCATTTATGGGAATTAACTCGTGAAACCTTGGTATTGTCTATAGAAATAGTGCTTGACAAATCCCCAGTTTTGTTATTTAAATTATAGGCAGATCCAATAATCATTAGCTTTGTTTTAGAAGGGTGAAGCTGAAGTTTATTCACAGCGAGCCAATCACATATATTATCGAGATCAGAATTTAGATTAGACGCAAGTTCAGCTGTATCGAGTGAGGATGCAAAGATTTGAGTATCATCGGCATATAAACACGGAGTGGTAGATGTAAGGCAGTTAGGCAAATCATTGATATAAAGAAGAAATAATAAGGGTCCGAGAATCGAAGAATTCCACAGATCTCTTTTGGCGATGACAAGTATCCGTTTACGAAACATTGCTGTTTTCTGTCAGTAAGATAAGTATCGAACCATTTTTGTTCTAAGCCTGAAACCCCGTAAAACTCCATTTTGTCAAGCAGAATCGAATGGTCAATTGAATCGAATGCTTTACGAATGTCCAAAAACACTACACCTGTTAATTTTCCATTGTCCATGTTTTCGAAACATTCGTCGCACATCTGTATAAGGGCTGAAACAGTTGAATGTAAAGGGCGAAACCCTGATTGGAATTTGGAAAGCATTGAATTTTCAATAAGGTATCCATAAAATTGTCGGAATACCTCTTTTTCAAAAACTTTACTTATTATCGGTAAGATTGAGGTTGGCCGATAATTTCCTATTTCACGACGGTCATCCGCTTTGAAAATTGCGCATTTTCCCAATCTCCAACAAAGATCCAGTAGAAAGTGACAGGATAAAGATAAAAGTCAACGATGGTGCTATTGTGTCTGATGCAATCTTCAAAACCTTGACTGGGATTTTATCGAGGCCTGTGCTCTTAGACACTTTCAACTGTTTCAAAGTTGAAATAACATTATCTACCGATACATCCGAAAACTTAAAAGATGCATGAGTATTCTGATTGTTGCCAAGGTAAGTATTGATGTCGTTTCTTGGCAGTCTGGTTGATCGCGCAGCCAAATTAGGGCCAATATTTATGGCAAAATCGTTGAAGGATTCAGAAATATTTTTAGCATCCGAAATAATTTTATCATTTTATCATTTTATCATTTTATCATAATAATAATAATAAATTATTTCTATAGCGCCATAATCCACTAGTTGCCCTATGGCGCTTTACAATGAATACTGGTAAAAATATATATAAAGTTAGAATATAATTGATATTAGACGATCTAGTATGTATACCACTAAAACTACTGAGACAACTAAAAACTACTATAAAAATCCTTAATTATAAGCACAATTAAAAAGATATGTCTTTAACGTAGATTTAAAACTGCCAGTACACGGGCTCATTCTAATCTTAGCTGGTAATGAGTTCCATAACTTAGGTGCAGCAACTGAGAAGGCTCGGTCACCATAGCTCTTCAAATTAGACATAGGAACAGTTAATAAATATTGCGAAGACGATCTCAAGGTACGTGTAGGAATGTAGGCGTGAAGCATATTACTAATGTACGGTGGAGCTAATTTATTTAGAGCCTTATATGTAAGTAAAAGTATTTTAAAAACAATACGCTGCCCTACAGGTAGCCAGTGGAGTTGCTTGAGGACAGGAGTAATATGATCATGTTTTGATTTACCGGTAATTAAACGCGCAGCGCAGTTCTGAACATACTGTAGTCTATCAATTTGATACTTGGGTAAGCCATACAATAAAGCATTACAATTATCTAATCTACAGGATATAAATGCATGAACCAGTATCTTAGTATTGTCTTCTGACAGATATTGCCTTATCTTAGCTATCCTCATTAAGTGAAAAAATGCAGACTTACAAATAGTGGACACATGTTTCTCGAGGATCATGCTGTTATCGTAAACTACTCCGATATTCCTGGCAGAAAGCGAAGGTTGTACGTGATCCTTGCCAATTGTAATATCATTAAAATACGGTCGGGGACGATGATGTGCACTAATAATAAGAAGTTCAGTCTTGTCCGTATTTAATTTAAGTTTGTTCTGCAACATCCACGTATCTATATCATTGACACAGGCTTCAATTTTCAGTATGGATGACTCGCGATCTTCCCCAGATGTAGACTCGAAGGAGAGGTACAATTGGGTGTCATCCGCGTAGAAATGGAAGCCGATGTCATGATTCCTAACAATATCTTCTAAAGGAGAAGTGTAAAGCAGGTAGAGGAGAGGCCCTAAAACCGAATCTGAGGTACACCACAGAGCATGTTACGACTCGAAGACTTTTCTCTCCCAATGACTACAGCCTGTTTTCTATCGCTAAGGTAAGATTTAAACCAGCGTAGAGCCTTTCCGCATATGCCAAAACGACAGGACAACCTCTCTAATAAGATCGTATGATCAACAGTATCGAAAGCTGCAGATAAATCTAGCAATAACAAAATTACCGTACGCTTATTGTCAATAGCAGCAACAATATCATTGTGAGCTTTCACTAGCGCAGTTTCAGTGCTATGAAACTTCTTATAGGCTGATTGAAAAACCTCATCAAGATCATTACCTTTAATGTAGTTATTAAGCTGAAGTGCCACAACTTTCTCAGTGAGTTTTGACATAAACATGAGGTTAGAAATAGGTCTAAAATTAGAAAACTCTTCGAAATTTAAGTTGTCTTTCTTCAGTAACGGATTTAGTAGAGCGAGCTTAAAAGAATCAGGCATAATAGAAGTATCTAGTGAGAGATTAATTATATCAGTCATTACAGGAAGTAGCACGTGCACACAAGCTTTAAGGACATCGGCAGGAACAGGGTCAAGGGCACAGGATTTAACAGTAGAGGCTTCTATCGGCTCAGCAACTTGTTTTATAGAGACGCACTCAAAACCAGATAACTCACAGGCGCATATCACTGGTGTGAAAAAGAATGCGTTGATCATTCTTATTATCACTGATGATAGTGGAATAATACTTAATTTTAGATGACCTGATGGCGTTGTTAACAACTCCACATTGCGTAATGTAGCGTTGACGATCAATAGTAAGTTGTGAGGTACGCCGACGGCGCTCAAGTGCTCTCCTTTTCCTCTTCTCGATTGCTATTAGACCAGTAAACCATGGAGCAGCAGGTCGGATAGTTACAGTTCTAGTTTTCAGAGGGGCGTGATCGTTCAGCAGTGATGCCAGAACATCGTTATACTGAGAGATCAAATCACTCAGGTCGCTAGCTGGTTCAGTTAATAAAGTAGAGTTCTTTAGATCATGACAAAAAGTGGTATAGTCAATAGAACGCACCTTGCGATAAGAAATCTCCTTTTTCTCAAATATTGGTTTGGCAATTCGAAGATTACAATGCACAGTACTATGATCAGATTGAATTCATTAACATTGCTAGATTTGTTGTTCTTGCCGAGAAGGGAATTGATCAATTTCCATGTCTTTTTAGGGTCTGTTTGTGAACAGGTTTCCATTTTTTTGCGATAATAATCGGACTTAGCTTTGCACATTTAAGTATTTACTTTGTTCCTGGCAGATTGATAAAGTTTCCAATTACTTCTCAAGTTATGATGCTAACGCAGACGAACTGTTCCACTCGTTGAAATGGAAAAAACTAGATTATCAGCGTATAGTTGATAAATCCATTTTAATGTATAAAGCTCTTAATAACGAAACACCCGAATATTTGAGCTCTAAATTCATCAGTCGAATGGACATAACGTCTTATAACTTGAGAAATGCTGAAAATAAGCTTGCAGTACCGCTTCCGTGTACAGATTACTATAAAAACAGTTTCAGTTACAGCGGAGCGGTGCTGTGGAATAGCTTACCATTAAATTTAAGACAGGCGTCGTCACTGACAACCTTTAAGTCACAGATACATTGCCACACTTTTCAGAGTGTTTAACCCAGTTCAGCACGGCGTCCTTGGAAAGCAGGATTTCCCCCCCCCCCTTATTTTAGATACATATCTACTACATTAGAATATTACTATAAATTAATATAGATTATTATCGTAGCTTAGACTTGATTTTAGCATTTATTAATTATAGTATATATTTATAATATATTAATATATATTATACATTTTAATATTTTTATACATTTATATCCTGATGGACCTACCGTGGGTAAATAAAGTTGTCCAGTCCAGGTACAGTGAACTTTCGAACAGCAAAAATTAAACTGTGCTCCGACATTCCAATGGGAATGACGCCTGATTTAGAAATGATTTCTTTTTTGTTGGTAAAAATAAGATCGATCAATGTGGCTGATGAATTTGTGACCCTGGTTGGTTCATTTATCAGTTGTTCTAGTTGGTACATAGAACAAAGGAATTGTAATTCTCGAGTGTGGGTATCAGGGGGCAATTTTGCGTAATCGCAATTGAAATCGCCATTATTATTAGCTCCTATAGTGTTCTCATTATCGCATTTCTCAATGAATTTATCGTAGTCATCAAACAGGTGAATATCGGAGCTAGGCGGCCTGTACCAAGTACTAACGAGAAACGATTTGCTAAGAGGCAGACTTATTTCAGCGCAAACTAATTCAAGTGAGTCGGGAACTAGATCATTCCTCAGTATTCGAAAATGGCAAGTGATCTCTGATATATATACACCACCGCCAAATCTATTGCGATACTTTCGAATGAAATGGTAACCCGGAATATGTATTTCCCCGTCGGTTATTGAGTCATCAAGTTTGCATTCATTAATTATAGCTAGCACATCCAAAGGCGAATTGATCAATAGATAACGGATTTTATCGATATGTTTTAACAAACTATTAATATTAATACAAGCGAGCTTGAAACCCTTGGAGCTAGTGATGCTATTTAAAATATTGCCTACAACTGAGTTATTTTATTATTAATGTTTAGACCTAACTGACTCTACTGCTTCTTGATTAGACTATACGACAGGAGTACAGAAGTAATCTGCTGCTTACAAACATTATAGCGTGAACAGAACGATATTATAGTGAACTACCCAACCAACGAATGCCCTATGCTGAGAGACTACCTGTGACGATCCTCTTGCCACTAGAGTATTGAAGGAAAATAACTGATCTAGTGTTTTAGTTTAAGTCTAGAGCTGGTCTTATTTATATTGTCATCAGTAGCCATTGGATACTAACGAGCAATCGTATTATAAAACCCGTAGTTTGGATATCATGCAACAACTACCGCTTTACAATCATCAATAGACTAACATTTATAGAAAGTCCTCAGTACTTTACCAGAGCTGCAAAACTCTAGAACAATGTTTCCGGCCCTATACAAATTTTATCACTAAAACATGTAAGTCCATCGGCACTTACATGTCTACACGTACATCGCATTGTAACAGGGCATTCTTTTTTGGAATTTCCTGGGGTTTTTTCACTGATAGTAAATAAATTCAGTAGATGACGTCAAATCGACGAGACGCGTGAAGAAAAATAAACGTTTACAAGGCAAAGTTATAAAATACTGCTCACTTTTAAGTCTTAAAAAGAATTGATTAACAAGATTAAATTGCTTACCCTGGGTACCAGAGGTTCTAATACCTCTCTAACCAGTCGTTTTGGTGCCAAAAAACCTAACGTACATGGCCGTGGCATTTTATTATTTAGTGTATGATGGAGAATACTAAAAAACATCACGGGGAGCATTCCTGTCTTCCTGTGAATGGTCGATTGTGTGACCATTCACATTGCCTCTGGCCTTTGGATCTGCGCTAGCAATAGGCCCTTTGCAGCTAACAAATCACGTGGTTGTACTGGAGAGCAAAAAAATTCTGACTTCATTTATTAAAAGGCCTTGTACGAGATCGGTATTGATATTATCAAAACCTGTTTGTAAATGCTATTTTCCACCTTCAATCGATTGTCGATCTTTCTAAAACAGCGTTTTTAAAGATAGCTTGCTCTCCAGCATCCATGGCAACGTCTTTCCCAAGGGGATCACGAGCTCAATTCATTCGTTAATGAAGTATTATATCAGCACGTGACTGTTAGCTGCAAAGGGCCTATTGAAATATTGAATCCAGCCTCCATGTTCACTCAGGAATACTATTGTTCTCGCTGAAATATCCAGAATATCTATTGTTTTCGGCCTATTGTTTCCCCCGATGAGTCATCACGCCCGGTATATTTGGTATATTTATTAGTTATACCATGGCATGAGGGGTATTAGTGATTTAAATTGCCCCGAGAGCCGAGGGAAGATGTGTAAAAGCGGCCGAGGGACTTTTGAAATCTTCCCGAGGCTCGAGGGGCAACTTAAATCACTAATACCCCGAAATGGCATAGTATAAGTTTGTTATACCATGATCACCGAGGAACGGAACAAATCTCTGAGAAGTTTAGTTTTCTCTGCCGAAACTAAAGACGTCGCAGTTGAGTTGCTTTCGAAAACGTCTTGTTTAATGCTTGACTGAACGCCATTGATTGAACGACCCTGGCTTCCCTTGGGGACAAGCGTGTTGTTTTTGAGAAGAATAACACTAAAATACAATGTATAAATTATGCGGTTGACTAAATATTCAAAGAGCATGCACGTTTATGATTTTAAGTATCCCACATGGAAGAAGCGGGCTTGAGAAATGAAAAGAATAACGCGCAGACTGAAATAGCTCATCCCACATGAATTACGTTGACGGGTATAATTCGTGTCCATGAACACGAATATTAATAAGATATGTAATTCTTCATTTTTCCATTTACACAACATTAGACGCATAAGGAAGTATTTGTCCACTGAATCTACCAAGCTTTTAGTACATGCCTTTGTCACAAGCCGTATCGATTACTGTAATTGCTGGCTTTCACTTGACGTCATAGCCGCCATGTTGGTGCCCTTAAACAATAGATTCCTCATTAGCTTCTTTTGTTGGGGCACCAACATGGCCGCCATGCCCTTTGTCATTTGAATCTCAGGGGGTTGAGTGAAAACCAGCAATAGCCTTTTATACGGATTACCGCAGACACAACTAATTAAGTTACAGAGAGACAACAACAACAACAACTTTATTTACCCTATTACTTACATATAGTATTTAGAGAAAAAAAGAAATTGGAATATTTAAAGGATACTGGCACCCTGAAATAACTAGAAAGCTAAAAATGCCAGGGAGCCAGTTTACATGGCTGAATTAAATTACTAGGTCGGAGAAATAAAAAACACACACAGATACACACAGAAAATTCTACCTATTTAGTCTATTATTTTATACCATAAATATTATAGATACATATATTTGGGAGGAGGAAACCAGTCTTGTTATCTTAAAATTCAGTAGTTGCTATTAATATTTAAAATGTCTGAACTAAGCTAATATTTGCTTAGAAATTCGTTTTTTAGTTTTTGCTTAAACTGTCGAATTGAGGAAGACTTAATATGTTCTTCAATTGAATTCCAAACTTTTGGTCTTTGAAATCTGATATTAAATAATCCGTAATTGGTTCTAGCTTTAGGAAGATAATAAGACTGTTTTGCTGCAGATCGTGTATTATAACTGTGGACACTTTTGACTGAAGTGAAAAAACTATTGAAAACAGAGGGTAGAAGTTGATTGTGAAACTTGAACATAAAAACTGCAATATGGAAGGTAATGAGATCAGTTAGCTTTATAATATTCAATATTTTAAATAAAGGACTTGAATGCTCGTCAAACTTTGAAAATGTCATAATTCGCACAGCCTTTTTCTGTAGTACAATAAGAGGCTGGACATACAGTTGTTGGGTATGTATTACCCCAAGCTATTACACCATATATCAAGAATGGGTATATTAGAGCATAAATGTATTTTTGTTGGGCATTCGTAATTAGCACCTAGTGTTCTTCCCTAAGGACTTGGAGTTGTTATTTAAGATGATATTTGCATATATCTTTCACTTGACGCCAGCCAGTTTACACGGTCGGTTATCCGAGCCAAAATTTATAGACACTATGTAATCCCGGCTTTATACAGCGGTTGTTTATTTAAGTAAGTTTTTTGATGACCCTTAACCTCCAGGGGTCTTGGCGAATTCGCATAGGGTTGGAGTATACGTTTCCAGAATAGTTTTTTCCTCAAAGTGAGGTTTTAACCTGGTTTTTCGTATCCGGCGATTCGTCTTTAGCTTAACATTAATATGTAATGTTTATACGGCAATAAACTTGACATAACTGGTCGGCATCCTCCTAACACGCCTTGCTTGATGCGTATGTAGAATATACAACATAAATATTTTCTATGCGGCGGAGCGCAGTGACAGAGCATAGAATAGAGTTTGGCAAGGATTGATATGTCAACATAGTACCGAAGTTTAGATAAAATGCCAACACTTCTCTTTACCTTTTTTGAAATACAATCAATTTGAGATTTCCAGCTAAGGTTAGAATCAATAAAGATACCAAGGTATTTGATACAAAATACTGCTGCCCGTCTTATTTGTAAGATACCAAGATTCGACCATATAACACCTGTGTTATATCAGCTGCATTGGCTTCCAGTTAAGTTTAGAATTATCTTTAAATTATTACTTATTACTTTTAAGGCATTGCATGGTCTGTCGCCTATATATATTAATGATCTAATTAAGATTAAGAGTAAGTCTAGATATTGTCTTCGTTCTAATACCGAATTGTTACTAGAACCACCTTATGTGATAACTAAGCCTACACTTGGCGATAGAGCCTTTGTAATCTGCTGCTCCTAAACTGTGGAACGATCTACCGAACTCTATACGAAATGAACAGTCTCTCGATTCTTTTAAACGTTCAATTAAGACTTATCTTTTTAGGAAAGCATTTAACTGTAATTTATTTTAACATAATTTTTTAAATATTAGAATGTATAGTTTTTACTCATTTTTAGTATTTTATTAGTTCTTAAACTAGTATAGGTTTAGCTAGTATAGGTTTAGCTTCCGTAAAATTAGTATTAACATTAGTATGGATTTTTAACATTATATTATTTAGGCTAAGCTATATATAAGTTATTTACATATCATGTGATGCGCAAGTGATCATATACACATGAAACTTGCGCAATATAAGTCCATTAATTATTATTATTATAAGACAGGTCAGTTTGGATTCAGTATTTTTCAACCGGGAACGCAGGGCTAGTTGTGCCAGAGGGGAGAAGGTGTTGATGCTTTTAACCCTCTCACTTCTAGCCTGCATTCTCTTCTAATTAATTTTCCGCCATTACGCATGCAAGGGAAATTTCGAGACAATGCATACTTCTAAGTATTCCTCCCATCAGGGAAAATTAGTGGTTTAAATGTGCATCGGAGAACAAAAGAATCCGAAGCTACCATGGTATAACTATTGTGCTCGCATCGTAGCCTGTATTTTCCAACCAAATCCACTCTCAAATGATGGCAACACAGGCTTACTAATGGTTTGAATGGTTTATGGTTGGAAGGGTAAACATACGGTATGTTAACTCGCAATGAAAACGCAGTTTTCTAAATACGGATCATGAAACCATTGGGTGCGATTAGCTCCCATTCTAGTTTTACTGAGTAGCCTATACCAGCTCCGGTGCTGTGGAAATTTGCCATCAACTAAATTTAATTCTGGCTAAATCTTGTTGTGGATGTAAAGATTCAAGCAAGGATCAAGATTGCCTCATGCTCTCTGAGAGAAAAAAAGTGGAACTGTACTTTGAGAAAGCAGTGGCAAACATGGACTTGGAGAGAGTAGAAAGAATCCTAACAAGCAACATCGCTGCCTTTAATTCCAGTTTTCCGATGAAAATTTGAAGTTCATTATTCACCACTATCAGAAAACTTTTTGCAAGACTCTATCGTTGGACCACAATACAGCGTTCGTATAATAATGAGACATAATTTTTTTTTAAACACTGGTTTTGGATCACTATGTCAGTGTTCAGAGTCAGAATGTTCATTATCGCTTGGTGCAAACATTTTTTTATCCGATTTCATTGCGGCAGGTGTTGAAGTACTCCACCGTGTTCATCGCTAATCACACAATTGTTTATTGTTCATCATATCGCCTGCACATGCTCGATTATCTACGAGATTAAAATATTTACATTTTTTCGGTTTTTCATGCTCGTGTTTTCGAATTTAGTCAGCCCAGTTCCCACGCGCGCGTCTGTTAGCGCGCGAAACCAGAGTCACGTGACTGAGTTTAGCCAGCAGAACAGTCGGATCAGTTCGTTCGTGTTGCTTCGTTCAAGATTTCACGATTTCATAGAGTTACTGAGTTAGTTTAGCAAGCCTAGGAACCTCACAAGGTAATATTCATGTATTTGTACCGCATATCCGCCTTTCTTTGTAATTTTATTATGTTTTCGCCTTGTATTTTGATGTCATTTTGACTCGTATTCGGTTGTTCATTTGTAAACTTATGTACCGTATTGCTGTTATTTGAATTACAGCTTTACGTTTTCCGAAGGGAAAGTAGTAAAGAAAGTTCCTAAACAACCGTCGAAGGACAGTCGTTATAGTAAGCTTTGCTGAGATAAACTTGGCTGTGATAATTCGCCGACAAGCCCTGAGTGGGAACTTGAAAAAATAGGAATCGTGGATTGGAATACAGAACGTTGCGGACTGCGGACTGAGAACGTGAAATGTCATCAAAGGATCAGCTCGAAGGAGCTCAAGTGGTGGAGGCCACTGAAGACGTGGAAAACATTAGAGGTCGTACTTTGACAGAGAAAGGTCTGGAATACCAAAGATCAATATAGAAATCAAATTACGAAAGAAATATAAAGGAATAAAAAAATAGGATCAACACTCTGGATATGCAGTGGGTGGACATACTAGATGCAAAGGCTTTACGAAAGGAAAGAGAGGAGTTGGAACGCTACGTGAGACATTGGATAAGGAACTAAGTGAACTCCTTTTCCTGTTTTCTGAAGAAGAGTTTGAGAATTTTAAAGGTAAATTAGACCACCTAAACAAGTATGCTCTGGACTTGAGAGCAAAAATTGGAGAAAAAATATTCATGCTGGAAAGGGAGGACAAGCGATCCAACTTTGGCAGCAGATTGAGTGGTGTTTCAAGAAGCTCTGCTAATTCTAGTATTCTCAAAATGAAAGCATTAACGGAACTAGCTAAAAGGAAAGTTGAGATGAAGTATGCAAAACTAGAAGCAGAAAAACAACTGGAAATGCAGCGTAAGAAACAAGAGATCGAAGAGCTACAGAGGATAAGTAACTATGAAAAGGCAAGGGCAGAAGTAGATGTAATTACAAGATTGGAGGAAGAAGAGAAATGCCCAGCATTAACGGCTTTGCAATGTGAACTGAGTGATAGTGAAAGGATAGAGCGAACACGTGACTATGTGTCATCGCTACCAAGTTTTCCATCGGTACATGTCCCCTTACCAAGCCCCATTCCAGCAGCTGGGCATGTTGCACAGCCTACAACACAGAAACAGAATATGAGTAGTCCTCTTAACTCATTTGCTACACCCTTCGAGGTGCCAAACATCGCTTATTACACTGCAAATCCCACACAGCATGACGGGATTGCTCACGCAATAGCACAAGGAATGGAGGCGGCGAGACTGCCTACGCCCTTTCTTAAAGTCTTCGATGGAAATCCCTTAGAGTGGCCAACATGGAAAGCAGCATTTGAAACAGTCATTGAGAAGAGGACCACCAATGCTAGCGAAAGGATTTTGTATATGATGCAATATCTGTCTGGAGCACCAAGGAAGATTGTGGAGGGTTATCAGTTCATCCAATCTGAAAAGGCTTACGAGGAAGCTAAGAAAAAACTAGAAGAACGGTTTGGACACCCTCCTGTTGTTGCGGAAGCCTTTCGGAGTAAACTAGAGAACTGGAAGAAAATTCCAGCTAAGGACGGCGTAGCATTGAGAGAATTTTCAGATTTTATGAAAACCTGTGAACTAGCAATGCAGACTGTAGAGGATTTAGAAACACTTAATAAGCAGCATGAGAATAGACAGCTGCTTAAAACACTACCAAGCTGGATGTATCCGAAGTGGGGGAATAAAGTGAGAAACTATCAGTTAAAACATGGCGACAACAAGTTTCCTCCATTTAGTGACTTTGTTAGCTTTGTTGCTGACAATGCTGAGGTGCAATGTTTGCCTGTCCTTGCGGGTTTAGACACAGGCAGACCAACTAGAGGATTTAATAGTCAACACAGGAATCCCGCAAATAGTCAACATAAGAATCCTGAAAGGAGATCAATGGCTACCGATGTGAAGGAAGACACACCACGCCATAAAGAAGGAAGGAACAGTTTACATGTATGTTACTTCTGTAAGGAATCACATGAGCTAAATTCATGCAATGCATTTATGAATAAACCAATCAAAGAAAGAATAAGGTTTATCATCAGAAAGGGACTTTGTTTGAAATGTCTGGAGCATGGACATATGGCTAAGCAAAATAAATGTGAACAAATTCCAATTTGCACAAGGTGCAAAAGGGAACATCCAACCTGCATGCACGAAAAGGGTGACAGTGATACAAAGAAGGACGAAGGAGCAGATAGTGTGAAGAAGGCTGACAATGTGGCAACTAACTGTACTAGCGTATGCAGCTTAGCTGGTCAACAGGGTGGACAGGACCAGAGTTTGATTGTTCCAGTGTGGATTTCCAGTCACGACAATCCACATCAGGAAAGGCTTACGTACGCCTTACTTGACAGTCAATCCAATGCGACCTTTATTACTGAGAACTTGAGACAGGAACTAAATGCTGATGGTGTTAAAAGTAATCTCCTACTCTCTACGATGCATGCAGAGAATAAACTGGTAGAGTGTCGGAAAGTGAAGGGACTTAAGATAGCTGATCTTAAGCGACAAGTTGCAATTGAGTTACCAAAGGCATTCACAAGGAAGGTCATTCCCTGTAAACCTTCGCAGATCCCTAAACCGGAAGTTGCTATGCAGTGGGAGCACTTGAAATGCATTGCAGAAGAAATAATGCCATACAGAGAGGATCTGAAAGTAGGACTTCTAATAGGAACTGACTGTACCAAGGCTATAAAGCCTAGACAGGTGATACCAGGTTCTGATAACGATCGGATGGGGCATTGTTGGCAGAGTATGTATGACACAACCAGAAGACGACGGTGAAGAACATGTTGGAAGTTGTGCTAATCGGATCGTAACAACTGAGTTGAGCTCAAACTCATCTTGTGGCAGTGACTTTGTATTTGAATCACGTGCAAAGGAAGTCTTCACGCCATCTCAAGTGAAGCACATGTTTGAACTTGACTTCCACGAGACAGGGAAAGACAAGAATCGGCGAACCTTTTCGGTTGAAGACAAGAAATTCTTAAAGATTATGGACAATGGAATCCATAAGAGAGAAGATGGGCATTATGAAATGCCTCTTCCTCTAAAGTATGAAGACGTCAAACTACCCAACAACAAATCACAAGCGTTACGGCGACTTCAACACTTAAAGATACGCTTCAAGAAGGACTCAAGATACTACAGAGACTATGTAGAGTTTATGAAGAAAATGATCAAGGAGAGTGCTGAACGAGTACCTCCTGAAGAGGAAGAAGAATCTGGAAGCAAGATCGGCAAGATCAACTACGTTGCTCACCATGGGGTTTACCACCCCCAGAAACCGAATAAAATACGAGTCGTGTTCGACTGCAGCGCGAGTCGCGATGGCACCTCTTTGAACCACAATCTACTACAGGGTCCCGACCTTACCAACAGTTTGGTAGGTGTTCTTTGTCGTTTCAGACAGGACTACATTGCATTTTCTTGCGATGTTGAAGGCATGTTTCATCAGTTTTTTGTGAATAAGGAGAATCGTGATCTCCTTAGATTTCTATGGTTCGAAGACAGTGACATTGAAGCTAAGCCTGTTGAGTATCGCATGAAGGTGCATCTTTTTGGTGCAGCGTCGTCTCTCGGCTGTGCACGTGGGGTTTGTTAGACTTCACCACGTGACGATGACCAACCAATCAGATCGCATTTGCCATCCGCGGGACGTCCCGCTGTCTCGGGACTAAGTTACCAGCATCCGAGGGTTTTGAAATAGCGGTTTTTGATACCACAAATATGTCGTTTATGAGGGCTAAAATGTACATTTTTGCAATTCCACCCCGAAATAAACGTAGACAGACATTCGGTACGTCCTTTTGTGGAGTCTGGCGAGGATTTAAGTGATTTTAGAGTGCTTTATAGCCCTTCGAGTGATTTGATGTGCTCAACGGACTGTGCAGCCTTGTCATTTCATTATATAGAGAGAGATCTCAAAAATCAAAAGCGCTCTAAAACCGATCCAAACTAGCCCAAAATAGCAGAGAATACCCAAGGACATAAGAAAAGGACACTCGAGGTACATCTATTGCAAAATGTTATTTCATTACCTTTATTTTACCACGATAAGAAATCAATGCAAACTCTATTAGTGAGATGACAAGGAAAATTTCTGGAGAAAACGGTGACTCTAGCGCGCGCTAGATCACGCAATCGATCACGTAATCTACGTAGGATTTGTAAGAGCCACAAATCGTGAGCTTGGGCTGCCTGTGGATGACCCAGAGGTGAAGAGAGTTATCATCCTATAACAGCACATGCCGAGGATAGCCTTCCAGATCACTTCGAAACGGTCAGACTCGATCGCTTCTCTAATTGGCTCAAGGCTAAGATGGCAGTTGCAGTTTGTTTGAGACTGAAGAAGAAGTTGAGAGAGAGAAGGCAAGAGACTCCTCCAGAAAATAGTACTAACTATTGCAGAGTTAGTGTAGACGAAGTAGGGGCAGCTGAATTAATTGGAGATCATTCGCTGTCTTCAATATGAACATTTCCGAGAGGAAATCGAAATACTGAGAAAATCTAAGACCCAAGGTGAACACCTCGACAGGAAAGAGGCTAAGATTCGAAATAGCAACATGAAGCACACAAGCAGTCTTTACAGACTGGATCCATTTCTAGACAAGGATGGACTGTTGCGGGTTGGCGGCAGGTTGAGGAGAGCCAACATGTCAGAGGAAGTAAAACATCCAGTCATCACCCCAAGGCATTCACACATCACTGCATGCATGAGCTAATCATACAGCATGCGCATCAGGCGACGAAGCACCAGGGTCTTGGTATGACACACAATGAGTTACGACAGCGTGGATATTGGGTGATCGGAGGTGTTTCAGCTGTATCTAGATATATCTCGAAGTGTACAGTTTGCAAGAAATTACGCGCAGGATCACAGCAACAGAAGATGTCAGATCTTCCGGAAGACCGCACAGAGCCAGCACCGCCATTCACCTATAGTGCAGTGGATTACTTTGGTCCTTTCACGATCAAGGACGGACGCAAGGAAGTCAAACGATACGGCGTCCTGTTTACATGCATGTCTTCTCGGGCCATCCATATCGAAACAGTTAATTCACTTGAGACAGACTCCTTCATAAATGTCCTACGCAGGTTCCTTGCTGAACGTGGTCCAGTTAGACAGATAAGGTCAGATCGAGGCACAAACTTTGTCGGAGCGAAGCGAGAACTGGAAGAAGCCTTGAAGGAAATGGATCAAGACAAGGTGCGGTGCCACTTGATGAAGGAGAATTGTGATTGGTTAGAATTCAAGATGAACGTCCCATCGGCTAGCCATATGGGCGGCATATGGGAACGCCAAATATGAACGGTGCGAAGTGTTCTAGCGGGATTACTATACGAATCAGGAACTCAGCTGGACGACGAGAGTTTCCGTACTCTGATGAAGGAGGCCCAAAGCATCGTGAACTCACGCCCATTAGCTGTGAACGACTCAACATCTACTGAAGAGCCAGACCCGCTAACACCCAACCATCTCCTTATGATGAAGACGAAGGTCCTGATGCCACCTCCCGGTGTGTTCCAGAGAGAAGACCTGTATTTGCGTCGACGATGGCGAAGAGTCCAGCATTTGGCTAACCAGTTTTTGACAAGATGGCAAAGGGAATACTTGCAAAATCTTCAACTTCGAACGAAGTGGACCAAGCCTAGACGAAATTTGCAAATCAATGACATAGTGCTTGTGACAGACGATAACCATCCGAGAAATCAATGGAAGCTAGCTAGGGTTGTAGAGACCTTTCCAAGTGATGATGGCCTTGTGCGAAAGGTGAAGTTGGCTATCGCGACGACCGACCTCGACAAGCGGGGCAGGAGACTACACGAGATTCAGTACCTCGAGCGGCCGATTCAGAAAGTGGTATTGATACAGCCGAGAGACCGGGAATTCTCCGTTGAGGAGCCACAATCTAACATGGACAAGTGAAGATGATCATAGACAGAACTGTCTTTCTCGTTGACATTAATAGAGCATTGAACTAGTAGTTAAAGTATACTTGGTTTAGACAGTGGATACCCACTGTGGGGAGCCATGTGGCTTTAGTCAGCCCAGTTCCCACGCGCGCGTCTGTTAGCGCGCGAAACCAGAGTCACGTGACTGAGTTTAGCCAGCAGAACAGTCGGATCAGTTCGTTCGTGTTGCTTCGTTCAAGATTTCACGATTTCATAGAGTTACTGAGTTCGTTTAGCAAGCCTAGGAACCTCACAAGGTAATATTCATGTATTTGTACCGCATATCCGCCTTTCTTTGTAATTTTATTATGTTTTCGCCTTGTATTTTGATGTCATTTTGACTCGTATTCGGTTGTTCATTTGTAAACTTATGTACCGTATTGCTGTTATTTGAATTACAGCTTTACGTTTTCCGAAGGGAAAGTAGTAAAGAAAGTTCCTAAACAACCGTCGAAGGACAGTCGTTATACCGACTTTGTTAGTACTGCGCATGCGCAAATGACCGAGAAGGGACTAGTAACTAATTACCATAAGGAAAGCTATATTATTCCAAAAGCGTGACTGGAACTCCAACGGAAGTCTCTGTGGCACAGTTGGTAAAGCTCTGGTCTTCCAAGGTATTCTTCCAAACGAAAGGTTCGAGTTGCAGGTTCGAGTCCCACTACCGGCGGTAGACGAAAAACTAAGCAAAAAGTAAGTAGTAATGATCATCAAAAACTTTATTTCGACACGGAATCCCGTTCATTACATGATGCTCTTCCAGAGAGCCGTGTATATCATTTACTAATAGGACACTTATATATAACCTAATCTATCAAAATAAATACTATAAAAATATATATACTAACTACCTAAAATTAAAGGAAAACTAAACTTATATATAAATACATTTGATTGTATTAAAAATTATTTAAAAATTGAACAATGGTAGTATTGTAGGCACTAGGCGGCACATTATTCCATAGCATGATGTGTAATTAATGAGTGAATTACGAAGTTGGTTGTGGGGGATAGAGAAGGGAAAAGGAGTTAGGGAGGGGGGCGGTGAGTACCGTAGAAAGGGAGGGGATAGTAGTATTTTTTGGGCAGGGGAGGGGTGGGTGAAGTTTTCTTTTTTTTATATTCACCCCATAAAAAAACTAAACTCCTTTCTTTTATGAATCCCAAAAAATAAAAAATCCCTAGAATCTTGAAAATTGTACTAGTTCAAAAAAAATTGTATTAGTTAAAAAAAATTTGAACTGGTTAAAAAAAAATTTGAATTGAGATCATAATATACTGATTTGAACTACAACATATATGCCTGTCCAATGGCCATGCAACACACCATCTTTAACCTGTAATGAGTCCCACTGTGCCCAGTAGACTTTTTGGTGGTCTGTTGCCAGCATCCTTCCAGCGCAGCACTGGGCCAATGTATTGAACCTTTAATTGTGCCTCTCTACGGTTTTCGCTTGACCAGTTTCCCTCCATCCACTTTTGTAGGCCTTTATCCTCCATTGCTGACGGACTTCCCTTCCTCCTTGTCATCACTGGCCTTCACAGATCGAGTAGTAGCTGGAAGGCTCGACACGGACACTTCCCCCTTGCCTGTTCTTCTACATCCTCTTGTCGCAGACAATGATTACAGCCAGCTTGATAACAAGGCCTCCGAGATAACGTGTCTGCATTCCCATGACGTTTACCCGCGCGATGCTGCAAAATGAAGTTTTTCTAGCTACCGGGCAGTCTAGCCCTCTGGGTTGCGAAACCTTAGTAGCCATTGCAATGCAGAATGGTCAGAACTACTGTAAGTGTCTACCATATAAATAGGGGTGGAAGTAGTCAAAGGCTTTAATCAGTGCCAATAACTCTCTCCTGCATGCATGGATACGCAGTAATTCCGTTTTTGTTGACCTAAGGCTCTGCTAACGTATGTAACCACCTTCTCTCATCCCCTCTCCTGTATCTGCGAAACACGGCTCCCAAACCCACATCGCTTGCATCCGTGTCTATATGAAATGGTCATCACTGGTGTGGTAAGCCAATACAGGAGGCGATGTCAAATTAAAGCTGTCTTGAGCATCCGAAAGGAAGATTCACGCTCTTCAGTCCATGCAAACTTGATTCTGTTTTCTGTTAACTTATGAGTCTGCAAAGAATCTTACGAAACGACGGTAATAGGTGCAAATACTGAGGAAGCTCTTGCCTTCTTTCACGTTGGTGGGTGTGGGTCAAGATCTAACGGTTTCAATCTTCTCAGGATCTGTAGCCACCCCACTCTCACTGACGATATGACCCATGCAGGAACTTAACTTCCCGCTTGAAGAGTACGCACATTTTAGTTTCAGGTTAGCAGTTTGGAGCCATTCAAACACCTCACTTAGCCTCTCGAGCTCTCGGTCGAACGTGGCTGCGTGTACGATTATGTTCATCAAGATACACTAGGCATGCAGAGTGTCCTCCCCAGCACACTTTAATTTAGACACTCAACTGAGTGTGGCGGGTTTGTTGCATTAGCCAAACGGCATGACCAAGAAGTGCCATAGCCCATTCCCCGCCGTGAAAGTACTCTTCTCCCTATCTTCAGGTGCCAGCTCTACTTGCCAGTAGCCGCTCTTTCGATCCAATGTGGAAAACCAACCGGAGCCCGACAATATATTGCACATAAATTAATGCATAATCCATCCACAAACCCCTCTGCGTTTCACGACTTTCTAATTCTCGTAACAAACGTACACAGCTACAATACTAAATACGCCGCTAGAAATAATACATATCGACCAAAAATAAGAACTAATATGGGACAATTCACATTTAAATTCTCTTCCTCTGAAGAATGGGAAACAGTTCCAACCGACTTAAAGCTACTAACAAGCAGAAATCAATTTAAAAAAACAGTATAAAGCCTTAACCTTCAAAGTCCATCCTAATTCTCCCATTAAATATCTTTAATTTCTTTATTTCTCTCTTTTCTTTCTTTGCGTGGTATGTCCTTTTTTAACAAACTTAAGTTCAACTGCATATTTAAGCTCAGCAGTGAACAACTCGAAAGCATTAACTACTTTGTTCACTGTACACTGACACTCTATTTTCTAAACATATTTATTTTCTGTATTTAGCACTAAATCATGTACTTTTATTTATTTCTATTGTAATTACTCGGGCTGCCTGTGGCAGCACCGAGTCTTAAAATGCAAGTGTAGCAAGCGTTCTGCGCATGCGTTAAAGGTCAAATTCACACCAATCAGATTGCACTGTGCTGGTCACGCAACAATCGCCAGGTTAATTTATTTACATAATTTAATACAGTAAAGCAAGATGGCGGAGGACCCGCGAGGAACTTTCTCTCTAATTTGGAGTCCCATCTCTCAAATGTAAGCCAGTTTAATGTTTTATTTAACTTCACTCGTGCGAAAGCCTTCCAACAGGCTCAGGATATTTCAACTGGCGCTATTGTCGGAGCCGAAGGACCGCGTTTTTTACCCAGATGGCCAGTGATTTTATATACGACACGTACGACGACCAGTGAAGGGGCCAGGATCCGGAAAGCTAAAATTCGAAGAAATAGATATTGGAATCTATAAGCCATCGGCTCGCTGTGCTGCATTTAAAACATCCGAGGAGAACATCTTATTTTGGGTGAAGGCACTTCAAGACCAATATTATGAGTCTCTTAAAAACTGTCAGAGATTTACATTTACCGTAAGTTGGATCAGAGAGTATTGAGATCAAGTTATTTCGTTCCAGCGAGGATATTGACCTAGCGGAAACGGTACAAGCTGTCGAAGGATTTTACTTATAATCATCCACGTCTACTTAACAACAGGAATAGTTATATGCCAAGGCATGGGCAAAGATTGAGTTTCCCAGATTACAGATGAAAGTAGAGAACTTAATGAATGAAGAACTCCAGAGGTCACGCGCGACATGCTTGAGAACATGAACATGTTCAACACTTTATGTTATACTAAGAAAACAAACACAAATTACAGAGCCTGCAAGTTCACAAGTCAATGAAAAACCCCAAGAGCCTGTAGTTTTGGATCAACATATCCTTGAAACTCCAAAAGCAACATACACATGAGTCAAATTCCAACCGGAAGAGACGGAATTCTTTAGATTATTCACGAGGATTGAAAGCCCGCAATAAGAACTCTCTCGCTGCTTTAATGACCTTAATTTGTAACATGGAGGCTGACCTAACTGATATGCGTAATGAATTCTTACTCTCGTCACATCAAAACGAAACTCAGTCATTTGGAAGACAAATTAGTGCAGCAAGATAATATATACAAGACCGAAATCAAGATGCTGTCATCGCGTATTATTGACCTAGAAGTTGAAAATGGCGAGTTGAAAGCGGATATAATAAAGCTGCAATTCCGACTTTCAAACTTTAAAAAAAAAAAAAAGAATACAAAAAAGAAGACAATGAAAGACCAAGGTCTCCAGTGTTCCGAGACTACCCAACCTACTGAAGCTTTAGCAACGAATCAGTTTGTTCAAGAGCCATCTTTCTTACATGACAACCCGATCCCTATTCATCAGAATATATTTTCTGTGCTAAATGACGAGAGTTTACAATCACCTGACCGACAACCCACTACTAAAGAAAGGGACCATGAAGTACGGTTAATTCTCGGGTTCAAAACAATGAATATATGCCTGCTCAAATGCAGTGTGTTAAACGAATAAGTAGTGTTTAAATTAAAAGGTCAATATACGAGAAAAACAAAAATATTAAATTACATATATACTAGGGGAGCAGAGAATGAAAGTCACCGCGCTACCGGCCACTCCTAAAGACTGCTAAATTCAGCTAATAATTCTTCCCTTTGGCTATTACTAAGAGGATTTCAAATGAAAGTGTATTTCATCTTCAATCTCATGTGGCCCGATTGAAAGCCCAGATGGGCTCTTGTTGCCATTAAAAGTAGTGTGAAATAAACTTGAACTTAAATGCATCAAGTACCTGGTCGATCCTTGGGAGAGGGTATGAGTCCTGGTAACATCGTTGAATCGGCGGTAGTCAACACAGAAGCGAGTTGATCCGTATTTTTTTGCCGACTACGACGATTGGGGCATGCATCTCTTCTATTTTTTGAAAGCTTCACCACGTTTGGCATACGGAAGTCTCCGCGGAGCCTGTCTGATTGGTGGGGCGTCGTCGGTGTTTATTTTCTGTTGCACTTTGTCTGTGTGCCCAAGGTCGTCAGAACCTACAGAGAAGATATTTCGGTATAACCGCCTCACTGGTTAGCTCAGTTGGTAGAGCACGGTATTGAGTGCGAGAGGTCGGGGGTTCGAACCTGGCCGCGTACTTGGGCAGGGACGTTTATAAGCCGTTGGCCTTGTCTCCTTCTACTTCTAATCAGTATTTGAAGGGGACGTGAAAGAACCTGCCTTGTACTACTTGAAAAAGAGAAGGGGATCGTCACCCGGTACAACAGCCTGGCCATTGCACTAACCACACACTCAACATTGTAAACTGCGTGGCAGCCATTGGCGCCGTAATTGCAGTCCGAAAAATTCACTGACGGGATATGTCAGTAAAATGTAAAGCGCCATGAGACTGTGGTATATGACGCTATATAAATATGGCCTATTATTATTATTATATGAATAGGAGTTCGATCCTTCATCGTTAACTTGTCTTTCTATTGCTCAGTAAACCGGTCAGCATTCCGCTAATAAAAGACTTGTAGGTATTCCAAGGGGAATTCTACCAATCTCCCCCCCCCCTCTTTATCTTTTTCAGCTGTGGTTTGTTGGCCTGTGCGGACAACCCAGTCAACATGTTCGCAAGAACCTACTTCAGTATCCAAAGGGATTACTCTTGCTTTGTTGGCTAAGTTAATTACTCTCACTGGTACATGTTTGTTTCGCAGGTCAGCTACTATCACTCCATCTGGTATTTCCATCTTCTCTGTAGAGCTAAGGATTCGCCATCCATCACAAGAGTTTTGCTGGAATAAGAGCTTCACACGGTGGTGGTATCTCACACTCCTCGGCCGCGACCGCTCGATGGCAGTGATTCTCCTTAGAAGTCGGTTTACTCACTTCAGTTCCGCCGATATCTAGAATCCCTGGCCCAACCGCGACTACAGTTAAATCAAGCCCAAGAATAAATTTGTCCATAACACTGATCTGCAACAATTACATTGTGCATTACTTTGACTCTTCCAGTATTGTTATATCACACTGTCTCCTGGCTGTTTTTAAGACACTTGAGGTTGACGTAATGGGTGGGAATATGTCTTGTCCCTTAGAAAGGACATCTGTTCGCACGATAGTAACATCACAACATGTATCCACCACCATCCGACACACAATTCCATTAACTAAGTCTTCCATTGATAATCAGTCTGATTCTGTGCACAACCTCCCTGTTTTAAATACTAATTCTGGGGCTTTTAACAGTTCATTGCTGGTCTGACTGTGCCCCTCGAGTCCGAGCACCCCTAGTTTCCCTAGTTCTTGTTTTCGACAACTTTGCTGCATTCCCGGCTGGTTTTGGCAGCTTTCATTTTCGGACAGGCCCGGGCCGAAATATCCGAGTAGTGACAAGCTACGTCACCATCATTATGGGTTGTGGATTTGCTACTCGTCTCATGTAATTTCACCACTGACTTCCTGAAGGGTTTTCATTAGCGCTCTCATTTCATCCGGGTCAAAGTGGGTGCTGTTCTAACGTACAAACTGTACGGTATTCTTGGAGAAACGCTTACAATTCAACAATCAATCCCTTACTCATTCTTCAGAAGAAAGCTCTCCGCATAATGACTTTTTCAAAATATGATGTACATTCCTCTCCCCTATTCAAACTAGAAATTCTTAAAATTAATGATTTATCCTTTTCTCACACGGCATGCATTGTCCATGCATCCGTTTTCTTCGAAAGCTTTACCTTCTATCTGCAACACTTTTTTGTCAACATCTCACTCACAAACATTTTCACAATACCAGGCACGCCTCTATTAAAGTGATAATTATTATCTTCCAAGAGCACGCACAAACTATGGGCAATTTAATTATCAGATTTGCAGGAGTGAAAGTATGGAATGACAAAAGCATCAAACCTCTAATGAAAAATGCCTTTAAAAAGCAATTGAAACTCATACTTTTAAGTTAAAACTACTAAGTCTACTTTAATTCATATTGAATACATACCGTTAGTTAATTTTCTGCAGTATACAATCCTATTTCACTCAATACAATATTTATCACATTTAACAGTCCTCTAGATATCGATTTCCTTTATCATATCATTGGTATTATTTCTTTACTATTATTACTATTTTTAACTACTGTTCTCTCAATTAAATTATTAGTATTATTTAGCATTATTTCCACTCATAGAAGGTCTCCAACTCCTGTATTTTGGTCTGCAAATCTTTTTTGACCTTCCATATATTAAACTTTTAATTTTAGGTTGTCATATTTTGACTTTAATTCACTGTCCCGCTTCTAATTTTTCCACATAGCCCCCTAGGTTTTTCACTTTAATAATAATAATAATAATAATAGTCTTTATTGATAATCAAGGAAACAAATTCCAAACAGCAGACGTGTTTGGATTACAAATGGATGAATAAACATCTATTTATAAAAAAGCATTCTGTTATACGAGGAAGAATATAAGAATGTTCCCTGTCTCGAAGCTTGCGTGTTTTCACAGGAGGGAGTAAGTCAGCTAAGGCAGTTGTGGTACGTGGATCAATAATTCTCTCCCACAACTTCACGTCCTTTTCAGCCAGAATATCTAAGATGCGATAACACTTTTTAGAAAATCCTGACTTAAAAGCTCTGGCAAAAAAATAATATATACGACTAAGATATTTACAATAGAAGGCACAACTCCATACCTCCAAGGCATATGTAAAAATAGATAAAATGAGACTTTGAAAGAGAACGTCCAGATAACTGGCTGAAAAACCATAATATTTGGATCGATTTCACTTAGGTCACGTGAATCCTAAAAATCTTTATTGCTGATTCAAATAAAATCAAGGTGCGTTTTTCTGAAAGAGAACTAAAAATTACGTATTTTTGACAAGTTTTTTCAATCTAGGATATTTCTCGCCCAAAATATAAGCGATCAAATGTGCGCCATGTTTACAGTAAAATGTATGGCGGCCAGATTACCAAGTTTCATTAAAGTTCACAATTACCAAGAATTCTGACCTAAAATGTATCTATTTGCATAGATATTCACTTATTTGACATGTTGGTTTGTATTTAGAAGGTTTTTGGCTGAAAGTAGCACTAATTTGACTCCTCAAAATACGTGACTGGTGAGTGCGTGACTCAAATCGCTTCATCGATATCTCCGGAACGAAGTGAAAGAAACCGATGAAATTTGGTGTGAATCCGTGCTTAGGTAAGCTCTAAACTGTATCAAAAGCACAACTTGGTAGAGTTCATAGTTTCGAAGTTAGCAATTTGATGACGTCACATGAAATCGATCTATAAACGACTACTGGTGCATTTTAGTTCGTATCTTCTATAGGACAGCTGTACTTCTAGACGTGCACGTTGGAACTCGTGTTTTTGCACGTTGTTCTTACTTTCTTTCCTGCTCTTCGATACGCTCATAGTTTATATTCAGTACCAGAATGGTAAAACCTGGCAAAATGCAGTCGGAGTTTTAAAATTAAAATTATCGAATATCGTGTATTTTTTAAAGTAATTTTAAAAACTCACTCGTGAAGTAATACTTTATTCGACAAAATCGGCCTGGCACTTCGCTTCCAAGCTGTTCATCTTACAGATTTGAATTCGCTGCCCGATGTTAGCAGAGAAGAGAGACCGACAGCAGCAAGAGCCATCTTCAGTTTTTACCAGTGGAATGAACTCATTGTGCTTCGTCAAACGGATAGAAGTTGTTGAGCCGTGAAACTCAACGCGATATTCACCTAGAGCGGGTTTCCTCCACGTCAAATCAGGCAAAGTGCTTTTCAAATGCAAGCAAAACTCTCTTAAAGAATCAAACCCATGCTTTGATATTTGCTGAAGCTCTTCACGAGCAAATGTATACCGAATCCGTGGCCGCCATGTTAGCTCGAATTCTGCTAGGCCTTCTGGGCCCGGTTCCTGAAAGCCCGATTAGCGCTAATCCAGAGTTAATTACCATGAAAACTAATATGTTTTGTTGAGAGTTAATCCTGGATTAGCGCTAATCGGGCTTACTGGAACCGTGCCCTACAAACCACAGGGATTCCATTATAGTTCAGTCATTTTACTGATAGACCTACCACTAATTGCAACAGAAGGTTTTTCTGCATAATATAATCTGAAATACCGTCTAGAACAACATACTAAAAGTCTACATAAATCTATTTAGGGGAACATCCTCAAAATCGACTTTATTTGAAGTCCAGTGTTGGATTGACATGAAAACGAGGCTCTGAACCGGAAGTTGTATTATTATGCCTTTGAATGCCTTGTAATTGCCTGAAATCTTCTAGAATTGTGGTAATGAGAGAGTATAACGATCTAGAAACATGAAACGGGAAGTGGGGTGTGCAGACAATAAAAGAGGAGGGTGAAGGGGAGGGGATGGTAGTGCTGGACAAAGTGCGACCCGTGTCATCTACCATACTTGATTAAACGTGATTTGACGTACATTACATACCATGCCTATCACGCTTATCTTGATACGGTTTAATAGTCGTTAATATTATTAATCATGACTTTGATTCTTTATTTGTTAAACTGAATACTGCTCTAAACGATTATTAATCGAGCCTCTCAGCCACGGTTTTCATACATTTCTATATAGCATCCGATTGTCGCCTGTCCCCACATCTGCACTTGTATCGTGTTACGATCGATCGATTGGCAACCACTATCTCAACTCACTGGCTAATTCATGTTCAGCCACATTATTTTTAGATACAAAACATAGACCGGGTATGTAGGGTCAACTCGTGGCGCCTTGGAGTTTGAAACATAGGTTGTTCAGGACCTATATTCAACTTCTGACTAATTTCGGCCTTGGTTTCATTTTAACATTGTCAAATTTTTCATATTTCGGCCACTAAACAACCGTTTAACGTTTGACCTCTGATGAGAAGAGTTAAACAGCCAGTCCTACTTTACGTGTTCTCCAATCGTTATACAATTCCAAATGAGCTCATTTGATTACGCCACTTTATAGTCATACTACACCTGGCTTTATGCTTTTATGGAGTCTAACATAAAGCGCTTGCCTGGTTTCAATCTTACCTGGCAAGTAGGACTCAGTTTGTTATGATTGATGGCTCTACTTCTTCCTCGCGTGCCATAAGTTGTTGAGTCCCACAGTTTCTGTTTTGGGGCCGCTTCTTTACCTGATGTATATTGCTCCACTTGGAAATATCATACGCAAGCATGGCTTATCATTTCATTTGTATGCGGATGATATACAAGTGTATACCATCTTCACCTCCAATAATAATCACGAACTGCCAAACATCGCATTGAGGATTGCCTGCCGGCTGATATCAATAAGTGGATGACTATTAATAAACTTATGTTGAATAAAGATAAAACTGAGCTTCTTTTGCTGCATTCTAAATTCCGCTCATACACTCCACTACGTTCGTTCCCTTACCTTGGGAGACGACACTGTATATCCGTCAGACCATGCCAGGAATATCGGAGTTATATTTGACAGTACTATGACTGTCTAAACAAGTAAATGCTATAGTAAAATCAGCATTTTACCACTTTACCACTGTCTACGATACTAGTAAGGTAACCTTATTCATGCTTTTGTCAGCTCAAAACTTGATCATTGTAATTCGCTCTTGGTCTTCCGCAGCATATGAGTTCAAAGCTTCAATACGTACAAAACGCTGCTGCACGGGTTATTGTATGTTTAGGCAAACATGACCATATTAGTCCTTCACTCAGAAAGCTCCATTGGTTACCAATTCAATATAGGATAATTTTTAAGGTTAATTTACTTACTTTCAAGACTCTACATAATTTAGCTCCGTTTACCTACAAGAGTTGTTGGAATTGCGCAAACCAAGAATACTACTGCGTTCATCTAAGTCTGTTTTGCGCCTAAGTTGCATATCTTATAAATTAAAGAACTATGGGCACCGAGCTTTTTCTGCGCGCGCTCCCAAGTTATGGAACGATCTTCCACTAAACATCAGTTCTTCTGAGAATGTCAATACTTTTAAATCCAGGCTTAAAACATACCTTTTTAAGATTGCTTATGATTTGTAATTTTTTTTTTTTTTTAACTCGTTATATCAATTTTAGCTATGATTATTATTTTTGTTATTAGTATTATAAGCTATATTATTCTATTGCAATGTATAGGTTAAGCATTCGTAATTGTTTAGATTGTAAAGCGCTTAGAACATTAATGTATAAGCGCTATAGAAATTATATTATTATTATAATTATTATTAACATAATCGCCCTGTACCGGTTGATTCTCAAGTTAGATGTTTCATTCATGGTTATATTATGATAAATTCTAAGCGGCCTATATTCGTGTTTGTTACACGCTGTTTCATGTTTTACGGCATGTTTGGAATTTTACAAAAAGCCATTGTCTAGCTTAGGCGTAAGTCAAAAGTATTAACTCTTAATCTAAACTAAACACACTGTGGTTTTAAAATTTTAAATTGTAACCAGGCTTGATTCATAACCTGTTGACTTTGTAGGTGGCCGTATATTTGTCATTTTTAGATACATGTTATGCTATACGCCATACCCTACCATACTGGCTAAGTTGAGCCTAGTTGTAGATGCAACTTGCCAGCGGTACAAATTTTGAAAAGGTGTCAAAATGTTAGAATCAGTCTAAATACTTTCCCCATTCTAGAAAACACAGCTTTTACAATGTTTTAAGTCATATCAAAAGCACAAAATATATTTTTTATTTTTAGTCTCGTTTTCATGATGTTGAAAAGTGTACACATACATATTTAGTGTTGATTTTAAGCACTTTGCCTTCATTGGATTTCTGTAGACTTTTTTATATGTTATAGAGGGTAAGATTAGGGTTATAAAATCATGCAATTGAAATCAGAAAATATAGATAGCATATCTTACCAGTGGGTTTATAAACAGGTCACACTTTTTCCGGCACTACCATCCCCTCCCCTTCACCTCTTTTAATGTCTGCAACCCCCACCCCCGGCTCCCCGTTTCATGTTTCTAGATCGTTATACTCTCTCATTACCACAGTTCTAGAAGATTTCAGGCAATTACAAGGCATTTAAAGGCATAATAATACAACTTCCGGTTCATAGCCTCGTTTTCATGTCAATCCAACACTGGACTTCAAATAAAGTCGATTTTGAGGATGTTCCCCTAAATAGATTCATGCAGACTTTTAGTATGTTGTTCTAGACGGTATTCCAGATTATATTATGCAGGAAAACCTTCTGTTGCAATTAGTGGTAGGTTGACCTACTTTTTTTCGTAAAATGACTGGACTATTAACCCACTCAGAGGCTGATCCCAAAGCACGCAGTCTCGTAACGAGACTGAAAAGCACGCGACTCCTCGCGCATGCGTACTGGTTCTTTACTCATGGTCCTGTCACTAATCGGGACTGACGTATTCTAAACTAAAATAATTTATCACCGATAATTTATCACCAGCTACGACAACGACGACAATAACTTTATTACCATGAAAAAAACGCGAAAAGTTAAGAATTAATGAGAAAAAGGCTATTTTAATAGCATAACCCAACTGCCGTCTATTGGCAAACTCACCATCTGATTGGCTAGCTAGGCACCGTCATTATTATTCAACACATCGTAACATTGTCCAAATGTGGTCATTTCAGCCTCAATATATATCACCTACACATGACATATCCTGCAATAGTGTCATCCGAACGAATTTAACAGTTGGTTTTCTTTTTATGGGGAGCCGGGGTGGCGCAGTGGTTAAGCGCTTCGCCTCTCACCTCTGTGGCCCAGGTTCGATTCCCGGACGCGGCGCCATATGTGAGTTGAGTTTGTTGGTATCTCTCCCTTGCTCCGAGGGTTTTTCTCCGGGTTCTCCGGTTTTCCTCCCTCCGCAAAAACCAACACGCTAAATTCCAATTCGATCTGTGGATTAGCTGGGCCGGGTCCTGGCTTTGATCAGCCCCTATGGTTGTTTCAGGTCCGTTAGAAATTCAGAGTTTTTTCTGCGAATTCCTGAAGTGCTTCAAACACGTAGAAAACAATGAAATCGACTTAATTATCAATAATTCTGTTCACAGAGAATAAACGAAGGCAACAAAGTTGATTATTTAAGATTTTCAATATATTTTTACTGGTAAATCCACTCGCAAATGTTCAAATCAGATTTCATACTGATTGCTTCTGCTAGAATACATTTATTACATGAAAATACAACTAGTAATTACCTCGTTTGCAGTTAACTTGCTCGTAAGGTGAGTGCTTAGGATATTTGAAATATCAAGTTGAGAGTGTTAAGAAGTTTCTTTATCTGAACCCTTAAAGTCGATTGTTGAGACCACAACTTTGAAAACTTGAAGCGAATTCGTGAATCGACGAATTTCAGTCCTGAGATATTCACCGTCCATGGCCATTACTTAAACAGTTCCAGCACTTGAAATGTCCAACATGTTTTCATCGTTTCTCGAAGGCAAAAGAAGCAAGTCCCGCTCAACTTTGTACGGCTTCAGGTGGAGATAGTCAAGGTTTGCTGCAAGCAGCTCAAGACAAAAGTACCAGCACTTCATGTGAATCTTCATGAGAATAACTAGCAGCCACAATGCATTCCCTTTTGCTTGTGTTTTTAACATTTCAAATAACTTAATACTTTTAACTAAGAGTCTTAATGAACTGCAAGACACTTTGAATCGAATAAAAGAGCATTTGAGGGTTTTTTCCAACGGTTTTCTTCTCATCAACTCACATTGAAATTGTTTACTTCACTCAAAGTCGGCAAAAGACACCAGCATTGCGTACGAACATGGCGCGCGCGCGCCACTAGATTCCTGCCAAAATCGTTTTATGAAATAAAGATGTATACCCTTTGCGAGTGTACAGGTTTTGGTAAAAATTGTGGTTTGTTATCGATGTGTTGAATAATAAAGCAATTATCCTGCTCGATCTTGCGGAATATCACCTAATTTGAGCCAACTCGGACCTATTGACCCTCGTCGGCTAAGTATCTGGCGACATTCCGCGCAATCTTGCAGGATAATTGTTCAATAGTCGAGCATGCGCGCGCTGAAGACTTACATCACTTAGACAATGCTTTATTGCGTGTTTTTGTTGATAGAACGGTGGCTTGGTTATGCTAATTACACTTCTCGCTCTTGGTTTCTATTGACTTGGATACTCAGGGTTGCACCCCTTGCAAACTATCACGCGTTATAGTTCACCACAAAATTGTGGCGCGCGCTCATTGGCTAAGAGCGATCACGTGACGTGATAGTTGTCGTCCGCGGAGGCAAACTATCAGGCGATAGTGCCCGCTGAGCACGAAAGACAATTTTGTGTTGAACAATAACGCAAATAGACTGTGTCTGTCTCGGACCTATCGGCTGATAGTTTCCCTTGGAAATTTGATGTTCTTAAAACTAGCATATAAGCCCTCGAACTTCGTTCTCGGGCTTATATTTGTTTTCAGAACATCAAATTTCCGCGGGTAACTATCAGCCGATAGTTCCTCGACGGACACAGTCTATTTGTATAATAGTGCCCGCTGAGGGCGGAAGACAATTTTGTGATGAACAATAACGACAAATAGACTGTGTTTGTCTCGGACCTATCGACTGATAGTTTCCCTTGGAAATTCGATGTTCTTAAAACTAGCATGTAAGCCCTCGCTCGGGCGAGGCAAATTTCCGTGGGCAACTATCAGCCGATAGTTCCTCGACGGACACAGTCTATTTGTATAATAGAAACCTCGAGCTCGCAGACTAATTGTTAAATAGTTACCCAGAATAACTATAACTGATTATTGTTCATAATATCAGTGCTAGATCTACGGTACGTTTCTGATACATGTATCGTTCTATATATAGGTGTTCTTATTGAATCAACAGCTCGGTATTGTTGCACATTATTGAAGTCTTGTCAGTCACTATCACTCAACCAATCAAAACATTTCTTCTTGCCTTCTCAATCACTACGTCACTTGGAAAATCTCTTCAAATGTTGATAAACAGGAAAGCCTACCGAGTCTTGCAAGCCCACGTGACCTTTAAATCTAAAAGACACGAATTAACACTACAACAGCGTGGAGCAGAATTAGCACAGTTGTGTGTGTGAAGTCGGCTGCCAGCAGTCCAACGGCCGCCTTTTCAGGAGCAGTCCTGTTGGAATAGGCCGGTTCACCTCCCTTCCTCGGGTCAGACATGGCCTCAATCTCACCATCGTCATTGACGTAGATTGCCTGGACTGCCGCATAGTTAGTAGTGTATGTGGTGTTATGCCCCAACTTTATCAGCCCTTTCACAATACTATCAGAAAGTCTGTATGATGTCTTGTCTTCGATATTAACAAAGTCGCTAGGAACAAGGCTGCTGTGAACGCGTGGATCTACCACGGACTGTTCAAGCGTTCGTCCGAACCACATCTTGTTCATGATGACCTGAGAAACGAGTTGTGTTACTATCTGTATCGACAATAAGTTGCGTTACTCAGGGGAGGGGTGTAGCCAGGGGGAGGTTCCAGGGGTTCAGGAACCCCCCCCCCCCCCCCCCAAATTCCCCGTCGGAACCCCCCCTCCCCCCTCGGAACCTCCCCTTGCGGAACTCCTGGCTACGCTCCTATTACTATCTGTACCGACAACTAGATGTGTTGCTATCTGTACCGACAATGAGTTATGTTACTATCTGTACCGACAACTAGTTGCGTTACTATATGTACATATACGTATACCGAGAACTAGGTGTGTTACTATCTGTACCGACAATGAGATACAGTATTTCTAACAACACGTAAACCTCATGAAGATATGCGCTACGAAATAAGAAAAAGACAACCACACTGTATATCAACTGTATATCATTTTCTTACCAACGCATTTGCAGTTATGATTATCTTGCCACCCGATGCGCCGTTCACAAGTCGAACCTTGCCAGTCGGGCTTGTGAACACAGTGGGTGTCATGGACGACTGGGGGCGTTTCCCGGGACCGGGGAAATTTACTTGGGACGGGTACAGGCCATCAATCTTGTCATCTCCTGGATTATCAAAGTCTGCCATGATGTTGTTGTAAATAATGCCAGTCACCGTGGAACGTTTTCCGCAACCAAACCTACAAGATCATTATCAAATAAACACGGAACAATCATACATTGTTAAAAAGATACCAAATAAACACGGAACAATTACATTGTTAACCAAACCTACAAGATACCAAATAAACACGGAACGATTACATTGTTAACCAAACCTACAAGATACCAAATAAACACAGAACAATTACATTGTTAACCAAACCTACAAGATACCAAATAAACACGGAACGATTACATTGTTAACCAAACCTACAAGATACCAAATAAACACAGAACAATTACATTGTTAACCAAATCTACAAGATACCAAATAAACACAGAACGATTACATTGTTAACCAAACCTACAAGATACCAAATAAACACGGAACAATTACATTGTTAACCAAACCTACAAGATACCAAATAAACACGGAACAATTACATTGTTAACCAAATCTACAAGATACCAAATAAACACGGAACGATTACATTGTTAACCAAACCTACAAGATACCAAATAAACACAGAACAATTACATTGTTAACCAAATCTACAAGATACCAAATAAACACAGAACGATTACATTGTTAACCAAACCTACAAGATACCAAATAAACACGGAACAATTACATTGTTAACCAAACCTACAAGATACCAAATAAACACGGAACAATTACATTGTTAACCAAATCTACAAGATACCAAATAAACACGGAACAATTACATTGTTAACCAAACCTACAAGATACCAAATAAACACGGAACAATTATTTTTTTAGGAATAACGACATGAATTGTATTTCTTTTTTCAACAAAACCCAGATTTCTCGCTTTCTGGTCGGCTCTTGATCAATAGCCATGATCAATAAGAGTATAAACAGTAATGCTAGCGTGACGATGTTGTGTAGGATTATAAATGTAGGATTATATTATGCTGATTATAAATGTAGGATTATATTATAATGATTATAAATGTAGGATTATATTATAATGATTATAAGTGTAGGATTATATTATAATGATTATAAGTGTAGGATTATATTATAATGATTATAAATGTAGGATTATATTATAATGATTATAAATGTAGGATTATATTATAATGATTATACATGTAGGATTATATTATAATGATTATAAATGTAGGATTATATTATATTGATTATAAATGTAGGATTATATTATAATGATTATAAATGTAGGATTATATTATAATGATTATAATGATTATAAATGTAGGATTATATTATAATGATTATAAGTGTAGGATTATATTATAATGATTATACATGTAGGATTATATTATAATGATTATAAATGTAGGATTATATTATATTGATTATAAATGTAGGATTATATTATATTGATTATAAATGTAGGATTATATTATAATGATTATAAATGTAGGATTATATTATAATGATTATAAATGTAGGATTATATTATAATGATTATACATGTAGGATTATATTATAATGATTATAAATGTAGGATTATATTATAATGATTATAAGTGTAGGATTATATTATAATGATTATAAATGTAGGATTATATTATATTGATTATAAATGTAGGATTATATTATAATGATTATAAATGTAGGATTATATTATAATGATTATAATGATTATAAATGTAGGATTATATTATAATGATTATACATGTAGGATTATATTATAATGATTATAAATGTAGGATTATATTATAATGATTATAAATGTAGGATTATATTATAATGATTATACATGTAGGATTATATTATAATGATTATAAATGTAGGATTATATTATGATGATTATAAATGTAGGATTATATTATAATGATTATAAATGTAGGATTATATTATAATGATTATACATGTAGGATTATATTATAATGATTATACATGTAGGATTATATTATATTGATTATACATGTAGGATTATATTATAATGATTATAAATGTAGGATTATATTATAATGATTATAAATGTAGGATTATATTATAATGATTATACATGTAGGATTATATTATAATGATTATACATGTAGGATTATATTATATTGATTATAAATGTAGGATTATATTATAATGATTATAAATGTAGGATTATATTATAATGATTATAATGATTATAAATGTAGGATTATATTATAATGATTATAAGTGTAGGATTATATTATAATGATTATACATGTAGGATTATATTATAATGATTATAAATGTAGGATTATATTATAATGATTATAAATGTAGGATTATATTATGATTATAAATGTAGGATTATATTATAATGATTATAAGTGTAGGATTATATTATAATGATTATACATGTAGGATTATATTATGCACTCGTAACGATCATAAATTACGCCGCCATAAAATAAAAAAACATTTGTGAGACAGCTAGCTACGCTCGTTGGTCCACTTCAATTTTGAACCAGTTTGTATTGGTTAATAGTTACCAGTAGTTGATACTTGACGTCACCGATGCAGCGTCCCCGTTTGGTGCCAGTACAACCGAGTGTGAGGTGCCGTAGTCTACTTTAGTAAAGAATCTGTCCACCTCGTAATATGACACGTTGGAGTGCGTTTGATTGTCCCAGATGAGCATGCGCGTTGAATCTCCCGTAGATGGTTTAGTGAATTCTTCAGCAGCCTAGACAAAGAAGCAATAACTTTAACCTGCTTCTTCTTGTGTATGCAATGCACATAAACTAGATGCTAAACTGATCGATTACTACTGATTGTCTATGATAAGGTGTTGCCATGACAATTGGAAAGTAATAATGACGGTTAGAGCGATAGTTACAGTATCTTACAAGGAAGGCTGGAGTGATCAGGAAGGTATTTTTAAATATTTCAGATGAAAGAATGGTTAAATTACAATGGCTACGTTATGCTTCAGTGATACGAGGATGCATTGTGTATCGTATGGAATGACAAATTACGTCATTTCATAAAGACCTTCTTTATCCTATCGCCATATGTCTGATCATCCGGGTCACCCAGATTACTTCTTGCAGCGAATCCAAACTTAAAGGCTTCGATGATGCGGTGATAAGTCAAGATGGATGCTTTATCGCCATCCCGGTCAGCTGCAGTCATGTTATACCCTGAATAATATGATTCATTATGGTAAATGTAAACATAGACCATAACAGAGATTAAACTGGCGTTCATGCGTTAGCCCATCGATACACACTGCAACGACCACAACCAGTCTAGAAATTCCTTTTTTTTCTCGAAAAAGCTCAACTCGGAAAAACATTGCGTTGCACATGCGTTAGCCGTATAACTGCAGCGTGTGTCGATGTCTAATAGGAAAAACGAAAGTGTATTTCAACATGAAGCAAGTGATAGAGCTGATTTCGTATGAGTAGGCAAGTTACGGCAATGACTTACGGCACGATTACTGTACGACATGCCGTGACTTGAAATGCTTTCCTATTGTTTTTGATCGTTCTGAGTTACGTTACAATGAAAGATAAAGGTATTCATTGATATTGCGCAAATTCTATATGAATACATTCAAATGCGCTTCACAAGGTTATTTTTGTGATATGGACTGCTATTGTGGCGCGATGTGCTGACGTGCAGTTTACAGTTATGAGTACCTTAGAAGTTACGGCTGTAGTTACGGTACGGTTACGGTACGGTCACGGTGCGGTCACGGTGCGGTTACGGTACGGTTTCGGTACGGTTACAGACATGCCGTATTTTTGTTCCACTCATACGAAATCTGCCTTATAACCATTTTCATTGTTAATTGATCTTTCTGCTAAAAATTAGTTTCTGCTAATGGAACTGGTGTCAATGTAAGATTTCAAGGCCTTAGACATTTTGCCACTGTTTATCTCAAAGCACTCGTAAATGTTTGGAAAATACAGTCATCGTCATACGTAGATATTGCAGCATACTCAAAAACTCGTAGACACATATACCAAGTATGAACCGCAGTGTATAATCAGATCAGAAGTCTCGATAAACAATGAAATGCGGCCCACAGTTTACAGTATAATTAACTTTTAGAACGGCACTCAAACTACTTCTGTGGTTCTAATAAGAACACAAAATTAGTTCTCTAATTAGAACAAAGGCCTTCAATGTTTTGGACCAATCAGACTTGCTGGTGCAATTAGGTGCAATATGCTGGGCTATCGATGGGTAATTAGGTGCAATACGCTGGGCTATCGATGGGTAATTAGGTGCAATATGCTTGGCTATCGATGGGTAATTAGGTGCAATACGCTGGGCTATCGATGGGTAATTAGGTGCAATACGCTGGGCTATCGATGGGTAATTAGGTGCAATATGCTTGGTTATCGATGGGTAATTATGTGCAATATGCTTGGTTATCGATGGGTAATTAGGTGCAATACGCTGGGCTATCGATGGGTAATTAGGTGCAATATGCTGGGCTATCGATGGGTAATTAGGTGCAATATGCTTGGCTATCGATGGGTAATTAGGTGCAATACGCTGGGCTATCGATGGGTAATTAGGTGCAATATGCTTGGCTATCGATGGGTAATTAGGTGCAATATACTTGGTTATCGATGGGTAATTATGTGCAATATGCTTGGTTATCGATGGGTAATTAGGTGCAATACGCTGGGCTATCGATGGGTAATTAGGTGCAATATGCTTGGCTATCGATGGGTAATTAGGTGCAATACGCTGGGCTATCGATGGGTAATTAGGTGCAATACGCTGGGCTATCGATGGGTAATTAGGTGCAATATGCTTGGCTATCGATGGGTAATTAGGTGCAATACGCTGGGCTATCGATGGGTAATTAGGTGCAATATGCTGGGCTATCGATGGGTAATTAGGTGCAATACGCTGGGCTATCGATAGGTAATTAGGTGCAATATGCTTGGCTATCGATGGGTAATTAGGTGCAATATGCTTGGTTATCGATGGGTAATTATGTGCAATATGCTTGGTTATCGATGGGTAATTAGGTGCAATACGCTGGGCTATCGATGGGTAATTAGGTGCAATATGCTTGGCTATCGATGGGTAATTAGGTGCAATATGCTTGGTTATCGATGGGTAATTAGGTGCAATATGCTTGGCTATCGATGGGTAATTAGGTGCAATACGCTGGGCTATCGAGATATCGTTTTCTAACTCTAATTTCTATCGAGACCTGAAACAACCATGGGGGCTGATCAAAGACAGGACCCGGCTAATCCACAGATCGAATTGGAATTTAGCGTGTTGGTTTTTGCGGAGGGAGGAAAACCGGAGAACCCGGAGAAAAACCCTCGGAGGAAGGGCGAGATACCAACGAACTCACCTCACACATGGCGTCGCGTCCGGAAATCGAACCTGGGCCACAGAGGTGAGAGGCGAAGCGCTCAACCACTGCGCCACCTAGTAGGTTCTGGTTATGGACGTCTTGTATTACTAAGTCACACAAACGTCATTCACCAATTCGAGTGCACAGGTGTTTTGTTTCCTCCTTATAGGCGAATCCTTGTTTACGTTTTTACCTCATTAGCATACATCAAACTTCAAGCGACATAGATACAAACAAACTGAGTGCAGAAATCGAAAGAAATTGTCACACTTGATAATCACCGAAAATTTGAGTGTGATATGATAAATATATTTTGAGGAATGAGCGTTTAAAAATCTCTAAATTTACAAAGAATGTATGGCTGTCAGCAACTCTTGCCCCCCAGCCGATTTTACAGTTTTGAAAAGTGAATTTCTCCGTAAATATTTAACATATTTATCTCACATTTTCGGTAATGACTAAGTTTAAAATTCTCTTTCAACTGATGTAGATTGTTTGTTAGTAGCTTGAAGTTTAATTTATGCTAATGAGGCAAAAATGTAAACAATGACGTCAGCAAGGATTCGCCTATTGGTCGAAGGAGCCTGCTTTAAAAAATGGGGATTACTTAAGAACTTTTAACATTAGCAGTCGTTTTATTTATTGTTCGCTTTACTGTTACCTCTCAGCGTGTTCAGGATGTAGTTTAGCACGACGCCACTCGCAGGGGGAGGGACAGTAAATATGTTCATATCTCCTAGTACACCACGTAAAGCCTTACGCTCAATTGCCTGGTAATTGTTCAAATCATTCTTAGTCACATTCCCTCCAAACCCTTGGATATCCTTCACAATCTTATCTGCCAGTTGTCCGGTGTAGAAATCCTCGGGATCGTCCCGAATTGCCTCGAGAGTCGCTGCGTACTTTGGGTTTTTGATGACGTCACCTTGGTTTTTAAGGTTATTGTTTGCGTCCAATAGAAGTTCTCTGTCGTGAAAAGAAAACCATTTGTGTGTTTTGATCATAATTTTCAATAAAAAGCTCATTATTTGTTTATTTCACCTTTATTAAGTGAGGCTATAAATAATTACTTTTGGAAATAATGTACAATATGGCCCTGAAAAAAGATAGAACAAATTAAATTAAAGTAGAATTGCTGGTTTTCACTCAATCCCCAGAGATTCAAATGACAAAGGGCATGGCGACCATGTTGGTGCCCCAACGAAAGAAGCTAACGAGGAATCTATTGTTTAAGGGCACCAACATGGCGGCTATGACGTCAAGTGAAAGCCAGCAATAGCATAGAATAAAATATATTTCTTCGGTGACTCACGCATTAGAACGTTGAATAAAACACTAAAAAGTGGTACGTTCTTTTCACTGACAAGAAAGAAACCCATGCAAACTGGTAATGCAAACTGGTAATGCAAACTGGTAATGCAAACTGGTAATGCAAACTGGTAATGCAAACTGGTAATGCAAACTGGTAATGCAAACTGGTAATGCAAACTGGTAATGCAAACTGGTAATGCAAACTGGTAATGCAAACTGGTAATGCAAACTGGTAATGCAAACTGGTAATGCAAACTGGTAATGCAAACTGGTAATGCAAACTGGTAATGCAAACTGGTAATGCAAACTGGTAATGCAAACTGGTAATGCAAACTGGTAATGCAAACTGGTAATGCAAACTGGTAATGCAAACTGGTAATGCAAACTGGTAATGCAAACTGGTAATGCAAACTGGTAATGCAAACTGGTAATGCAAACTGGTAATGCAAACTGGTAATGCAAACTGGTAATGCAAACTGGTAATGCAAACTGGAAAAACGCTTGGGCTGGCGACCTGTTCTTCTTCACGAACGCACGACAGGTTACACTCTTTCAGAAAGTTAGCCCCCAAAACACATTTACCAAAAATACAAAGCTAAAAATTCTATGATCATATTAATGTATCGCTTATTATTCTATAAATATTATATTTCAGCCAATCAGAGCTCAACATTTCATGGTTAGATGAAGACAATTAAAATGCAGAATATTTCGCGCTATTTCTTTTTCAGCGAATCAGAATCGATATGAATACCGAATACATAATTACCGTTGGCTTAAAAATATTATATCTATATATGTAGACAAGCCTATAGGCGAAGCTCCAATTATTTCTGATCACAGTGAAGTGGCTGATTTCTAGGAATTGGTTTATTGACTAGCTAAGAGATATTTCTGATAGAGGAGTTGAAGCAAGGTTTTCGATTAAAGGTTATGCTTATTAAAGGTCGAAATTCCAAAACACAAATCAAAATTCCAAAACACGAACCAATTTCCCAAAACACAAATTGAAATTCCCAAAACACAAATCAATTTCCCAAAACACAAATCAATATTCCAAAACACAAATCAATATCCCAAAACACAAATTAATTTCCCAAAACACAAATCAAAATTCCCAAAACACAAATCGAAATTCCCAAAACACAAATCAATAACACAAATCGAAGGCCTGGAAACTAACCCAAAATACCAATCGAGAAAGTCTGGGACCAGATCGTACAGGAAATGTTTTGCCAAAACTGTGGTGATCAAGGAGAAGAAGATCTCCAATATTGTCCTAACTGCGGCTCTAAGCTCGGCACTAGTATATCTTCGTATAGAGCTCTTTTATCAGACTTCAACGTCACTGAGAAAGAAGCTTCTACAGCGGATTTTCCAAGTACCATGGGTTAGGGACCGGCTGGTGACGTATAACTTCTTCTCTTTAACTTTCGTCGTTTCCTATCCGTTACTCCATCTGGGTCAATCTAATCGCCTGAGGAGGCACTCGACCACTCTTCTAGGAGCGTGGATGCCGTACTTAATGCGGAAGGTGTGCCAGGCCACATCCATCGATATCCAGAAACACAACCTGAGCCATCTAACTCATTCCTTATCATTACCTCTACGTCGGACAAGTTTATTTCCCGCTTGTTTCGTTTAAAGTTATACTGAGATAATCGCCTTTTCAATGTTGACCGCATCTACAACGCGAAATGCCATGGTATTTGGAAAGAGAGTTTAAAATGGTCTCGTAGCTAAATCCGCTGTAGAAGTACCCTTCGATTGCTTCTTTTTCAGTGACGTTGGCTCTATACGAAGGAGTGCGGAGAAACAGAACAGGGAGGGAGAATTGGCAAAATAAATCAGGGAGGAGGGTTAAATGTCCAGAAAAACTAGGGAGTAGGAAGAATTTAGCATACAGGGAGGAGGGAGAAAATGGGATCTGCATACATGCTCTAGGGAGAAATTATAAAACTCACTAGGGAGGAGAGAGAAATGTCGGAAAAAATAGGGAGGAGTGAGATTTCACTACCCGTTCCTCTCCACTCACGAAGGTATACTGGTATCGAGCTTAGAGCTGCAGTTAGGACAATATTGGAAATATTCTCCTTGATCACCATAGTTTAGGCAAAACATTTTGCACGAGTTTCAACACAGGCAGCTCAAGCTCTAAATACGAAAGAATTAATGAATCAAATGCCTTACCTTGCTTCCATAGTGTATTACTTGCTGTCTGTGTGGTAACAGGGTTGATATGAAGCGATTTAGCCACAGGCAGCCCAATCTCATGATTTGTGTATTTATACGCTTACAAATATCGCTTGAATAGTTCATATTATAAATCCTTCCAAAACATGTATGTTAGACAAATAAATACACGACTTCACCCTACAATGTGTCAGTTGTAGTTATTCATACCTCTGAGCTCTTCTAGGCGGTCGTTTCCACTGTTTTTTTTCCGAACCTCTTTCCCTCACCTCCCAATAAAAGGAAAAGGCTGTTCCTTTTATTAGGAGGTGAGGGAAAGAGGTTCGAAAAAAAACAGTGGAAACGACCCTAGAAGAGCTCAGAGGTGTGAATAACCACAACTGAAACATTGTAGGGTGAAGTATTTATTTGTCTAACATACATGTTTTGGAAGGATTTATAATATGAACTATTCAAGCGATATTTGTAAGCGTATAAATACACGTGCAGCATTTTTTTTTTCGATCGCTCGCTACGCTTCGGCCCGCGCAGGGGCTCTGATATATCTGCCCTCTCTTTCTGCAGACAAAATAGATTTACCCATGCAATTCTTACTTATAGGATAATATCGACACTTCGTGGTTTTCCTAAAGGCTCGCTGTATTAATAGTAATTAATATTATTATTAATATTGTGTATTAATTAATATCAATTCTCGTGAAATATTCTCCCGAATTCCATCGAAAACCATGAAATACCCAGTAAACATCTCGCTGCGTACACGTAGCTCGACCCCTTCTCCTAGCTAATCTATTGTATTGAACAATCGAATTCAAGGTCGTATAACTTTTAATTCTCACGAGTGTGTGTTTTGAAAGCCCTCTTTTCTAAATAAATCAGCAAAGCCGCTTTTGAAATGAAAACACATTTAATATAGTAACTCAATGCAAGTCACGTCGTTCTTTATCTTTATAATCTCTCTTCGTAATCTCGAAATCGAACAAGCCACAACATCAAACATTTTACGGAAAAAGAAAATCTTCAACTCCATTTTGCTAATATTCAATGATTTGACCTTCATTTTTTATTAACGGAAATCCCAGCGCTTTGAAACTCACGCCATCTCATGTCACCAATGTCGTGCAACAGGACTTTTAATATGACAATACACGAGTCAACAACAAAAGTTGTAGTGTAAATGGATTCGAATTTAAAAAAATAAAAAAATAAACCCGTCGTAAGAAAGATCACATCAAAATTAGTATGCTGGCTGAGTTTGGAGACTTTAAGATCAATATTAACGGAGGGGCTGAATGGGGGGGTACCAATATCAGTTAACAGCTAAATTTTTGGCTATTTATCAGTTATCAGTTAAATTTTGCTGTTATCAGTTAAGTTATATAAAAAGACTACCCTAACCTGATTTGAATACATATTTGCTGGTATGAAATGAATAATAACCGCTAATTCAAGGTGACAATAGATTTTTCTAGTATCAGATAACTCTGATGTGTCATGTTTAATATTTGACTATTATCAACTGGATCAAATCTGTCGAAAACCATCCGAAAAGCCAATAATAGCATGTGACGTTACGTCATTTTAATAAAAAATAATGAAATATCAGGTAACAGCTATCTCACAAATATCAGCTAACAGCTAAAAAAAGGTAACATTCTCAGTTAACAGTAATATTTTTGGCCATTTCGCAGTTATCAGTTAACCCCATTCAGCCCCTCTTAACGAGGTGGCGAGCTTTCAAAATTGACAAAAATAAGAGAGCACAGTCTCTTCAAAAATGAGCTTCCTATTCGGTTCTTATTCGGTTCTTATTCGGTTCTTATTTACTCGGTTCATGTTCAGAGTCGATGTGATATTTCATGTTCATTAGAAACAAATTTTCAATTCGATTAAATTTACACACTCGGTCCCATTCCTTTACCAGTTCACGAAATGGCTAATAATCACGTGATATGAAAAAGTGATGCTGATTGGCTGATGCAGCCCAAACATGTTTAACCCAGTTCAAAAATAATATGTAATTCGGTGCAAATTACACTTTTCATAATGCATCTCAAAATCAAAGTGACACTTGCGTAAAAGTCAATCAATATCACCAGAATACTCACTTGAGACCGGGGTCATCTTTCAAAGGACGTTTTGTATTGTAGGCTACCATGGTGTCATATAGAGCTCTGGTGATCTTAAACCCATTCCTAGCCAGATTAAGAGCGGGTTGTACCAGAGTTTTCCACGGTAACTTGCCATACTTTTCATGCGCCTTACGAAAGCCACGTATTTCTCCAGGAACTCCTATGGCCTTGCCACCTACGATATTGTTTGACAAGAAATGATACGAACATAGTTAACATGTGTCGTTTTTAACTTGTGGATATGCGAAGTATAGTAGTGGAATGTGATGGGGGAATAGACCTTATGCGTGATGATGTCACGTGATCAACACCAAGCCTCACTTTGGAACAACATTTCCTATCAACACCAAAGTGAGGCTTGGTGGTTATCACGTGACATCATCATGCATAATGCCTATTATTTTTTCAGCAACTAGAGTGTAAAAAGTCAATAAAAACGCGGATGTTGTAGTAACCGAGTGCTCTAGACTCGTTTCCAGTACGTTCTTACATAGTTGGAGGCCTGGTTACCTCATCATGCTAGAGGGAATGTTTATTTGGTAGGAGCGGGAGGTTCGAAGTGGTAGGGGAGGGGAAAAAGTGACATTTCTGTCCGGCATAATTATGAGCATAATGCCTCCAGTCAAGCATAATTTCCTGCATAATACTCTATTTTCAAGGGTGACGCCAAGAAGCATAATACTCGATTTAAAGAGCATGATTTGTCTAACTCTACCGCGCTAGCTAAAGGCGTCTCGGGGAAACATCGAGATTCAGCTGCGAAACAAAACTCACTGTTTCCCTCGGGGCCAGTCATTAAGTAATAATAATAATGGCCATTTATATAGCGCCATATCACCACAGTCTCATGGCGCTTTACATATTACTCACATATCCCGTCAGTATGAATATTTTTTACGGCTGCTAATGGCTGTCACGCAGTTTACAATGTTGAGTGTGTGGTTAGTACACTGGCCAGGCTGCTGTACCGGGTGACAATCCCCTTCTCTTTTTCGAGTAGTACAACAGGTTCTTTCACGTCCCCTTCAAATACTGATTAGAAGTAGAAGGAAACAAGGCCAACGGCTTATAAACGTCCCTGCTCAAGGACGCCGGGATTCGAACCACCGACATTCCGCACTCTAGACCGTGCTCTACCAACTGAGCTAACCAGCGAGGCGGTTAGCTCAGTTAGCTCAGTGTATTTTGCGATGTTTACTGCACGTCATCCATTGTCATTAATGTGCCAACCAGAGATCCATTGGTTCCTGACACAAAGCGGCCTTTTGAAATCATGATTGAACATTTAATAGCATAACAATAGCCCACTTCCGCGATATGCTTTACTTGTCACGCACAAAGGTTTCAATACGAGGCCCCGTGCTAAATTAAATTTATTCTTTTTATTCTTTTCTCTTTTCTCTTTGAAAAGAATATAATTAATTTAGCACGGGGCCTCGTATTGAAACCTTTGTGCGTGACAAGCAAAGCATATCGCGGAAGTGGGCTATTGTAATGTTTATCGACACGAAATATCGCTATTGTGTCACTTACTCACTCGCTAGTTGGATCTGTAACATGTTCAGCACGGCCAAAGAGCCTGGGAATGAGTTTAATTTATTAGACCTAAAATTGGGAAGTTGTGGCCCAATGTCTATCGTTTTAGATGGTATTTGTACAGCCTCTCGATTACGGTTATATACTAATGCCTACGCCGCTTACGTCTTACCAATGTGGGACACGTTTGTGTTTAGATAGTTTGCCTCTTCAGTTTCGGAAAACGATTTCATTCCCAGATTCAAAGCCAAATAAAGCTTAAAAACATAATCGCTTGATTTGGAAGTTTTTAATCGATCTATTTTTATAATTTTCGAGATATGTCTTAGCCAGTGGACAATCAGGTGAAATAAGTTACGAAGTTGTCGACTCTGGACAAATAATGGAATTAGATAGTTAGAGAATGCCCAAACCAAATGAGCCAAATAAACCGTGAAACAATTACTGAGCTATAGGATAACAGTAGCTGAAGACTTTTACAAATTCTTGGTTTGCATATGACGTCATCAAAAATATAAAAATATAAACTATAAGTCCTACAAAGCTGTTCTATTTATATATTCTAGAAATCCATAATAAAATTATTCACAGAACGTTTCACGTCCGCGATAGACTGTCTTGTTCCCGAGTTAAATGATTTTAAATTTTATGACAGCCCCGCCGGCGCTGTGTGTTCACCGAAGTCCATACAAATCTATGTATTCGTACCAATTTAATATTTGACAACTAAACAGATATATCATAATAGTGGCAAAATCACCTTAATTTCTCCTAACCATGTTGATGCCCCAGAACGGGACACCAAGATGGTAATGGAAAGTTTATCTAACGTTGTATGCGGCTATTCATTGGCCCACAGCTCGGTTAGGACATGTCAGGACATGTTAGAAATCGCAAAGATTCCATTTTAAGACGGAAAGAGAGAAAATAAGAAGAAAACCTACAAAACGACATGTATAGAGGCCGAAAATGAGCCGTGCTGTACCACCACAGCATTACCCAACAAAACTAAATCACTACAGAAACCACGTGGTACTCACTGGACATAGCAGCCTGTTTGTTTCCCTTGAACATGTCACGAGTCGCTTCTTGTGGAGCCTTTTCCTTAAAATCGATGACCTTGGCTTTTTTAGAAACACGATCATACACGAGCATAAACCCCCCACCGGACACCCCTGTGGAGTGGAGATTAACCACCCCTGCGCAGAGCATGGTAGAAATAGCACTATCAACCGCTGATCCTCCTCGGTTAAGTATGTAGGCGCCTACTTCAGAGCAAGCTTTCGCATCTGCGGCAACTGCGCCCGTGATACCATCGGGATTGGCCTTGCGTGACATCTTCACGGAATACCCCGTGACCAGATAAAGGCAGGAACAGATGATGATGAGTCTAATTTGTAGAAATGAAATAATTAGCAAAATTAGCGACTAAAAAACCTATGGAAGGGAAGGGTAAGGGTCGATGAATACGTAGTTCCCAAAAATAATAATATACTTTATTTTTGGCGGGTTGTGTGGGTATTAATGTACTGCAATACAATAAACGTTATTTAAAGAAGAAAGACGTATTAACCTTATAGTTATCTAACATACGGTCCTCACTAATTAAAGTACAAGACAATAAAGCACTAAGATATTAAAGCTAAAATTATAATTGATAAATTGGTAACCTATATTATATAATATTATATAATAAATATTAACACACTATTTTTTATGCTGTTTATTAAAGTTTTTCACCTCACAATCCTAGCATATACATTCAAAACAATACATAAACAATGCTGAGTTTACAATAAAGTGAACAGTTATTATACAATTTTCGGAACTGCGATCAGCGACACTCACAAACACACACAAACACAAAACAAACAAAAAAATAAAAGAAAAAAACACAACTAATTTGGCTGGTACAGGGCGTTATTTCAGAGAAAATTTTTTTTTGAAGATTTAAATATTGTTAGCTAGTTGTCCCCACTTTGCCAGATGGAATTTTAGGGTATTCGCGTTAATTGCGCATCTGCGCAATAACTTAATATATTTATCTGGTGGTGCAGTTACAGTAAAGCAGGAAGCAGCATTGGTGGCAAAATTGTTCTTACACGTCGGGCATAAAGTACGTCAAAATCGGCATCAGTGAGCGTGGACAAATAATTAAAATTAAAACCATTTCTTTACTTATAGTCTTAATTTGAAGAAATGTTGGTGACTTGTTAACAAAATGAAACTACATATTTTAGGTGTTTTATGTTAGTATGATGACGTTGTTGTGACGTCATAAGTGATGCCTCCTTTTTTGGTAAAATTCCCCCTTTAATAGATGTTACAAACAGACTACACCATCAAATGGCCTTCATGACACACATTCCTTTGGCGCAAATTTGAACGTTCTACGACTATTATAGCAAAAGTTATAGAGGAATGACTGTTGCTATGACGTCATATTTAGTGACGTCAGGTGTCATACCTAAATAAGGCTGCCTATTGTTAAAAAATCAAGAAAAGAAAATAATGTGGGTTTTAAGTGCCAGACTAGCGCATTTCATCACTAAAACTCGAAAATCACTCAAAGGATTTTTTTCTAAGGGCATGTATAAAAAAGTATGACGTCATAATGACGTTGCTGAAAATATGACTTCAATTTTAAGCCGTTATGGACAAAAAAAATCAAAATTCAAAAAACATATGATTTTAGCCACCAACGTGTTTTATGATTGGACAAAATGTCATGCAACAATATTTACAACTCTAAAAATTGAATGAAGCGATGTTTTTATAAATGCTTTTGTGGTGTTTATTTCCCGCCAAAAAGGACAAAATTCAAACTTTCATAACTTTTGATTTCCTTAACCAATCGACATCGTGTTTTCGATTCCTTCATTCTCATCACGAGTAGATTTTAACAATATACGACATTTCGTTTTTAGAGATAATGAACAGTTGCAAGAAACGTATTACAAATGGATAAATGACGTCATTGTGACGTCACCATGGTAGTAACATAGCTTAAAAAATCAGGTTATATTCCTTTTGCGATTCTACATCCTTCTACCAAAATTCAATCGTCTGCATTGAAAACGTTTTAAAATATAGAACTGATGCCGTTTTTATGGTCGTTTGTGCCCACCGTGTTACAGCCTTGCAGAAATATCATTTATGGATGGAACAGAAGTAGTTGTCAGCTGCTTAAGTTCAGATGGAAGAGCATTGAAAAGATTAGTGACACTATGGGAGAAAGTGCGCTTACCAATTAGATCGTGGGTAAGGTACCTTGAGGTCAAGTGAGCATGCGCGGGTGGAGGGTCCAGCTGAACGAGTATTAGAGAGAACGTTAAGCATGTTTTTGAAGCAAAGAGGAGCATCAGAATTGATTAGGATGGCAAAATAACATAAGGAGCTTTCTCATTTTTAACCCGGTACAGCAGCCTGGCCATTGTACTTACCACACGCTCAACATTGTAAACTGCGTGGCAACTATTAGCGCCGTAAAAACAGTCCGAAAAAAATCACTGACGGGATACCGTAGAGTCCCGAAAGTAGCGAGGGTCGTTACTTTCGATTTTTGCAGCCCTGACCAGACGTTATTTTCGAGGGATCATTACTTTCGAGGTGTAAATTTCGTTTGAAAATTCATGAAAACAAGCCGGCTAATCAGGTCAAATGTGATAACGTCAACTACTGACTCAGACTCCTGCTACTTTTCGTACTATCACTGATGCCTGGAGATAAATTAATTTCAATTGGACCGTAAATCCCAACTTAATTACGAACTTTTAAGAAAGTGTAAAAATAATTTCAATTGCTTGGCTGCGTATATAATGGGACGAAAATGAAACCGACACCAACTTTGGTAAAGGGGTCGCTACTTTCGGGGGGTCGTTACTTTCGAAATTTATTTGAAGGAATAAAAAATACGCTACTTTCGAGGGCCGGGTCGTTACTTTCGGGGGCATGGGCGGATTTAAGGGGGGGGACCGTATTTCGTATTACTTAACCGCAATAAAAGGTACATACCTCATGCAGAAATAATACTATTTTATAATGCACTAATTAAGGGTGTGTTCCTTTGGGAGGAATCCAAATCCGGATTTCGGATCCAAGATCACTCAGATCATGCATGTGTCCAAAGTCCAAAAGAACGGCAATTTGTGAGAAAGGATCAGTTACCACAGTAACGTCATCGATAGTCGATTTCAATATGGCGCAAAACAACACAATTTTATTCTCTTGGGACTAAAGATGGTCGCTGCGTGAGAGAAAAGTTGTACATGCTCATGTATTGCTGTTGATTTGATCCATTTTTCGACTTTCATCTTCACCTAACGGAAGGAAAATATATCAGTTAGGGAAATAAGTAAATTGAGATCATCGAGGAAACAAGAGAGTAAAAATTCGCCTGCTCTAACGAAGTATTTATTCATCAAAGCGTACGCCACTTGTCAAATATTTTCAGTGAAATCAAAGTGGCCTACCGGCTGCTGACCCACTAATCATTTTTGAAGAAAATAGGAAAAAAAATTCAGAAATCTCTCCTGCTCTTCGTACTGCCACAGCGCGACAAACTGGTACCGTTGGACACAATGATATTTTTCGGATCTGTTCCCAAAGGAATGCGAAGGATTACGAATCCATGATCCGGATTTGGATTCAATGGATTCATGATCCGATGAATCCTTTCTCGTTTTGGATTCACCGGATCACAAATCCGCACAAAATCCGTTTTCGGATTCATAATCCGGATTTGGATTCGCCCAAAGGAACGCACCGTAAGCCTGTGATTGAGTACTGTGCCACAGTTTGGGGTGGCTGCTCCATAGAAGGTAAGTACCGCCTTCTTAGATTACAAAAACGAGCTGCTCGAACTATATTAGACGCCCCTGCACTTAGCCCTTCCGTTCCCTTATTTAATACACTTAGCTGGATTCCTATCCATGAAGTCTGTAATTACTTGAGCTGTATATTAATGTTTAAGAAAGTAAACCTATTAAGAAAGTAAACAGAATACACACTCGCTCGTCTAGGTTTAATGTACAGATTCCAAATATATCCTTAACAACAGCAGGCGGCAGATCATTTGCTTTTAGAGCCTCAGAATACGTTCAAGTCCAAATACTTTTATAATATTTTATTGCAACAGAAGTTAATTGACCATTTTAAAGTTTAGCATCTGATTTTGTAGTCTCTAGTCAATACTCGTTCAATTCCTAGATTAGATTAGATCGATTTAGTTATATGTTATTAGTTAGTAATTGTGGTTCTGATTTCAATTGTAGTAATGTACATCTTAGTTTTATCCGTAGTTTTTATCATATTTGCTACCTATATGTAAAGTTATATTTTATACTTAAATTAGTAGTTGAGGGCCACAAGTTTGTAAGCTTTGCTTTTGGGAGTTACTCTCTTTAAATAAAGAATATTATTATTGCGTTCGAGCGAGAGCGAGAACGCATACTAATCTTAACGCGGGCTACCTGTGGTCCATAGGCGCAATCCAAACACGAAAAACGTGTGTTGTACCTTTGCGCATAAATTAACTCAGCATGTCCATGATGCATTACGATATACGGTTCGCCTCGTGGTTTGAACAGTGCAAAAGGTTCTCGGTAATATGCTGAAGAAATTCATAAGTGTTGCTCATCAAAGCGTACCCTGGGTACCAGAGGTTCTACTGTCTGATCAAATTCTAAACTTAACCACAGATCGTCTCTTCTTGCGTCAATATTCTTGCTGCTGGAGCGGAAAGACGAGAAACACATTCAGCTATCGTTGTTCTCTGACGCCTCTAATTCCGGCTGGGGAGGCATCGCGAACTGACTGATCGGATCCGATGCATTAAAGCTCTTTTAATTCAAAAGGAATTGCACTTTCCCAGTATAAGTTTTCTGGTAAGAGTATAGAAGTTTTTGCACGTCTTTCAAATATGACAAACGTTCCTTCAAAACTCTGTTGATGTTCTGTAAAAAAATCAGACTGACCCGTTCACGCCTGACTGATTGCATGCACGTGTAAATTCAGACTACAAGAAGAGTTGAGATTTTAATACGCAAACATCTAGAATGATTTCTGCCGAAACCTTTTAATACTAGTAACAAGACAAGGTCTGCCGTAAACGTGAAACTACACTGAAGCAAAAGTTTATTTAGTGTTATGCTTTGAGTCAAGCTTTAAAGCGAGCCACGTACCACCGGTCTGGGAACTAAGCGAGCAGCCGTTTTGTTTATTTTACGGCTCGCGTTTACGGCTCACGATATTTCGATAACTGCATGGTCCGAATTTACTTGAAAACTTTATGCAATGACTTTTACAAAATAGTGAAGAAAGTAAACTTAAACATGGTTATGATGCTATATGCCCGTAGTAGACCATTTAAATGAAAACATTGCTACACATTAATGCATGTTACAATATTACACATCAAATCTTATACCGTTACCGTTAAAAACAGTTAAAATATATTAGTTATGTTACTATATAGTTTTATACCCAGGGAGCCAGAGGCAAATCTTCCAAGTAAGAATTGCATGTGTACATATAGCAGATAAGTCTAGCACAAGGATAACCAGTTGAATTGATATTCATACGATAATTGTAAACAATGAGAATAAATATATTCATTATTCATTTGTGTTTACGGTAGTCCATTTCCTCTAGACGCAATCAGACAAAAGGGTATGATGTAAAAAAGTAAATAAGAAGAGGTATATTTTTCGGTACTTTCCTTGGTTTCACCAAACAAATACATTTCTAAAATCTGAATGAAATTTATATTACTTCAAAATATTATTCTTTTCGAACGAACGCACTTCCTAACTGATAGTTACTCTAGTAATAAATAAAGTAGGTGAAACTAGCAACGCAGTACTATATGTAGGAATGTAAACCCAGGTCAACCCCAAGGGTCCTGTGTTTCATTGGCTTGTTGGGTTAACATGTTGACAGAACCTTTGATGAAGTGTGAACTCGCTGTAAAACTTCCGAAGCTAAAAACTCTGACTTCATTTACTTGCTTATTCCCTATCTTTGAATGAATTATACGTGTCTTAATAATTATCGGATCTGGCCAAACATAGATATACTATCAAGGAATTTAGCGATTTTTTCATTATTTCTTTTTTGTGACTTAGCGTCATATAGTTTGGAAGATTTTCCGACCTCAAACTTCAAGAAAGATTTGCATACGAACAAATTCTCCGACACACTTTTGTGTATTTTGGAGGCTGTCATCTGCTGCCCAAACGCGTACGCACATAATTCACTGATCTTAACCTCATCTTGTTTGTAGGATTAGTATTGATTCTATTTAAAACAGTAATTCCAACAGATAACTTGTTTCATAAGCTTTACAGTGATATATAGGTTTAAAGCGTAGCGCGTTTATTTTTTTTATATTCGAAAATAGCCAACACCCAGCCGGTCCTTGGAATTGACACGCAGTGTTTATTACTTACTTTAGTAACAGTAATAGGTCCACGGCACACACTTTGCAGACATTTCAGAGAACAATATTTACGGTTTATAAAGTCTCTTAGACATCTCCACACAACGACACCTATAGCTCAGTGGTTCTTTATAAAGTGGTAGAGCAGTGTAGGTACGTAGGTCTGATCAGATGCATATTATATTCGCTTAGGTCACAGGCTTACCATCCTGTGCTTAGATTTAACTATTATTATCATACCGTCTGGCTATGATTTTGGTTAATCAGTCATCAGTTAACCGACAAAGCGGCAAACGGATCTTTTACCCGCGCGCACCTCTTTATTTCCGTGCTGACAAACTGCTAGCTGTCTTTGCATTGCGAAACAACCATTAGTACTCAAGGTTGCTTACGTTTGTACCATTACAAAATACATTTCTGCTATACACTTAGCAATACTTACAGTTTAAAGTTCATTTTCAAGTTATTGCTTGCAAAGGCCCGTTTGATTAAGAGTTTTGATCAGCAGGTCTGATCATAGAAGACGATGTCACCAAGAGACGCGTGTCCCGAGCATGCAGAGCTTCACAGTAATTTATGCATGACCTTTTCGATAAAAATAAACTTCACAAAATATAAATCCTTTCACTTTTTAATTGGCTTGTCGTTCTTAGAATCGTCACACAACGTTGGCCGGAAATATCCAGTCATCCAAAACACATTGCGCGCTCGTCTCTGAGCGGAAAAACTGAAAAAGCCAATTTATAGAATAAAGCATTAGAGAATAAGTAAACAAGAGCCCATCTGGGCTTTCACTCGGGCCACATGAGATTGAAGATGAAATACACTTTCATTGAAATCCTTTTAGTAATAATCGAAGGGAATAATTATTAGCTGAATTTTATAGCAGTCTTTAGGAGTGGCCGGTAGCGCGGTGACATTCATTCTCTGCTCCCCTAGTATATATATGTTATTTAATATTTTTGTTTTTCTCGTGTATGTAAATTAAAGAAGTTGACCTCTACTTATTCATGTAACGCACGCTTACAATTTAGTCTGCTGTTCTGCAGGTTCAGAGTACTAATAGATGAGTGTCTCAAATGTAGGTTTATATTTGTCCCATATGATAAGTTGTATCCTGTCCACCTATGATGGAGCTATCACTATATTTCTCTACTGTTCATTCTACCCTGCGGCTCTTTATCGCAGCTCGCGTCCATATTGGTATTTATTAACTGAAATGCCTGTTGATTATCTATATTTAAAAGCTTTTACCCTCCTTCCCAAAACTGCAGTCTGCTCATTATATTACATAACTATAAAGGGAACTGTTGGAAGCCTTTGTATTTTTGAACTTGATACTGAGCTGTCATAAAACAGATTACAATATGATAGATCGTGAAAAAATGTTAAGAAGGTGAAAACAGATATCTAGTATGACTCTTCCCGGATGTTAAGGCCATGAAGTTCGAGTGTTCTCGCCTGTGCGATTAAAAACGCTTCTCTGGCCTTACGTATAGAGTCTCTCTTAGAAAATATTTTTTCAATAGGAATAAGTTGCATGTCGTTGGTAGCCTGAATTTCAGCCGTCTCCTCTGGGTTGAGACGGCTGAAATTCAGGCTATGTCGTTGGCAGTGTGATTAGGAGAATTAAGAAAATGTTCGGCAACTGTTGTGGGTTTAGATTTGTTGTTAGAGTTATCTATCGTCCGCCGGTGTTCGTTAAATCTGTCTTTTAAGCGTCGTTTAGTCTCACCTATATATTGTAGATTGCAGCGGTTACATTGAATCATGTAGATTAGAATTTTGGTGTTACAGGTCAGGTTAAATTTGATAGAGCGCGTTTCACCGGTAGCAAAGAAAGTATAGTTAGTAAGTCCGTCAGAAATGTAAGGGCAAGTGGCGCAGTTCTTCCTACAACGGAACGAGCCAGGTGGGAGTTGGAGCTGGGAATTAGTCGAGTTAGAAGGCAGTTCAGCTTTAACGAGTAGGTCACGCAGGTTGGTGGTACGTCTAAAGGCTACCATGGGCAAGTGTTGAAAGGTTTTCGTACAGCGGTTAGAAGAGAGCAGCAGGCTGTAATGTTTCCTAATGATGTTAGAGATATGTGGAAGGGATGGATTAAAAGTAACAAGAGCCCATCTGGGCTTTCACTCGGGCCACATGAGATTGAAGATGAAATTACACTTTCATTTGAAATCCTCTAGTAATAACCGAAGGGAAGAATTATTAGCTGAATTTAGCAGTCTTTAGGAGTGGCTGGTAGCGCGGTGACATTCATTCTCTGCTCCCCTAGTATATATATATATATGTAATTTAATATTTTTGTTTTTCTCGTGTATGTAAATTAAAGAAGTTGACCTCTACTTTAATATTCATGTTCATGTTACGCACGCTTATAGCAGAGCGCGGTAATTACGTCACAAGTCTAGACCCCCCGCCAAGACTCAGACAAACAAACCGGTTTTCTTGTATCGACTTACAAGAATTGACTAGCACTTCAGTTCGTCCTCTAGCTGTCTATTCTACCAGAAATGACTGCTTTCCTGGACCATATTTTGAAAGGGAACCTGATGATTATACTGTCGAACAGCTTAAACTTTGGCTGAAATACAGAGGATTGAAACAAAGCGACAAACGTTGATCTTGTCAAGCGAGTTTTGCATCTTCGCTGGCCAACCAACGAGACATGCTTACTATATAGACTGTCAAGTCCTATTTAAACTGTATCCCAAACTCATCTTTTCCCATGCAATATCGTTGTAAGACTTCACCTAAACATTGAAAAGTTACAAAGGTCAGGTTTTCCTGTATTAAGGCAAAAACAAAAGAATGTAGCCGCATGCCGAGTGCAATCATCTTCTTCAATAAAACTCATCGGAGACCAAAGCTGTTATGGCTGGAAGAGCATATACATTAAAACTATGAACTGATAGCATCCTAAAATTCGGCAATCTTGCTTATGTTGGTGTGCTCTTTCAAACCATTATGTTATTGTTTGCATTTATCGAGTTTTGAAATTTAATACCTGCAGCTCCGAAAGAAATTAACTTCATTTGTGCTCAGAAAATAAATCAAAGCATTGTAGATGTAGGCTTTGCTTCCAAAATTTATTTAGAATCCACTGATAAATTCAAGTAAACTTAATGGTTGAACAGTAGTTCCTTCTCATTGTTTACTGGTGGATACATAGTCAGGGTTTCAGTAATTTATAGCCACTTACGTTTCATTGCCAGACCTAGTCTCGTTGTTCTGTGCTTTTAAGGTCTCTTGTACAAACATTTATCCAATGCTGACATTTCTCACTGAATTTGCTGTAAAGGTTTTGGAACAGAAAAGCTCCTCCTGTGAGTGATCAAAAAGGCCGAGAAAAGATGAGAAACCTGATCTACTGGCGGTGTACTGAATGATGCTTCATTCTCCGAGACATATCTCTTTGAGCGCCGGATTCACTCTTACATCTCCCCCAGCAACAATGCTTGGTATAGTCACCATTACTGATATGACTAGGAATCTTACTGAAGCAGCTGAAGGCATTGATTCTTTTTTTTTATCGAAAAAAATACGAATTCGGTCCTAATTTAGTCTGCTGTTCTGCAGGTTCAGAGTACTAATACATGAGTGTCTCAAATTTATGTCTATATTTGTCCCATATTATAAGTTGTATCCTGTCCACCTATGATGGAGCTATCACTGTATTTCTCTACTATTCTTTCTACCCTGCGGCTCTTTGATCGCGTCCATATCGGTATTTGTTGGACTAAAGATTATTAACTGAAATGCCCGTTTTGTTTATCTCTATTTAAAAGCTTTTACCCTCCTTCCCAAAACTGCAGTCTGCTCATTATATTACAGAACTATAAAGGGAACTGTTGGAAGCCTTTAATTTCTCGAACCAAAATCTCGGCCGTGAGAGGAATCTTGTTTACCGTGAGAGTCGAATAACTGCTTCGGTCATCATATTATGTGCCGAGTGAGTGTTTATTACCTACGAAACGTACCTCCAACAAGAGCGCCAGTTGAAATATCCTGAGCCTGTTGGGAGTGTTGGAAGGCTTTCGCACGAGTGAACTTAAATAAAACATTAAACTGCTTACATTTGAGAGATGGGACTCCAAATTTGAGAGAAAATTCCTCGCGCCGTCGTCCATCTTGATTTACTGTATTTAATTATGTAAATACATCAACCTGGCGATTGTTGCGTGACCAGCACAGTGCAATCTGATTGGTGTGAATTTGACCTTTACTGCATGCGCAGAACACTTGCTACACGGAATAAAAATAAAATTAAAAAAACGACTTGCATTTTAAGACTCGGCGCTGCCACAGGCAGCCCGAGTAATAACAAAAGGGATACGGTTAGAACTGTGTGCGTCTTTCGTTTGTAAAGTGAGAGTGCGAGGAATATCGGCAGCGCGTTGTATTTGTCTAGCAAGGAAGGTGCGGTTATAGGCTCGTTTAAGGAGGTATGTAGTTAATTCAGCAGTACGGGTCTTAAAAGATTCGTCGGTAGAACAGATACGTCGCAAACGGAGGGCTAAGCTAAAAGGAATAGCTTTTTTGGTATGTTGGGGATGACAAGACGAATAGAGTAAATGTTGGTGTTTATCAGTATAGGTTTAGTGTAAAGGTCAGTCTCAATATTACCATTGTTTAAAGAAACATTAACACCAAGGAAAGGTACGTTAGTGGAAGAGTGTGAGCTGGTGAATTTAATGGTAGGGTGCATGTTATTAAGATAATCGATGAATATTTTTAGGTTATCCAGTCCTTCTGTCCAGATCATAAAAATATTATCGATGTATCGTAGCCAGGTATTAGCTTCGAAATAGCCAAGAAACAGGTTAGCAAAAGAAGGGGCCATTCTGGTACCCATGGCCGTACCGTGGATTTGAAGGTAATGGTTATCATTAAAAGAAAAGTTATTCATGGTAAGAATCATGCGAATAAGGTCACAGAGTGTGCCAGTAGGAAGGTTATATGAGCGCGAGTACGCAAAAACTTATCACAGGCGTTAATGCCTTCATTATGCGGAATGTTAGTATACAAATGATGAGACATCAAGGGTAACTAATAAAGAGTTAGCGTGTAAATTATGGATAGCAAGGAGTTTATTAAGAAAGTCATTAGTGTCTTTAACGAAAGAAGCCGAAGTTTACTAACTAAAGGTTTAAGGTGGTAGTCCACGAAGTGGGATATGCGTTCAGTGGGATGGTTATTGGATGACACAATAGGGCGTCCTGGGTTACCAGGTTTGTGTATTTTAGGTAGAATGTAGAAGCGTCCTGGTTTAACATCAGTTTGTATTAAGTATTGTCTCGTCTTGTCATTGATAGAGTTGTCAGTGTACATTCTGTTGACATACACTGTAATGCTTTCTTGTATGTTAGAAGTTATGTCTTCGTTTAGTTGTCGGTAAAATTTGGCGTTATTAAGCTGTCTTTTGCATTCGTCGATGTACCAAGATTTGTCCATAACTACAGTGCCTTAACTTAATTCATGACCTGACAAGACACTGTTCAGTTTCACTTTCCCTCTCAGCTTTGCTCTTGAGTTGAAGTTGAGTTTGGCTTTGTTAAAGACTTCTTATTCAGTTGTATGGTATAATTTGTGCAGTATATTTGAGTATACCAATCCACAGAGATTCAAATAACAAAGCCGTGGCGAAAGGAAATATTTTGTCCTCCTAGAAAAACACAACATCTTGCCATTTCTATCGAAGAAGCTTTTGGTTTCAGCAGCAAAGCAACACGCTAAATTCCAATTCGATATGTGTGGATTAGCCGGATCCTGGCTTTGAGTTTGAGTTTTATCATGCAGCCCCTTCAGGTCGTCGCGTTCTATATAAAATCACTGGCCATCTGGGTAAAAAACGCGGTCCTTCGGCTCCGACAAGAGCGCCAGTTGAAATATCCTGAGCCTGTTGGAAGGCTTTCGCACGGTGAAGTTAAATAAAACATTAAACTGCTTACATTTGAGAGATGGGACTCCAAATTTGAGAGAAATTTCCTCGCGGGTCGACCATCTTGATTTACTGTATTAAATTATGTAAATAAATTAATAACCGCTTGCATTTTAAGACTCGGTGGTGCCACAGGCAGCCCGATTAATAATCAGGGGTGTGTGAGGGGAGTGATTGGAATGTAGATTAGTTTTGTTATTCAGAGTTCGAGTGAAGATCAGTGAACATTCAGAACGAGAGCAGTAGAGCACGAGAGAGAGAAGTAAACAATGATTACAGTGAGAACTGAATAAACGAAGAAACAAACTAGCCAGTGACTCAGTGGGCTGAGCTGGGTCTCCCAACACACGACTTTTCAAGTCAGACATATCTGTCCGGGTAGGAAGTTGCTATAAATAATATTAAAAAAAAGCAAAATACGCAGACGTAGTGCCGTATTATCATTTACTAATGATCAATATATTACATACTGCGTCTGTGGGATGCTATGTCGTGTCTGTCGCTAGTGAAAGGTAGGCTTAAATCCCGGAGGTGGGGGGTTCTTCAAGGTAAAAAGGGTAGGGGTAACCGTCGGAAAACCTCGAAAAATAACCTAAAAAATACCAAACCGTGAAAAATTTCCCACCCTAAAATGTAGACTATTAAAATAACTGTAATGTAAGACCTCGGGATTCCTAGCTATAATTATAACTTCCCCATTTTTCCTGACGTACGAAAGTGGCGGATTGGCGGTTTTGCGACGCGTCCAAACTAATTCTACCTCGTTACCGTGCTGACCACATGAGATAGCAAGCGCATGCGCCAATCAGTGCAACTGAGTTGATCGCACTCTAGTTCCCAGAGCCCGCGATCTTTTGGCCAGCGCCAAGATGGGAACGAGATTGATAGCCGATCAGGAAATATACTCTTTGCAGCCCCTTCTTTGGCGTTATAGTTGGCTGTGCGCGGTATGGGAAGCGCCTTCACGCTCGGCCCCATACCTCGCGCAGCCAACTATAACGCAGCAATAATATAGCTCTGATTTTACTCCGGTTTTTCGCCAAAGTAGGGGCTGCAAGGAGTCTAATCAGGAAAAAGAAATTTGCGTTTGTGCAAGCAAAATCACAGAAAATACAGCGAATTCAAGGTTTGGTGTCCGAACGATCGGGTTATAGTCAGGATTTTAAGCCATCCATCCATTGAAACATTGTTGCATTTTCAGAATTATAGCCTGTCTAGAGATTTGCTGCAATATATTTTTTGGGAATCCCTTGCTTTTATTGGGGCGGTTTAGGGTGGCATAGAAGGCGGTTAAGGTCAGCGAAGTTCATTCGCTTATTCGAGGTTTTTATATGTTGTTCGGGTATTCGGACTCAGTTGTTTGGAGAGGGAGGGGAGGGAGGAAGAGGGGATACAAATGAACTTGTGGTGGTTAATTGTTTTTATATGTTGTTCGGGTATTCGGACTCAGTTGTTTGGAGAGGGAGGGGAGGGAGGAAGAGGGGATACTGAAATGAACTTGTGGTGGTTAATTGTGGTTAACGTAGTGAATGGTAGTTTATGTAGGGCACTTGTGGGTAGGTAAGGAGTATGGAAAAATAAAATTGAGTGAAGTTAAGAAAATAAGGGAATGAGACGAACGAATAAATATATAGCTAAGAAAATGAATAAGTAAAAAATATATTTGGAAAGATGGTAAAATGTAAATGTGAAAAAGAAAATTTAAAAGTAACCTGGTGAGGGGATGAAACATGTGAGAAATTGGAACCCCCCACCCCACTAAACCACAACCTCAGACAATACACCAACTTGGTCTGGAATAACATATACCAAACAGCCACAAATCCGACACTCCCCTACCAACACCGACCCAATCTATCCATCAAAGAACAACAAGCACTCAGGGAATTGAAACACCTGACACAGTCATCAAACCGGCTGATAAAGGAGGTTCCATTGTCCTATGGCCTCAATCACAATACCTCGCTAAAGCCAACAGACAACTACAAAACACAAAACACTACACGCCAGTGACGCATGACCCCATCCCTAAGCTTGTTTATGACATTGAGACATACCTACAGACAATCCTCACAAAGCAATACATTGACCATACAACCTTTGACTTCTTACTTCCCCCCACACCACATCGAACACCACTATTCTACATGCTACCCAAGATCCACAAGCCCAATATCCCTGGTAGACCAATTATTTCTGGTTGTGATTCACCTACAGAAAACCTATCTATCTTTATTGACCACCACCTCAAGCCCCTCATACCAACAATAACATCCTACCTTAAAGATACCACCCACTTCCTACAAACCATATTCCATTTGCCCAGCCCTTTACCCCCCAATAGCATCCTGGCTACCCTAGATGTTTCCTCCCTCTATACAAACATACCACATGATATATCGATGAAGGTATACAATCAGCCTTAACTGCACTCTCCACTACCCCTACATACAATGGACCCCCCCTCTCTGTTATCAAAAAACTCATGCAGTTCACTTTACAAAACAATTTCTTTTCATTCAACAAACAACACTATCTTCAAACCCAAGGTACAGCCATGGGTACTCGAATGGCACCTTCATATGCCAATTTATTCCTGTCAAACCTTGAGAAACAAATGCTTCAAAATACCCCCAACAATCTAACCCCCCTCATTTGGCAAAGATTCATTGACGACATTTTTCTTATATGGACCCATGATGAGGACTCCCTCCTCTCCTTCTTCCATCATTTAAACTCCTTCCACACCACAATTAAGTTCACATACTCCTACTCCAAGCACAGTGTTAACTTTCTTGACACTGTCATTTACAAAACACCAGAACATAAACTCCAATCTAAACTCTACCTCAAGCCCACTGATAGCACTCTACTACTCCATTATGCCTCCCACCACCCCAAACAATGCAAAGCAGGAATAATATACAGCCAGGCCCTACGCTACAGAAGAATTATTACGGATGACCAATTACTTATACACCACCTTAACCGTCTTCGCTTAGTCCTACTCTCCAGAGGTTACCCTAGCGCTATGATTACAAATTCCTTCCAGAAAGCCTGTAAATTCACACAAAAGGACCTACTCACACCTCAACAACAACAAACTAACAAACAACAACAAAATCGTCAAGCACTACCCTTCGTAATACCCTTCCACCCTGCCCTTCCCCCCATTTCCCACATTCTACACTCATACTGGCCGATCATCACAGATGACCCTCTTCTCACACGCATCTTCCCCTCCCCCACTAATTGCCTTCCAACGCCACCGCAACCTTAAAGTGCCTATAACCTTTTTGCAATTTTGATAGCTTATGAACCTCCGAAAAGGTTAGAGTACTTCTGTGAAGAACGTTAAAGGTTTACAGTGAATACTTTATGTTCTACGCTTGTTTGAAATCGTGTAAATGTGACCTTTTGTGACCTTTCCTGACCCATGACCGCGTAAGTAAAAGCCTGGGTCGAAACCTGTATGTACGTCACCTCATTAATGCATTATTCTCCATGGCACCTTTTTATCACAACAACATCGATGCATAGAACATATACACAGTTTGTGAGTTGTTAGTAAAGAAAAAAGTCGTTTTAGCCAATATGTTGAGTATTTCTTCAAATGATTGCAAAGCCGAATTAATTATATGACGTCAAGATGACGTAAATACAGGTATCGACCCAGGCTTTCGCTTACGCGGTCATGGATCAGGGAAGGTCACATTTACACGATTTCAAACAAGCGTAGAACATAGAGTATTCACTCAAAACCAAAACTTTCTTCACAGAAGTACTCAAAACTGACAACATTGTACAGTTGTTACCACAGGGATCCCACTTCCAATCCCACCTATCGTTCATTAGCTGTCACTTTAGTATCAATTTCTCCCTGGTTTATCTATGCTGCCCCACAATATCCGGTTTGTTTTCAACCATCCAATCACATAGTTTCCTCATTTGATACTTTAAGCCAACACAACACACACCTTCCCTCTTTCTGCGCGCTATGCACTCCAAGAAGGTCCTAAAATGTCGCAAGAACAGGGTTCCTCGTCCACCACTCTCTACTCCCATTCCTGACGACAAAGGTACATTCGCAAACCTATTTTCTTATATAGTACTGCCTCATTTTACCTTCATATATTACTCCCCCTCTCCCCCCCCCCCCTCCTCCTCAATTTCTCTTCCGATGTTCGTCCCGCTTCTCACTGAGCGCTCTATACACCTAGATTTTCAACAATATCCTTCACACACACTTCGTGCCAACCCTAATTATCCTTGGCCTACCAATAGTACACCTATTCCACACAACAATATCCCGCCTAACCAGCTACCCTGGTACCCAAGAGCAGTGTGTAGGGTAGATACATCTGGGCCTAGATGTTTTTGAAACACACTCAACCTCGTGTTGGCACGCCGATAATCTACCCCTGAAGAGAATTGTCGGTGTTTGTGCTCTTTGGGAACTCTACTTGGGTTTGCTTTCGTATGAGCTCATCTTTTCGGTATCCTTCCCTCCTTTACTATCCCAGCCATACCACAACTTTTCTAGCCCTTTACCATGCCAGCAGTTCACAAAATTCCCACATTTTTTATGCCTCCAAAATTCCGATTTTTTTTCCAGCGCGATTTTCACATATTTTTCAATAATTTTCCCACAATTATCCTCGGCTCTTTAATTCACACCAATTGCTTGGATCATGTTTATCCTTCCCTCCTTTACTATCCCAGCCCGCTAGCAGCTCACTTTTCCCCGCCATTTTACCCCTAAAACCCTTCTTTTCTTCGCCACACGCTTCAAATATTTTCCATAATTTCCCCACCGCCCCGCACATTTTCCTTTTTTCTCGGCTCTTATTCCACACCAATTGGTAGCCCTAAGCTTCCACCTTTCATTGTAACCCTATGTACCTCCATTCAATATCGTTATACCTCAGTTGGCCTTAGTTCATTTCTATATCTTCGTGTTATTTGCTTTCGGAAAACATTTTGTTCGACCTACGCGACCAACTTCACATTCCTTCATGTACAACCTAGATTTTCAACACTATCCTTTTCACGCACGCACTTATCTCCTTACCCGTTACCACAAAGGAAACTACGCCTTCCTACTTAGCTTAGCTCGTTATTATCCTATCAATCACTTCCTGACACTCACCAGTCCTCCCCAGTTCCCCATCCTCCTACCACAGGTTACCCAACCTTTTTTTTTCTCACTTTCTTTTTACTTTTTTTATAATATTTTTATCCGAAATATTTTTTTCCTTAATGTAGGCATATATATTTATCGGGTTATCTTTTAACCACTGGGTTTCCCCTTCTCCTTTTTATTAGATTTCTGCTTGTTCATTATTTTTCTTGTATATTTCATTACATATGTATTTCCATACCAGTTCCCCCCCCCCCTTTTTTTCTATTCTTTCAATTCTATTTTGTATTATATTTTTTCATTGGTCAGTCCATTTCTCACATGTTTCATCCCCTCACCAGGTTACTTTTACATTTTCTTTTTCACATTTACATTTTACCATTTTTACCATCTTATTCATTTTCTTAGCTATATATTTATTCGTTCTTCTCATTCCCTTATTTTCTTAACTTCACTCAATTTTATTTTTCCATACTCCTTACCTACCCACAAGTGCCCTACATAAACTACCATTCACTACGTTAACCACAATTAACCACCACACGTTCATTTGTATCCCCTCTTCCTCCCTCCCCTCCCTCTCCAAACAACTGAGTCCGAATACCCGAACAACATAAAAAAACTCAAACCCAAGATTGAGTTCCTTCAGCGTAGTTTCGCCATATAGTGATGCACTGGCCTGGAATAATGTTTAACTACATGTAAATACACTTAATTTCATAAACGTTGCCAAATAAAAAAAAAGTAATAATAAAATAAAAGAGTATGTAAGAGATCAACAGAGTGTATCGCTGTTGTTTCTATTGTATTTTAATATATTTTATATTATGTTAACTTTCTCGAAATTATGTGTAACGTACGAATAGTATTTATATTTTAGCTATTTTATACACAGCTCTCAGGAAGAGCATAATTATAGGACGAGACTTTGTGCCTAAATAAAGATCTTATTATATTTCGCGGATGACATCAGTTGAACCGTAATGAGCAAGTTTCCTTGTTGTTTAGTAGTGCCCAGTCGGTACCGGTCAGAATAGCCATTGTCACAACTCAGCAGAAACCGTAGCAGACAGCTGGCCATGTGCTCCTAGTGGATTGAGTTGAGTCTTCATGCAGTTAACATATTTAGCATTCAAACTTTTATACTGGACTCAGTAATTGGTGAAAAGATGATGAGCACGCTAGAGTCCACGGCATTAGGAATAATATTTATATCAGTATAGTTACAACTTCGTCACCTTTATCACCCAATGATATACTGTCGACGCGTCAATAACGCCTTTCAAACTGATTCGAACCACTGACGAAACTGTAAACAAGTTCACTTTTTGTTACGTTTCGCCGATTGCTTATCCTTATTGCTTTGCAATGGTGATTTTTGAAGTCAGCAATGCATAGAATATAAATCAACTTGGTAATCAAAGAATTAAGTGATCACAATTCGATAGTTAAAATATGGGTGTTCTGACTGAGCTAAAATAAGGCACATGTAATGTTCAAGGTTTTATTCAGGTTAATTTTACTGGCGCTGTTTTGGCGAGTTTGCCGCTGGAGTTTGCCGCTGGATTTGGCGAGTTTGCCGCTTTACCCGAGACGACCCCATCCCTAATCTTTACAGTGTGTTTCCGTGCTCAAGTGTTTCTAAAAGCCATGTTATCCCCGATTCAGCAAACAATGTGTGGAACTGCCGGCGCTTTTGAACTCTTCCATGTTTTGACGCCATGCGCTTGGTTGCCCTTCCGATTTCCGAAAAAACACACATTAAATAAGACACATTACCAAACAGCAATTCAGTATTTGTTTTACCAAATCTAATTAATAAAATCAGGATTGAAAGAAAAACATGAATGTTTTTGTCAGTTAATTCTTCTGGAACAATGAAACCACCAGTTCACCTTTGAAAAGTTGGCCATGCAGTACCTGAAAAAAAACAAAAATAACAAAAGTTTTGTTGTTCAAAACGTGTAAAAGATTTAAGTTAGACTCTAACCTAAGTAACTGAACAAATACATGTAGGACTTGATGTTGAAAATTGACTGATGGACAATATACAACTAATTTTTTTTTAAATACGCCGCGCTTACGCTGTTAAATCCGTTTTGCCAAAAAGAAACTATAACAAAGGATTTTGTTTTTTCTACTTGCAATTTCAATTTGCTTAACCGCTTTCAATTTTACCAAACAAGACTTTCTAAAAAGAAATGTTTCTAAGAAGACAACAGAACTAGCCAATCAGGTAGTCCCTTCTTGTTTTGTTTAACTGCCAGGGGTTGGATGGACGGTCAAGCATGTGAACCTGCGAGTGACGTGGCGCGGGTGAACAACTACTCGTGTGACCACATTCAATGGATGAGTCACTTATGCAAATAATATCCTCGCCCTTCCTCACCGATAAGCTGGCTTAATTACTGGAAAACAGTCTTTTGGAGAAGCGTTGGTGAAGTGGAAAACAAAGGAGTTAATTCTTCATGTATAGTTAATAGTTATTATTTCAAACTTCGCATTCCACTGAATGGAGAAATGAAGAATTAGGGTCAGGACAGAGAGTGAAAACGTCATGGACGACATCAAATGAAGATTTTCCGTCAAACCTAAGAAAGCTATGGAGGAGGAAACTTTAGCTGTTGGTAAAACAGTGATTCTCGGACTTATTTTCATGGTTAGCCTCACAGGAAATGCTCTTGTTTGCTACTGTGGACTCCACTCTCAAAGGATGTCGGCCATGAATCATATTATTGTCAATCTGGCCGTGAGCGAAGTTGTGATCGCAGTCATTGTTATCCCGGTCAAAATAGAGCGAGAATTCCACGGTGACACGTTAGGCGGGAGCACGTTTTGTAAACTATTCGAGTATCTACAATCCGTTGCTCTCGGCTCTGCCATAATGTCTCTAATAATGCTCAGTGTTGATCGCTACTGCTCGATTTTTCATCCATTGTCAAAAATCACCCGACGGCAAGCGAAGTACATGATAGTATTTTCGTGGTGTTATCCCCTCCTATTTGCCAGTCCAGTTATTTATTACGTCCTCGGTGCCACTCACCAGCCAAGCGCGCTGCTTTTACAATGCGAGCAAGACTTTGAGCAACCGTTAACTCAACTGGACAAAATGTACTCTTTGATACAACTCTGGCTGACGGTTCTGCTGCCTGTGTTAGCAGTGACAATGGTTTATATTGTCATTATAACTCGACTTCTACGAACGGGTAGCCCTTCCCGAGTTAGAATCGCTAAAGTGGGTGTTTCCCCAAAAAAGCATTCTTGTTACCCCGGGCCAATTCATCGTAGCTACACAACAGCTCTGGACTCTAACATTGTCCCACTGGCTAAGAGAAGGGCTGTAGTCATGAATTTAATAGTCATGTCCACTTACCTATTCTGTTGGGCTCCTTTGGCTGCCTTATACGGTGTCAGAACCGTCCGTCACTTCAACTACGACGCAGGATTCCTGACGCTCCATGATTTGTCTTCGTTTCTGGCTTTGGCTAAACTGTGCTTTAATCCGGCTATTTACAGTTTCTTTGACAGCGCCATTCGTGATCAGCTCTGTCGATGCAGGAGAAGAAATGTGGAACAAATAGTACACCCGCAGAAGTGCACGAGGGGGAAGTTGAGCGAGCTAAATGTGAGTAAGATTGGATTTTATCAGAACTCTTTAGACGATGGGGCCACAAAGAGAGAGCCACTGTTATGTTCAGCAGAATCAGAACAAGGCTCATACAGAGCAACAAACTTAAATACCGATAAACTCGCACAAATGATTTCCAATACTCGTCGATACCGGAGCATGGGAATGTTCACTTCAAGAAGCTCAAACATTTGATATTCCATCTAATTTACTTGTTACACGTTTGATATATAATATATCGCAACAATATAAAAAAAGAGATACATTTAATATATATCGCATATATATCATGTTATATATACCCCATTTATATACACCAAAGCTTAAATATGTTTTAAAAGCTGTTTAATTAAACAAGGTTAAAATAATATTCCGTTCCGCAGTTGTTCATGCACGTTGCGCGCTCGCTAAACAAGTCTCAAACTAACCTTTCTTAGTAACCGGCCTGTTCGAGGTAGTTTTAACTGGCCTGTGTTAAAACTATTCAAGATAGGGGCCGAGTAGACTCAGTTTAATTAATCAGGTTTAGTTGGGGTGAATGTGATATATAAGTATTACTGACCATGGACCCATGAGATTTTTCTTACAAACAATTATGTACACATACAATTATGTAAACATATACACATACCTCTGGAACTCCCAACGAACTGTTTTGTAAAATATCTGTTCTTCTGGGCCACTCGGCTGCCAACTTCTGCAGTCTGATATTTCTCAGCTGGAAAATTCTGCAGAGTTGTTTTCAATCAGTTCAAAAATATTGAGTTCTGAAGAGTATCTAAATTTGGCTTACACCTGTTATGGAATGAATTTAAAACATTTCAAGCTTTTCTTGTTGGCAGTATTGCAATTCTCCTCTAAGAACAGGGAACCCACACAACGTGTCTGTATCAAATTTTATAGGAAATGGCAAAACCCTCGAAAACGATTTCGCGTTTCAGGCCAAGTGAATGACAATCTCACACCTGGTAATATAAATTCATATTTATTTCGTATTCAAATGTGCATGTTCTTCGCGATATATATTTTGCCACACTGCAAACCTTTCGGTAATCCTCATACATTCCCCCTGTGATATTGACTAATTTTCTATCACTACATTCACTTAAATTTTCCAGCTGGGAAATTTAGAAATTCTTTATGAACTTTAGGCTGGCTGGCACTACAGAAAAGTCATTCGTCTGCCATCTGAAAAAACGTTTATTTAAAAAAAACACGTCTAATCGGTTATAAAAACGTTATAATATTCGTTTTAACGTTGGTTGCCCCTGATACATGTTCACTGATTGATCCCCTGGTAAAACACGAAGCTCGAGTGTTTGATATTACTTCTCACACGAATACAATACCTGTATTCATAAATCATTAGGAAGTATTGTTTGCCTGGTATTTTGTTGCATACAATTATTAGTGATCACAAGGTTTGTGATTGTTATTTTCAGTCATGGTCAACAAACGGCCTGATAGTGTATAGTGGGAAATCAACATGGCCTCAGGAAAAACCTTTCGTGCACAACACAGCTTATTCTAGCAATTCATGACAGGGCTATTGGACTGAACAATCACGGCCAAGTCGACACAGTTTTATTCGACTTTAGTAAGGCCTTCGATAAGGTGTCTCATTGTAAGTTGGCGTATTACGGCATTCGCGGCATGACTCTTTGCTGGATCAAGGCTTTCCTCCATAATCGTACCCAATCTGTATCAGTAAATGGATCCCATTGTGACGTTGCTTCTGGAGTCCCCCAAGGGTCTGTTCTTGTCCCGACGTTGTTCCTGACGTAGTTCCTGACATCTCGGAAGGCATTAAGTCCACTATTAGACTTTTTGCCGACGCGGACACTATTGTGTACATGGCGTATATATAACCTGGTCTATGGTAGCCTGTTCACAGGCTCTAGATACCGGATACTGGGGAAAATGACGAACCCTTCCTCCCTCTCTACCCAGTCCTCCTCTTCTCTTTTGTCCGATTTTTGTTTTTTTTAGTATCCAAGGGCCTGTGAACAGGCTAGATCTATGGAATTTAATACCGTCAAATGCCACCTACTATGAATAACTAATAAAAGGAATGCTAGTGAATATCCCTACACATTAAATGCTAAAAACCTAGCGAAAGCACCCTCCCACAGTTACCTTGGAGTGACACAGACACGTGACCTCCGCTGGAACACACACTGCTCTAAAGTGGCAGCAAGTGCGAATAAGATGCTAGGAATCGTCTGCAGGACCCTAAGGCCATGCACGAAACCAGTTAAGAAAATAGCTTACCAAACCTTAGTTAGACCTAAGCTTGAGTATGCTTCGGAAGCATGGAACCCCAATACGGATCGTGATGCAGCGCGTTTTGTCTGTAACATATATGACCGTTACTCCAGTACTTCGGAACTTGTAAGTGCCTTGGGTTGGGACTCCCTTTAGAGTCGAAGACTTGCCCACCAAGCCACTATGTTTTATAACATTCATGAAGGCTTGGTGGGTATAGACTTCCCTCCCAACATTATTCCCAGCCCAAGGCACAAGGATCAATACTACTATACGACTAACTATAGGGTGCTCCCGTTTAGCTACTCATTCTTCGTTCGAACTGTCCGGGTGTGGAATCGCCTACCCGTTGATGTAATTAATGCAGCAACATTAACGTCTTTTCGTGTCGCCGTTGGCCCTGTCATCCAACATATGCAATTAAGTTATTTATTTATTTCTCGGACTTTAAACATTGATATTGAACATTATTATTTAATAATATTTTTATATTTCTTCCAGTATTAATTATACGTATGTATACTAGAATGGAAGTAAATATCCACTGAGATCCAAGTGAACAAGACAGAGCACGAATGAGCTGTCGGTAGCCACAGGAAGCACAAGCTAATGATTTGTACAAGGAACGAATGTATGTAATTTTTTAGAAAAATCAGAAACTGTACTAAAATGGTCAAAAAAGTCATGAAATATTACCTGTGTGTTGTGAAGTTGATTGATCTTTGGTTTTCCAACGATTTTAGACTGTTTAGACGATTTTTCTCTAATCACTCCTTTATCTCCTAGTTGTTGTTGTAGCTGGTGATAAATTATCGTGATTTTACTAAAAATTCCCATACATTTCTTGTACAAATCATTAGCTTGGGCTGCCTGTGTTGGTAGCAAGCGAGGTTCGAGTCACACTCCAGACGTAGAGTTTTATTTCCTTCTTTTCCTTTACTTCTCGCAATTCCTGTGATGTAAGTAAGAGATAAATACCGAGAACCGAGGCATTAAGTCATATCAGGAGCCCATTACCTGGTCATATACAGCCCGAGAGCCGTAGATATTAAAAATACAGAGAACCGAGGTATTAAGTCATTTTCAGCCCGAGGGCCGTAGATAAATACTTCGATCATATACGGCCCTTGGGATATATATGACTTATGCCGATGTTCGAGGTATTTATCTACGGCTCGAGTGATGTATATGACTTAATGCCGAGGTTCGAGGTATTTATCTACGGCCCCTCGGGATGTATCTGGCTAAAAGCCTCGGTTCTCGGTATTTAACTCTTCCTTATTTCATGATCGTATCGGCGAGGTTTTCTCGCCAAAGGTATTCCTATGAGAAAGCAATTATTTGACCTTCAGAAAAAGCAAACAATATCCCTTGGCAGGTTTGTAAATTAAACAAAGCACTGAATCATACAATATAATAATTATTTCGGGGTTAAGGTTACGTTACTAACATGCGCAGTTGGAGTATGGTGACAAAAAATAACGTCCCATAATGATAAGACGGCTCGCGTTCTTAAAGAGGGAGTGAGTGAAAGTGTCGTACTTGAGCTCTCATATGACCGTTATATACAGGTTCGACTATAATGAAACCTCATCGACGCAACACTCAAATCAAGAAATATTTTACTATTGACCTATTCACGCCTCCCGGTTAACTCAGTGGTTAAGCTCCGGTCTGTCGAGCGGGAGGTCGCGGGTTCAAACCCCGACCCGACCAACACTCAAGGTCTTAAATGAAACCAAATTTTGCATCTTTATTTTATTGCAGAATAATAAAGTTCATTCTTTTCTGATTATCAAGAGTATATTTATTTTTCAGTTCCGCCTTCGGAAAGGTCTCTTTTTCGCCATTCAAATTGACTACTTTATGCTAAACTCTATTTAATTTTGTTTGACCGGATACACTCTGCCAGTTTCTTTCGTAGAGCATTATGGGAATGCGGAAGGTTTGCACACATGGCCTTCTGGGTAGCACTGGGAGTAGGCAGACAACCTCTGAACCAACTTGTGTACAACGGGAATTTGTAGGCTTTTTAACATGCCGGTGAGTTAGTTATCTCCCATTTTACCAAGTTAGATCATTAAACTCACTATCACGCTACTCAAAATCTCTTATTTTAAATGTTTCAAGGCGTATCATTCTTCGCTTTCGGCGCCGATGTCTCTTGGCAATATGGCGCTGCTACCAGTTAATACGAGTTTCAAAGGCCCAGCCCCTCAAGGAGGTGAGTTGTTTCATGTTTTGCTTGTAAGTAATAAAGTAATCGTTTGGTTGGCAAGTATTAAATACGAGTGTGATCGGATGTAGCAGATTTTTAAATTCTTTTTTTTGAACGAAACAATGTTGACTAATTTGAGTTTGAGTAGACTCTGATATAAATATATTTGTTATCTATATATATGCCCGGTGTAACTAATCGATAAAGAATCAATAGTAATTAATCGATTTTTATCGGACATCGATAACAAATCGATACAAAAAATTATTGTGCTATCACTCTTAGGCATATTTTAGGTGTTAACCCTGCTAGCAGAGGTTCTTTTCTCTTACCCTCTCTCCAGCTCCACTAACGAGGGAGAAAAGAACCTCTGCCACGATCCGAACAGTTCTTTAGATGGGCTATTGCACTTAATATGCATACCCCCCTGTTGAGGACCAAGGAATTCTGTGGGGTCACCCGAGAATTTTTCAAGGAATTCTTTGGGGATACCATATAAATAGAGAGGAATTCTTTGGGGGCACATATCAAATTTAGAGGAATTCTTTGGGGATAAAGTGAATATTTGGACAATTCTTCAGGGGTTGAAGTCAATTCTTCAGGGTAACACTACTTTCCACCATGGAATTCTTCAGGTGTTTTTAATTTCAGAGGAATTCTTTAGGGTACAACTCAAAATATGGTCCTCAACAGGGGGGGTACGCATATTAAGTGCAATAGCCCGATCTCGCCGGCTCCAAGTTTTTGGAGGTAAGTCACATGACAAACTGGTTTAAAAACCAGTTTTTCGCGGTAGACGTCACACGCGCATGACTTCTTGGTACTTTAAAACGCTGCCCAGTCAAGAGTCTGCAGTTTCAAGATGGCATATGTTTTTGGAGTGAGCGTGAGGGAGTTCGAAGTAGCGGTAAAAGCAGCTGTGTCAAACCTCAAGGAAAGCAACATCACCCTCGAAGGAGGAAATTTATTTTATGTTCTCCACTTCGCCTAATCTCTTATCTTCTCTCGCCTTCTCTTAACAATAGGAAATGGACAATCTGAAATCTACAATGAATCTACAATGTTTACCGTCTCGTTTTTTTCTGCCAATGGAAATCCAGATACTGTGGCGCATGCTAAACAGAAAACCATTCGGATCGTGGCAGAGGTTCTTTTCTTCCTCGTTAGTGGAGCTGGAGAGAGGGTAAGAGAAAATAACCTCTGCTAGCAGGGTTAAAGGTCTTCAGCCTACTGACTACATCTGGAGGCTTTGTTGCTTCGGCAGATATCGATACATGTCGGAAGAGTTAACTTGGATTGAGAACATTATCCTGTCTCAGATCTGGGAATTGTGAAAGCATGCACAGAAGTTGCAGTTTTGGGCCAGTGTCAATAATTTTTGGTACTAACTTCACTCCGTTTGACTGTGAGAGAGAATGCTAGTGTGTTGATCATACAAGGAATTCAGCCACCGACCGGCTAAATTTGGCATTGAAATTTGTAGATTTATAAACCAATAGGATGGAACAACATGTGATTGTCGCACAGCTAGAAAACTGGACTGAAGAACGATATGCCCAGATGCCGTAAATACTTGTAACAGCGAACAGAGAACAAGTGCAAACTCAGCAAGATTTATAGAGGACTTTGACAAATACGGCATCGGTGCAATAAACAAGATTTTAACACAAGAGGTATGTTTCCAACAGTCATGCTCAGAAGGGTGTCAACAAATAGCTAGGCTGCCACAAATACCATATTTCCTCACATATAAGCTGCATCCCTAACTTTGGCCTGATAAATGGGAACTGGGTTTACAAATAGAGTCCAAGGGAAAAAACACATATAAGCCACACTCACACTTGAGAAAAATCATCTTTTGTTCAAGTTCATAAACGCTCGTACTTGAAGCAAAACTTCTTAGTCAGAAGAGATTGTGGTCATTCCAAGTCATGCCATCCGCTGTTGCAACTTAGAATATGGTTACAACTTTACTTGTCATCTCTTGTGTATATTTTAACCTGCAGTCTTGAAATCACTTGATAATTTTTCTGCTTTTATTCCCCCATTAACTACAAAATAATGTAGCAACAACAAAGTAAGATTTTCTGTCTAAACTACATATGCATACATGTCCGAGTCCATGGTCTGCCATCTTGGATTTTCAAGAGTAGGGGCCTGGGACGAGTGTTTCCTCAAACATCTGATTGGGCATTAACATGAACTCGAAGAGAATGATATTGGGCTTCCAAGACCAGTTATGGGCTTTAACAACACTAGGAACCATATGAGGAGTTAGCAGAGAAGATGACAAGCAAATCGACAGCTAGTTTTCTTTGGAAAGTGAAGGAGAGGAGCTTTTAAGAATTGAAAATCTCACTGGCACTCATGGTTCTGTGAATAATGTGTCATTTCCAATTAAATTGTATTTTTTTCGAGAGAGTAAAAAAGTTGAAAAAATAGCTAGCCTGTGGAAACAGCCATCTCTATGCTCACCAAAAACGAGCCCCCCACCCCAGAGACATCTGCAATTTGAGCCCAGAAATTCCATACTGATGACATATTCTTGTCCAGAATCTGGATAAACTCGCTGATTGGTTGGTTCACTAAGATTCATATAAATTATGCAAAAATCGTACAACAAACAAACCGTGGTGGATGGCAAAGGAGATACGCTAGTGGGAGCAAAGTGAGCTTTCTTTGGATACTTTGTCAGTGTGCTGATTCTATTTGCCTCCAGTGTAAACTATTGTCCCTGCAGGAGAATCAGCTTCAAGTTTTGTATATTTTGTCCGGGGAAAAGAAGTATTTGTCAGTCTTAAAGGAAGTGAATTTCTCTGTATAACTTTAAAACCGACAGGAACAAATCCATTGTCAGTCTTACCGACAGGATGAAATCCATAATTTATCTTCCAACTGGGGGCTAGTGCTCTCACGTTATGGCAATTTCCAAGCTCTAACTCAACAGAGACAAGACAAGATTTTCAAGCAGTTCCTGTCTCTTCTTGAGTAACCATTTACACAGACGAAAACAACATGGATTATTCATGAAGCATGAAGATTCATTACATCAAGAACCAGTGTCTCGTATGAAAAGTACAAATGCATTTGGCAAGATTAGATTGATGACAAACATGAATATGTTTAACTTACGTGTACATGTAGTCCTTACACACTACCCGTTTCTCTAACTCTTCTACAAAGGAAGATTCCTGTTAATATTATGTTGCTATGTGGTAGATTCACGCAACATTTCTGAACCTTGCGGTTAAACGTCATCAGTTATGAAATTTCTGGGCTCAAATCGCAAACGTCTCTCTCGGGGGCTCTCTTTGGCCCTCAAATAGAGACGGCTGTTTCTGCAAGCTAAAAAATGGCAAAAACCTCAGAATTTACAAATTGAAGGTATATGTGCAACAAGGGTGTGAGTGTGTCCTGGTCACTTTCTAAATTCTCCTTCAAATTCTTTGTTTTCTAAGGGAGAATATAGAACGTGATCAGGAGTCACTTACGCCCTTGTTGCACACAGATCTTCAATTTCAGTTTTTCTAAAGAAATGGTCCAGCTAATTTAGCGATAATGTAAAGTAAAGTGTGAGAATATTGCAAAATCATGTCCTAGAATGAACACTGTTGGAGATATGATATGATCTAAGTGATACACATGCACCAGAGCCGAGAATTTGGATAGTGCATTGTTTACATCTAGAGTGGCCATGGCTGACTAATGGAATATGCACATGCATTCATGTACATTCACATGCATTGTATTTAGTACATTTTAGAATTTTCAGCTGAAACAATGCCAGCCTGTAAATATCAGCAGGCAGGTTTAAAATGCTGGAAGTGATCAACTAAAGGTAATGTGATGACTTGAATAATTAAAGAACATTGTAAAATTAAATAAGCTATTAATTATGCAATATTTTTCAGATGGCAAGTCAGACATTGTTGATGAGACCCTTTATTATTTCAAGGCTAATGTGTTCTTCAAGAGTTATGAAATTAAGGTAACTGATGGGTGTGAAAACCTCCTGTTTTATTCTCTTTGCATCAGTTTTTGCTGGTTCCTAGGAAGTGTTAATTGTTGCATTATTTTTCAACATTTCTATCAGACATGTTTTTGCTTGAATGTAGATTTCTTCAGCTGAATATATTTGGTTGCATATAGCCTGCAAACAGGCTCAACTCACTCCCCTCCCTCCTCCTCCCAGCTCTATTTCCTGGGGAGAGGAGCCTGCAGGGATGCATACAAATGTGAATATTTATGCCCCAAAATAGATATATCATTAGGCTCGGTTCAGACACTACTATACATGTCCACTTGTGCCGATTGCAATTAAAACAAAGGATAATAATTGGGCAGCTTTGTTTATCTGAAATGGGTCCAAGTTCTGAAATCGAATTAAGGTATCAGGAGCCCTTCAAGAGCGCTTCCCGAAAACTTTCAATTGCGCACGTTAAATTCAAGAAAACCCCTACAAAGTATATATTTTCTGAAAGCTTAATAAACATAGATTCTAGAAAACAGCTTGATTTTCCTCATTAGTAAATACTCTTTTATTTATTGTGATTTTAATCCAATTTGACCATACCTTATACCTGGAGCTCCTGTCCTTCGGGAATTTGACGGAAATCCGTGCTGAAACGACCTTCATAAAGTACTAGAGATATTGATCTAAAAATGGGTGTCTCAGTTTTCTGATATCTTATTCCGTCGCGAAAATAATCAACTGCAAAGATCCGGAACACCTTTTTCAGGGGTTGAAGAACGAAACATGAAAGTATCTCAAGAACAAAACAGCACATAAAAAAACTGAGACACCCTTTTTTGTCAACATATTGATCTCGCCATATGCCAATTTTTAATCCGATCTATTAAAATCTAGAGGGACAGGAGCTTCGAATACATGCTACAAAACCTGCATTTATAACGCCGTAAAAAATGGTTTGAAAGTTTCCTGGCATCCCACTGAGGTTTGTTGACACAATTAACTTATCTGTCATTAAGAATGTAATTTTTCCAGTATTTGATGTTGAGCAGTAGGTATAGGGGAACACGATACTATGTTGTTCATGAAAGGCCGCATGCGATTTTGTGCGCTTCTGTGAAGGACTACGCAGACCACGATAAGTTAGCTCTTCGGTGCGATATCTTCGGTTTGAATATCGCAGTAGACAAGTTCAATTTTAGCGTTACCATTGTCATGGTATTTCACAGAAATCATAGGCAAAGAAGAAGAAAGCGTAGAGAAACAGCCAAACCAGTACAATAACTGTTATGGAAGATCGTGTTAGGTTTCTGTTGTTCTTCGTCTTCGGCTATCGAAGGCGAAGTTACAGTCGAAACTTCGGGCGAAGTTTATGGGCACTTGCACTCTTTCAACTTGGAATTGACTTTGCAGAATCTCCAACTTCTGCCCACTGATTATCTTGGTTATAATATGATTGCATAAAGGGCTCCTGATACCTTAACTGACATGAAAATATTTCTTTGTGGAATAGACCAATAGGAGTTTGTGTTGAAAATTTAGATGCAGATATTCAAATTTGTATTGTGTCCATGCAGTCTCCTTCCCATGAGCTTGTTTGCAGGCTAGGTGGCAAACAATTTAAAAGGTTACATGTACATGGTAGTGCAATGGTGTCAGATTGGATAAAAATAATCCAACTTAGATCATAAATGTATGCTATTACTTTATAATGAATATTGCTAACTTGGGAAAGAAAATTCTTTGGCTTTGTGCATTTTTGATATACACATGCATACATGTACATGTAATATGAAAATAAATACATTCATGATCTCCAATATATTTAACAACTATTTTGCATTCTATCATGTTACAGAGTGAGGCGGACCGAGTTCTTATTTACCTTACACTTTATGTAACTGAATGCTTAAAAAAGCTCCAAAGGGTAAGTTTATAATTGGTTCCAAGTCAAAATATATACATACAATATTATTATTATTGTGTACACAGTGTTTACAAATGAATACATCTACAACTTAAATAAGAATAGTTCCATTGATTGTCAAAAAGTATGTACTGATCAAATTACATTTAAGTAAATAAATGATGGTACATGTAATCAAGTTACAGTGCCGCTCAAAATCAAGTGTCCAGACACCTGTGGGAAATCTGTGGACAATTTGTGGGCTGTCTGTGGGCTGCCTGCAGACTGCCTGTGGACATTGCAAAGGCAAACCGAGGGTGCCCGTATTCAGATTTATTCAAGCCATTCTTATGTCCCTGATATTTTTTTTATGGTCATGTACATCAGTAGCATGCCAAGTTTCAAGATGATTGTTTTAGAACAACAAACGGTGGTGTTTAATAGAGAAGTGTGAAGCACAAATGAGTTGAGCTAACTACATGTAAAACTTTGCTGTGTATTTGAGTCGGCAAAGTTTATCTTCAGTTAAAGGACTGTGTAACATGCCAAGTTTCACAAGATGATTGTTGCACAGTGACAGTTTAATAAAGAAGTGTGAACCACAAATGAGTTGAGCTACATGTAAATAAAACTTTGCTGTGCATTTAGTGGACTGAGTCTATGAAGTTTACAGGGCCGCATAACTGGTGCAGCGTTCTTGGATTTGTCCAAGGCGTTCGACACTGTCAATCATAAACTGCTCTTTTCCAAGCTCGAATCTATTGGCCTCTCAGATCACGTCACTGATTGGTTCGACTCCCATTTGTCAAACAGACGCCAAGTCACAGTTGTCGACAACAATCATTCATCTTGTAATCACGTCCCAGTCAGGGTGCCTCAAGGAAGTATACTCGGCCCTTTGATGTTTCTTATTTATATCAATAGTTTGCCAAACTGTCTCAACTCGTGTGAAGTTTCCATGTACGCTGACGACACTGTTATATATTACTCCTCGTCATCTCCCAAGGATATCGAAATGAAGCTAAATAGTGATTTAGCCAATGTTGCAAATTGGTTTAATGACAATCTTTTGACTCTGAACATCAAAAACTCGAACTTTATGTTCATTGGAAGTGCTCACAAGTTAAAGTCTTGTGGTAGTGTCTCGCTTATTATAGATAGTGTCACACTTGATCGGACCAATACAATCAAATATTTAGGAGTCACTATTAATCAAACCATGACTTGGTCCGATCATGTTGACACTATTATATCAAAGGCCAATCAACGCATTGGGCTTTTAAGACGTATTAGACATTTACTACCCCGGCGAGCCCGTTTAACTCTATATAATGCCATGATATTGCCAATTTTAGATTACGCTGATATCATATGGGGGGATAAAGACAATGTTACCATCATGAATAGTCTACAAATAGTCCAGAACAAGGCTGCTAAAGTGATTTTAGATGCCTCCCCTTTCTCGTCCTCAACAGAAGCCCTCCAGACTTTGGGCTGGAAGACGCTTAGTCAACGGCGGCGAGCACACAGATGTACACTAGTTTACAAACTTATGAACAGTCAAATTGTCTTTGATTTTAATATTTTATTAAATAAAGATGTACATAATCATAACACTAGGCAGAGAAACAATGCCCATCTTAAACAAGCAAGAACAAACTGGGGAAAGCATTGTTTTACCTATCAGGCTTTGGACGAGTGGAATTCCCTCCCATCCGAAATACGAGATTCAAACTCATTAGCCAATTTTAAAGCGCATTTTACTTTTTAACTTTTTAGATTTCTTATTGTATATACATTTTTATAAATTTTTACGTATCATTGTTATTAATTAGTTGTAACTATTCTCTCTAAACTTTATTTTACTTTATTAGTTATGTTACGCAGGGCCCCATTGAAAAACTCCTCGGAGATATGGGTCATGGGCACCCTGTCTAAACATCGTTATTATTATTATCTTCAGTTAATTTTTAAACAGCTTTAACGGCCATGTAGCAATTGCAAGTTTCAAGATGATTGTTTTAGAGCAACAATCAGCATTGTTTAATAAAGAAGTGTGAAGCACAAGTGAGAATAAAACTTTTCTGTGTATTTAGCGGGCCGAGTCCACGCTTTTGACTGATACTAAGGGTGGTCTTGCCATTTTGAATGGGGAGTCAAAAACTACACTGTGCAGTTTACGACTCAAAAGTTGACAACGCCAGTGTCAAGTGGAGTTGTAAACTATACACCTGATCCCATAACCAAGACATTTAACTGCCTCATGATGCACGATAGTAGTCAACATTACTTTTATTATTTGGTGGCTCATTGAGATCCCTTTTTACCGTAATATCAATGGTTAAAAACTTACAAAATAAATTTCTTAAGTCAAAAAAATTGTGTTTGAAACCTTTGCTGGGCATCACATCTATTTCACATTTGTTTAGGAATTTTGAAAGGTTGAATTTGATTTGACCCAAGTTGATTCAATTTGACAATTTGACCTACATGTAAGCATTCAATTTGACCTAGGTTGAATAAAAAATGACCTAGATTGAATAAAATGACCTAGGTTTAAAAAAATGACCTAAATTAAAATTAAAATAACCTGAAACCAAATTTGACCTGTAACTTATATATGGTTTTAAATAAAATAATAAAAAAGTATGTGTCTCCAGATTGCCTGGCAAGTGCAGACAGACCACGGGTTACTAGTGACTTGTCTGTGGATTGCCTGCGGAGTGCCTGTGGATTTACCAGTTTGTCTGCACACTTATTTTTGAGTGGCACTGTATTTATTACATGATTGACCCATATGGCCACACATGCACTTTCCCTTCAAAATCACAAAGTCATGTGATGGGGACCATATATGTGGCTGGTGCGAGCAGGCTGGAAAAAGCTGTCCAGCCCTGCTTGATTTTATGCTTGTTGTTTTACCGTTATTAAAACAAACTAAGTGGTCATATTAATGATAAAAAACCTATTGACTGAGTTTGCTACATTTGTAGGTCAGGCCGAACTGGAAAATGTTTGGCTCTCAGTCATTGTGTACAGACCTAATGCGGGACCTAATGCTACATGTATGTGCTTGGGAATGTGTCTTGATCTTGATCCAGATTTTTCCCATCCAGCTCTTCCACTCAGTCAATAAGTACCTGGTAATTGGGATGATATAAAAAACTGCACTTAATTCTCCTCAGATTCAAAGCAAGGAACAAGCCAAGAAGGACCTGAAAACACTTGCAATGACAAACTTTGACCTGCCTGGAGATCCACGATTTCCTTTGAATGCCATGTACCAGAAACCAGCTAGCAAGCAGGAAGCAGGTAACCATGCAGTTTATTGAACTTGAGATTATACAGTTACTTTACAAACTACATTGTATGCTCAGAGCTTAATATACAAGCAAGCTCACACATGTATGTTTTGCTTGGGGAGCTGGGCACAGCATGTAAAACTCGGCTCACCTCTCACCAGAGATTGATTCCCAGACACAGCATCATGTGAGTTGAATTGATTCTCACCCATGCTCCCAAGGGTTCATGGTTCATCCTCCATAAATATCAAGATACGAGTTAAGCATTGAGTGCAGAGAATATACAAATGTAGTAAGGAGTGTGTATGGAATGAGTCTCAGATACATTAGCATACATGTACATGCTCTTCAAACAAAGCCCTCACCTCAACTGCAGCCATTTTTGGTATTACTTGGCTTAATAGCACTGAATGTTTACTGTTCCATGGATCGTCCGATCTAGAATTTCAGGATAATGCACAACTGTTTATTGAAATTCAAAAAGTTATTACCGTATTTTATCACGTACAAGCCGCACCTCACGTATAAGCCGCACCCCTAACTTCAGCCTGATAAACAGAAGCTTGTTTTTCACAAAAGGTTTAAGGAGAAACCTTGTGTATAAGCCGCACCACAAAATTCAGTAAGAGTAGTCTTGTGTTTGAGTTCATAAATGCCCGTAATTGAAGCAAAACTTCTTCATAAGAGATTGTAATATCACAACAACAAATTGGTTACAACGTTCCTTGTCCTTTCTTGTGTATATTTTAACCTGCTGTCTTTAAATCACTTCAGAATTCTTCTGCTGTTGTTCCCCCATTAACCAACAACATATTTAAGGAACTTCATTCCTTTAAGGTTATCGTATAGCTTCAGACCAGAATTTTAAAAACAAAGTTTACAGTGTTAAGTATCCAACAGAAAAAAAAAAGTTGAATTTTCTTTTATCTAGACGGAGAAATATCAAAAAGAAACATTTTACCGAAGATTGCGTTACATATTTTGATTGACAGCTCATACACCACATCAATCGTCATGAGCATTCAACCGTAGCTAAGTGCGGGAGTTGTTGTTCAGAGTTTGCTCTGTGGCTTGTTGTCAGCGTTCTATCAAATCTTTTCTCACATTAATAAATTATGTCATCGTAAATTCGAATCGTATTCGCTAAAATTATCCGTAGATGTCTTCTTCAAAACAAGTATCTGGTCCTTTGAGTTCAAGAAAGAGGAAAAAATCAAAGAAATGTTTGAAATTATATCTATTAACTATGTTGCCACTGGCTAAACTATTTTGTTGTATGTACATTAGGCCGCTTGTTCCTCTTATAAAGTATTTCTACAATAACATGCCCAATCTCTGACATTTTCCGGAGCATAATTATTCACCGGTTGATTCTTCGGGTAATTTATCTGCCCTCGTGCTTTTCTTTCGTCTTCCGCATCCGTTTGGTCTGCTTTGGTTTTGCCTTCTTCTTGTGGTTTATCCTTTGCCGTTGCAATTGCCTTATTCTGGCGTTTGATCGGTTTATTCTTGGTTTTGCCCATAATGAAGAGTGATTGAAAATGCGAAACTATAAACTCAACTGAGCGCGAAGACCTTTGATTGTGTTGCTTTCATGCCGCTGAGAAATTGGTGGGAAGTTTTGACTGTGACATTTCTCAATCACTGGTTGAACATCATTGGCTGCTTTTTATAGAAGGTGTTTGATTGCTGTGAAAGAGGCGGGGCACCAGAATCAGAGCGTTTTCTTGACTTTCTATTTTCGTTCTAAACATAGTTTGAAAAAAGCTCCAACTCGATGCGAATTTGTGCGAATTACTTCAAATTTTCACAGATTGTTCGCAATTATATCAGCTAAAAAACTGTCACTGATTTTTTAATTTTTTTAAAGAGAGGCGCTGACAGCGATTCCCACATCTATACTTGGATTGCGCATTAGCAGTTTCACAAAGACCAAAATATCTTCAGAACAGCTTCGAATTTCCACAATCGCCGACACAGTTCGTAAACAAGGTCTGTGGGAGTCCAGAAAAGCAAACAGATCTTAAATTCATTAAATTGCCGTGGAGTTGGAGCTCTTGGAAACCAACTCGCTTGTTCGGAAAGAAGTTTATTTAAAAATCACACTTTTATCAAAATTACAAACCTTAGGTATATCGTTGTAGCCAATTATATAAGCTTTAAAATGAGGTAAAATTTATCTAAATACGACGAATATTCGAGACGCTACTTAATTTTATCCGGAACAGTACCCTGAAGGTATACAATAACCTTAAGCACAAAAGAAAGTAAGATTTTCTGGAGAAACTATATGAGCACATGTCTGAGTCCGTGGTCCACCATCTTGGATTTGCAAGGAGGCCTGGGGCGAGAGTTTTCTCAAACGTCCGATCGAGCGTGATCGAGCTCCGAAGTTGAACATGAACTCGATGAGAATTATACTTTATTTGAAAATTTGAAGGCTTCCAAGACCAATTAAGTCCTCTCGATGAGCCTCCACTCTTAGGACAAATGTAAAGAATATATTTGTTTAAATAAATGAAAAATATACATGTATCTTGCTAGAGGCCTAATCAACCAAGATGTAACTTTTTTTAATTAACTATGGTGCATGTGCTTGTCGTTGTATTATCAGTATGTAATAGCTACAGTCGAATGAATAGCTGTGCTTTATCGGAGTTACACACTCGAGCTGGAAGCTCGATAAACTATGGACATGAATTCTGTATATGGCTTATCAAACATTTAAATGTAGAGTCATGTTTTTCAGTTATTTTGGCAATACAGCCTATTTCGGCTTCGAAAATCGAAGCAAAAGGTTATGTAAATTAGGTTGAATCAGATTTACAGATCACTTATCACACACTGATTTCCTTCATGAATTATTAATGAGTTTGATAACACATTAATTATCTACCAGTCTTGATACAAACTTTACAAACAATTAAGCCATTATTTTATTACCATTTTCATTGAAGTACAAGCCTGACAGTTTCAAGTCTTGTTTGGAAAATTGCGTTAAGCTGACTGTCAATCTAGTCTGTCTAGTCTCATACAAAGCTTTTACCCCTAGACGTAATTACATTTTGATTGAAGGTCAGCTAAATTTTGCAATTTTCCAAACAAGACTTTCGGGGTCGCACTTCAATGAAAATGGTAATAAATGGGTGCCTTTCATGACAGATACCATGAGGCAGTACCTTACACAGCTAAGGCAAGAACTTGGACAACGACTTGTTGAGAAAGTGTTTGACCCGCAGACAGACAAGCCCACCAAAGTAAGTTCATAATAAATATTTATTATTATCTTTAGCATTAATTTTGTTAGCCATTTGTCAGTAGGAGTGGAAATATTGAGTAAATATTTATTATTCAAAAGTCAACAGCATCACGGAAAACGTTTTTGCAACTGCTCAGTTTCTTGTTGTCTGATGAAAGTATGAAGACATACCACAGTGGATTACGTGATCGCTCGCACATGATTGATTGCGTGATAGTGCGTGCACTAGAATTGCTTTTCCTTGCAATTTTCCTTGTCTTTGGCCTTGCTTGCTTTACTAATGATATTTAGTTTGTTGTAAAAACAAATTTACACTGCCTACTTTACCATTGTATGTCCTCTTATTTACCACGTTTGGCATCATTGCATGGTCAACATTGTTGTGGATCACTTATAACTCTGATGGAAGATTGCAAAAATAATTCCAAGAAACTGTCAAGCATGTACATGTAAGCCCTGACTGAACATCAGCCTCAGTTGAATTGCCCTCTATCATTATGACGTCAAATCAAAACAATCTATTGTTTAAACGCTAAGGATCACAGTCGTGGGTGGGGGACAAAACAGCAACAACACAAAGGAAATCGCTATCAAATGCATTTTGTAGAACGTAGAATAGCGGTAACAGCCACCAAATACGGTAAATATTGTGGGATAAACATTGATACAGCTGATATCTGGAAACCAGACAATTCGAAGTTAAATTTTCCTCAGCAGAGTAGATTTAGTTCAATATTCTTTTGTTCATGTCGATTCTGTCCCCCTCATAAACAAGCCGTGACGTCATAATGATATAGGGCAATTGGCTCAGGCACTTGACAAGTGTTTTAAAAACTGGTGAAAACTGGTTCATGAATGGTGTAATGCTTGCAAATGATGTGTTTAGTACTCTTTGTGGCCATATTTGCACTAAAATGTCAAGTTGTGTAATAAGGCCTTGTAATAATTATTGGTCTTTTTGTTGTTAAATTTGAAAACAATAAAGCTAGTCTGGAAATGACATGCAGAGTGTATCTGGACTAGGATTTAAGAGAAACTGCCAAGTGAAAGTTTGCTAACTTATTTAAAAAATACACGAATTCTTGGTAAATAAATGTAGTTAAATTGTGTCCTGGAAATGATGATAATGCATTCTGCTCTTATACGTTGTACCTGCATTCAACACTTTATACAGACTTCACGTCAAAAAGCCCAGGGTTTTTAGAGGATGCCTGATAAACATGTACATGTATGCTATGGCTGTTTTGTATGCTTAGCTACCAGGCAATAACAATTTAAGCATATTTCAACTACTAATGATGTGGGCATTGGTTCTAGTGGTGGATGTGCTTTGTCAAAAGAAAGTTCATGGACAAGAGCTTATCTGGCCCTGGGCAGTAAGGGAGAAAGGTATGCTACATGTAGCATTATCAGGTATTCCAATAGGTATCCCAATAAACTGAATGCTGATCTGATACTTGTAAAGTAGTGATTTTGTTACAACTGCATTCTGCATTATTTACACATTTTTTACACATTATTTACACATTTGACAATACATTTTCGACATGTGCCCTCAAGGATTTTTTAAAAACATATTTATTACTATTTTGATAATAATTACATTACAAATAATGTATATGTTGTAGGTTGTTTTTTTCAATTCAGGTTATTTTTCAAACTACCTACATGTAGGTCATTCAGGGATTTCATAGCTGCTAGCATTGTATATTAAGCACTTTCTCTGTCGGTTTCTTTTGGCCTCACGTTTATTCTGAGTGGCTTTGCCCCTGGTTTTTGCCATAACTCACCGAACTTACGTGTAGTTGACAAACGGCAGCGCGAGAACACACGAGTAGGTTGTTTACGAAATACGGCCTTACCATTTCCTGCGAATTCCAGTCATAGGAGCCACAGGGGTTGTGGCATTTCATTGGCTAGTTATTTGAGTGTTGACATTTGGCTTTGACGAGGTGTCAGTGTTTACAGAACTTCAAAAGGCCATAAGTCCGACTAGATTTTTATTCGTAGTAACTTTCTTTGCGTGAATTACTAACATATAAGAAATAACAGATTTGGACGAAACTTTGCCAAAAGATAGAATATATACCAGTCTGCAAAAGGGTGATTTTTAATAGTTTGCTTATTTTTGATTTTAGATATGCGAAAGCAAAGGAGTTCGGGTTATTTTGATCACTTGATTGTTTTCATTCTCGACCCCAGACCCTTCTCTTATTTCTTACTGGGGAAACATATGCAAATGAGGGTTGTAGCCAAAATCTGACTACAGTTCTCACAGCGCATGCTCAAAACTCCAGAAACGAAATGGCGGACAACTCGATGTTTGAACTGGCATTAGAGTTTGTTATTAGAAAGGCAGGGAAATACTGTATTTTTAATAGTTAGTATAGGTAATCAAATGGGGACGATCGAGTGAAATTAGGGATAAATTTCACGCGCGATAGTCAAAATCGAAGTAATTTCCCGAGCCGCTTCGGTGAGGTAAATTACGTAGATTTTGACAAACACAAGTGAGATTTATCCCTAATTTTATGATTCACTATTTGATTACCATTAGAATCGCATAGCCAAAGCTGAATTGCACGGTGCATTTGCAAAATCAGACGCTGATTGGCTGAGACGGAGTGGTGATTCAGAGTGGAATCACCACTGTATACTACGCGCGCTATTTATAACTTAGCAAAATATCAACAAAAGTACTAAATCTTCAAGTATTTCATCAGACTATGCGATTCAAGGAAAATCACATGCCTGACTCGGTAATTCCACGTTAAATTACACTCAAAACCAATATCGATATCGGTTTTCTCGTGCACTTTAACGTGGAATTACCTCGTCAGGCATGTGATTTTCCTATAATATTATGGAGAGCGAATTACGATCCAGAAAAACATAATTTTAAGCGCGCGTAGGCAGCGTTTGAAATTTCACATGTGAAATTACAAATTATGCGTGAAATTTCAAGTTGAAATTAGGGATTAATTTGTCCTCTATAGATTTTTCAGTTACTTGGCGAAATTATTTACTTCAGACACGCTTGTGTTCGTCCAACATTTTGCTTTCTTCCCTTCAAATGCAAATAAATAAATTAAGCACGCACGTGCTATGTCGCAGGCATCCCAGACCTCCTATATTTCCTATATATCCTATAATTTGTATAGGATCCTATAAAGAGCCTATATTTCCTATAAATAGGATGTATGCTGAGTGATACATTTATATTTTGCACTTTTTAGCATTTTTGTTGTGAATTAACAAAAGCAAAATTCTTTCCTATCAATAAAAAAAAAACAGGTTTGATCAAACACATTAAAAGTTCACATGTTTAAAAAATTGTGTGTTTATTGTTTACTATTTATTGTTTGAAAGCTATTTTAGCTTCTATAAAGTGCCTATATTTTGGAAAAAAATCCTATATTTTCCTATATTTAGAACTTGCACAGCCTATATTTCCTATCAAATTTGTCCAAAAAGTGGCTGGGATGTATGCTGTCGTCATCTGTATTGTTTTATAAAACACCAATCAGGGCTCTCTAAATTCTGGAGTTTCCCAGAGCCTTACGATTTCGTTGAGCATGCGCAGTATTTTCGTGTTTCATTGCTTCTCTTGCTAAACAATAAAACTTTTTTAGAGAATCGATGATTTCAGCGTATTCTATACTTCATAAGCTTCCCATGATATATGGGTTTCTATAGTTTTTATAAAAGCAGCGCGCATACAAATATTTTAGCGATAGTTGTGTACGAAGGTATACCTGCATCGCATCCGAACTGAACCCCGGTAAAGACGCAGGCTAAGGTATACCGTAACCTTAACACGCCCGATGTGGCTGAACATCAGCTACTCAATGATTCAGTCGCCTAATGCGATGTTCCACAGAAGCACTTGTTGATTTGAATGCCATCATCAATTATTGTATAAATGACTAATCGTTAAACCCAGTCCCTCTCGTTATGCTAATTTGTTTCCAGTCTCGGACTTTGAATAATATAACACAGACGAAAATAAAGACGAAGTTTGTGAACTTTAGCAACTCGAGGGAAGTAAGAAAACTAAATTCAGAAAAATACATTGCTTTAGATGATTAGGTGTACTTTACGGCTCCATTCGTACTTTGAAACAAACTGTCAACCGAACCAACTTTTACAGAGTAATCACCAAGCTGAGATAAAATAAAGGCAAAAGAAAAGAAAATCACCTCTAACATTGTGCATGAACAGAATCTGGGAGAAGACTTCTACGAAAGAGCTAAATAGTATCTTAAAGTAACGAGTACAGAGGATCTTGGAGTAACCCTCGTACTTGTTTGACTCAGCTTTCCAATTGGAATAAAATGCTGTCATGGAATTTCAAAAATAATTTTCCAGGTCTGGAAAAGTCATGGAAATTTGCAAAAAAATAATTTTAATGTCAAAAGTCATGGAAAAGTCATGGAATTTTATCATCGACCATTGGAATGTTTTGATGCTTGACTTTCCTTGCAGAATTCTAGATAGATTAGTAGGTTCTCTTTCAGCACTCTTCATCATTATCCATCTTCTACTTGATGATTTTGACTTGGTTGTTTTAAAACCTGGCTACATGCTAAAGATAATATGTTACTTTGAAATAAGGATGTTCTCCATTGGTAGTATTCCTTCCTTTGTAAAAGTTTTCAAGCAATATTAACAAGGGTGGACAGGCCCAGTTAAATGGTATTCTCTAGTTTTTCTTGTCTCCTCCAGAACCTAATTTGAGTCCTTGATTTTTTAATTTAGTCATGGATAATTCATGGCATTCATTATACATTTCCTGTGTGAACCCTATGCAGAACAAGGGGAACAAGATTTATTAAAGCAAGTTAACACGTACATACCCCACTCCAAGCAAACTCATTCCTAACACTATTATAAATCGATTTAAGTGTCCTGTGAACTCGTCCAAACCCTTACCCAACAGAAAAAATCCTAACCTCAGTAATTAAAACCCAATTGTTGGATCCAAAGTACTGTTATTTTATTGCTCCTATTGTTAAATATCTATTAGTTTTGTCGCTTACATTTCTCTCTTTGTTTCGTAATCGTAGCCTTCATGTTTACATTTCTCGCTTTGTTTCGTTATCGTGTGCATAGCTTTCATTCCTAATAATTTTGTTATTCATTGTTAGTCAAATTTCAGTTTGTTAGTTTTATGGCAGCTTCCATAAAATGACATTACGACATCAGTTTTTGGTCAGTACAGAAGGTCGCAATAGTTGCAGTTAATTCGCCTCTCAGCAGAAGTTCTTCCAGCCAGTTAGTTTCGTCACCGTAATTTTTAAACCTTATCGTCGCAACATGTCGCCGTTCTACTGTTACCCTCAGCGAAGAGGAGATTGAAGTTTAACCGATGACATTAAAACCTGATAAATAATACAAGGATTACGGTGTTCATACATGTAATACTGAGATATGAGTTCAAAATATGGGACAGAAATCAACAACACGGAAAGTGCAAATTTGGCAGCCACACCAATTACTCACTAATTTAGGGTGTTAAACACAAATTCTGAAGGACTGACGGATCTGCGTTTTAAACTACAGAAGCTAAAGTTTATCAGATGAACGGAAAACACCAAACCAGCGCTGGGACGGTGTTTCATAACGCAATCCTGTCTTTTGGTGACAGAATGCACAAATGTTTTGGTTTACCAAAGAGTCAAGATCATCCGTTAGAACGTTTTGATAAACCGTTAGATAGCCAAGACCATCCGTTAGAACGTTTTGATAAACGTTAGATGGTTAAGACCATCCGTTAGAGCCGTTAGCTTGCCCGTTAGAACGCTTTGGAAAACCGTTAGAAATTTTAGCTTGCTCGTTAGAGCCGTTAGCTTGTCCGTTAGAACGTTTTGGTAAACCGTTAGAAATGCTAGCTTGCACGTTAGAACCGTTAAAGTGCATATGAAGGCTGGCCAGTTAAACGTTTTTTGAAAAGCTTATACCTTGTACGTATCAGGAAAAATAATAAAAAAAATCTGAGAAAAAAACTTAACAGTTTTATCAGGAAATAAAAAAAATGAAAATTATGTATTTCCGAGCTTGTTGGGGCCTGGAGAGAGCGAGGATGTGACGTCACCTCGGGAAGTCCTATTCGTTAAAGTGTGTGAAGCGAGCTGAAGTTTGCTGTCGGTAGCCACTTATTTTCCATTTTCAGCCCGCAATTTTTCAGAATTATCGAGAATTTATAGCCTACCCTCAGAGGAAAATGTCACTTCGAGTCTAAAGAAAGTAAAAAACTCAGAACTTGACTTTGGAGATGACTTTGTCTTGGAAGTCGAACGGGTGGAGGTGATCTAGCTGTACCGTGTACGACTCGCACTCGCAGTTCAAGAACCATACGCAGATGAGCCAATTGCAGACGAAGAATGGATCCAGGAATATAATACGAGGCAACAGGAGAGACAGGACAGGGAAAGAGATTTCCAAAGGCGACTATAGTGGGCACCGAAAACATTCGATCATGGTAAAATTGGGCCGCTCCAAGTCCAAGCAAAAAGGGACCTTATCACACTTATGATATATTGCCGATTTTTAGTTTTCACTTCAGCCTGTTCAGGGCAGCTTGAAAATAGAAAACATGAGCTAAATGTAATATTTATAGCGATCTCGCCATCTTATCTCCGAATGAGTTGTTGTGTAACTTGCAAATTTATAGTAGAGAAATCAGTGTTAAACTTTGTTTTCGAAAGCTGCTCGAAAACCTATTCTATCGCGAACTCTTCCTGCCGACTCGCCTTCACCTCAAACTCATTATCTGCAGCATTAAAAATTAGCAGTTCTCACATAAAATTATCTTTCAAGATGCTCTGTTCTTTGAGTCCAACAATCTCCTTATCACCTTAGCTCAATATTCAAGCCGATAAAAGTTGAACAACAGCAAACACTCAAACCAGATAATGCTTGCATCCTTTATATTTGAAAAGCCGTTAATCTTACGAAATGTCTTTTTAATGAATGACAACATGTGCTACTAATATCATTCTTCAACTTTTCTTTCATTTTTACTGTCTCAAACTGACAGATCATCTGTGAAAGTAATTTTGGTTCTACTTTATATTATTTGGTAAACTGATTTGTTTTCGCGCTTTGTGTTTTACCCCGTGTTTCAGTACAAAGTGGCGAGGATTCTCCGAGTCGAGAAGCTTTTGGACTTGTAAGAACAAACAAACACCAAAATGACGGCCGGATAAACTGAGTCAACTTTGCAGTGACAAAATACACGACGAATTCGTGTATTGCCTCAAAATATCCTTTAGAAATTTGTATAATAACACTTATGACCTACCTATAAACTTTCTGTTGTCATGAAATGATTTTAAAATCCTTATTTGTTTGCTTTTTTTGGAGCAGAAGTGCCACGTGCGCGAGCTGAAGCCTGAACAGGCTGAAGCGAAATTCTCTCGGCAATTGAAAGTTCACTGAGTTCTCTCCCGGGTTATCTCACTGCTGTTTGTGAGTGTATTTAACTCGCTGACACATAAGCGCTTCAAAATAAACATCTCGAGAGCCGGCCTGCTACACGACAATAAATAGATTCGAATCGAGGTTCCATTTCGTTTCCTGAGAGTTGTAGTTCTTCAACATTGCAATTGCCACTCAGCACCGAGCCAAATGCCGATAACCCGAAGCTATCTCGGTTTAGATAGGCATTCAACTTACTGTAGTCTTCGTTTCTAATGTGTGCTGAGCACACAACCGAATACTCCGACGGAGCTGAGACCATATTTCCCTCATCCGAAGAACGACTTTCTTCGGTTCGCTTCGAATTCGGGGCGATCGTCGCCAAAATAAGGCATTCGATGTAAGTATATCCCATTTCCCTGTCCTTTTACGTTGGAACAACAATTAACGTCCCACCACGCATCTCCTTGTCATTTTACCCGAAAAAAATACAAAACTTTAGAAATAAATAAAGGAATAAATCAAGAAGCTTACTCCGCTAGACTCGGCTATAGCCTTTCACGCAAAGCGCCAAAATACAACATCCCGAGGTGACGTAGTAAACTCGTTCCAGTCTCTTTTTTTACGCGCGCGAGAATTTTGGGCATAGACAACCCAAATCGTGCATTTTGGCCATTTTGAACCGGTGATATCTCACAACGAAAAAGTCGGAGGGATTTTTTGGTATGAAATTTAGAAACCTTGGGCATGAATCTTTTAATAAAAAATGTATCCAGCCAGGGTTCATATGCACTTTAACTAAACCGTTTGAACACTCTGTAAAAGCGTTTGCTATCCGTTCGTTAGCCGTTAATTTTTGCCCGTTTAACGGATATCCGTTAGTGTACGTTTTCCTGTGAGAGCTCACAATTTAGGGTTTTTAGGACTAGATCACAAAAAACACAAAAAAATAATACTTCTTCAATGATCCCGGGTGATGCATTGGTTAAGCGCTTCGCCACTCACCTCTGTGGCCCAGGTTTGATTCCCGGACACGCGCCATATGTGAGTTGAGTTTGTTGGTATCTCGCCCTTGCTCAGAGGGTTTTTCTCCAGGATCTCCGGTTTTCCTCCCTCCTCAAAAACCAACCTAAATTCCAATTCGATCCTGGAGTTCGTTGGAATTTTAAGTACACTAAACGACAGAGAAACAAAACAATGGTATTTTTTACACCATTTCCTTCAAAGGCCTGTCATGATGAGATGTACACTGTAGACATTTCAGTACATGTTTAGAACTCTCATTGTAAATTAACCCTCCTTTGATTTCATGATATATATTTATTTTATTTTATAGGTGCTTGATATCATCATCTGTTTGACAAACATAATTGAATGGATGTACAAGCAAATTAACACATTCTTCATATAACACTGGACAATAGTCATCATGGAAATAAAGCTTTTGCTTTGTAGAGATTATTCTTTCTTATATTGTAATAAAATCAGTTATTGAAAAGTGACTGTTTTTCTGTTTCATTTTATAACAAAGGTTCCAAAACAGTATAACCCTTGCACCATATATGTTGTTGGTTATGTGCCCTGGACCCTGACGTGCATGCTAATATGTTACTCAAAGCAAGAGCACACATGAAGTGAAAATTAAGTTGATCTCATCTGAAAATACTTTCAAAATCAGGAAGAATGCGGTCAGTAATCTTATTTGCCCATAAAATCTGTTTCCAGCCTGATTCACATGTGTCTGTCAGAGTTTGAGCTGCCTGGCATTAGAAATGAGGGAGATATGGGGATGTACTTAAAATCATGTGACCGACTACGTTATCGTCAGGACATCACCACAAAGTGATTTATGGGGACCCAATACCATGCCTGTCAAAGTTTGAGCTGCCTGCCATTAGAAATGAGGGACATACGGACATATACTAAAAATCATGTGACCGATGACGTCATTGTTACATCGTCACCACTAATTGAATCGTGGGGAGTCAGTACCATGCCTGTCAAAGTTTGATCCACCTGGCATTAGAAATTAGGGAGAGGGAGGCATATGCTAAAACTCACGTGCCCGATGTTACCATCAAGTGTTTTATGGGGACCCAATACCATGTCTGTCATATTTTGAGCCTCCTGGCATTAGAAATGAGGACGATACAAGCATGTACTTAAAATCACGTGACCAATGATGTCATCATTACGGCATCACTAAGTGATTTATGGGGACCCAGTACCATGTCTGAAAGTCTGACCCACCTAACATTAATATTAAGCGAGTAAGTCATGAAAACGTACTAGAGTTTTACGTCACTATCGGCGCATGAGAACACACATCTCCTAAGTACACGAATGAGCACACATCTCCCACATGGTTAACACTGCTGCTCGCTCACATATTAATATGGCAGCGGTAACTTTACAGTTAGAGCAAGAAGTGAACCGGTGATGAGGACTTGAGCAATTCTGCTAACAGCGTGAGCAAGTAACACTATTTTCTCAGTTTCGTACCCAGAGCTGTCTATGGAGATGAGCTCTGGGTCTCGTACTGCGATTTCCCCAGCCATCCCGATAACTCGTTTCTGCGCTTGCGCGCATCCATGCAGAGTTAAAATGGAGGAATGCTTTGTTCCTTTCCGAACAGGTTGTTGTAAATATTAAGGAGGAAATGCTTCCTGAATACACTAAAAATCATGTGTTGGAATGCTAATGTCTATCAATCCTGGAGCAAAGCCAGAAAAGAAGCATGATTTCAGGTCAGAAAGTGAATACATTGGTTTTGGGCTTCCTGTGGCTACATCAACACTTCACAGAAAGCCCAATGCCATAGGGGGTGGTAATTATTGTAGGACTTTCAGTAATGGCGAACTGATTTTTATGTGTAAACTATCTCAAAAATGTCATATCTTTTGGAAATAATTCTTACTATTAAAGATGTATCCTTCACTGACCTTGTGTTGTCGTTTTTAACTGTGTTTGCGATGATTTGGGGCTGTTTTAGGCCTTTCAAAAACAGATTCCTCACTAAAGTACCGTTAAAGTACAGGTCCGGTCACAGTACACCCAAAGGATTACGAGTTGGAGCCCTAGTTGGAGTGCTCGAAAAAAGTTTCTTGTTTATCTTCTCTTCTTGTTTACCTGTGAACTGTAGCTCTAGGTGAGCGAGAGCCCGTCGTTTACTCGTGAACTTGTTCGATGGTTAGGATTAGGTTTGTGGTTCGGGTTAGTCTTAAAATTTGTATTATTTATTGTTAATTCTAAGACAAATCGTAACCCGAACCACACGAGAGAAAAACTTTTTTTGAGCACTCCTACTCGGACTAGCCTGGGAAACCAGCCAACTCTTATCGCTCCCCCACTCATGAGTGAGGCTACTACTCAGACTCGAACTGACCTGTGACGTGACCTATTTACTTTACACCCACCACAGTAAAAATGACTAGTTCACTCGGCGACCCCAACCGGCGGCTAGTCTTTCGTATAACGCGGTATGGATTTGTTAATAATTATTACGGCAGGTAAGAATTTGTTAATTAACGGGGTACAAATTTGTTAATGATTGTTATGCCGGGTAAGAATTTGTTAATTATTACTATGGCATATTTTCCTATACGGGGGTAAATTAAGGAACAGTGGGCACAGAGGAACAGCAGACACAATTATTCATGAACTTGATAAAATTAATTTAAATGTTGGCTTGTTGATTCTAGGAACAAAAAAGATTTTTTTACTCCAAAACCAGATCACTTAAAATAATTTGTCATATACGTTGTATATATATATATATACATTTATTGGAATCCACATGTGTCACTGAAATTTTGACAAAATTACTCTTAATTCCCTTACTAATGATCAATAGTTGTGATTTATTTAATTATAATTTACGTACATTTTAAATTCAATCCGAACAGCATACTTGAGACTGTTTGGAAACTGGGTTTTGGGTTACCTTTGCATCACAGGTAACCCAATAACAAGTGTCTTCTGGAGGACCATGTGAAAAGGATATTATTTTGAAAGCAACAAAATACCAATGTTTTAATAAGGTGTAAAATCGTAACAGCTTCAAACATCACTGAACAGACTTCAACAGCAAAGTTTTAAACTGTTCCAAGTCCACTTTCTCGACTAGTCTAACATTGCAATCCTTCTTCAGTATACCCCGCCAGTCTACCACCATCTGTCCCCTTGTCACTTTACCCTCTAACTCAACAGTTGCATGGACCATTTTTTCTTGCAAGATTATGCCAGGGCAGATGGCAACAACCATACAGAAAGGATCACATGTTAACCATTGTCCGCCGCCTTCGTACTCAGCAATTTTTGTGGATACTTTCTTCAAGAATTGTGATTTGGCAGTTGGCTGGCCTATGTATTGTTCAAAGAAGTTCCATTCAACAGGATGCTCCAAACAGAACTCCCAAGGAACTATTGACAATGGACACTTGAATTCATTAAGAACAATAAATGCAGCTTCTGGGTCAGCACCAAAATTGAACTCGGCAGAAATAAAATGGTTTCCAATGCCATGCTTGTTACCTCCCATCATGTAAACTTCCTTGAGCTTTTTAGGGAAATCTGGGTTGATGCGGCAAGCCAGTGCAAGGTTTGTAAGTGGTGCCATGGCAATGATGGTTACTTCACCAGGGTTTTCATTGACAATATTCTGAAGGGCTGTGACGGCGTGGGTTTTCTTTAACAGAGCCATATCTGGCTCTTTGGAGTCTGTGGCATCTCCAAGACCATCTGTACCATGGTAATTAGGAAGTTCAAACTCATGTCCTGTGAAGTGAAAAAAATAAACTCAACAAATATTTGGGATACTCATTTTCATTATAGCACAGTGAGTATTAATAGGGTCAAAAACAAACAAATTTATAAAACTTTCAGTTTTCATTCAATTGGCATCAAAGTTAGCAACAAAAAAGTACTGCTTGTAACAAATTGCGCCAATTTTCGTTTTTCAAATTTAATTGATTTTGGCAGGAAAGTAACGTTATGAGGTTTATTTCACATTATGAGATATTTGATGATTGATTCTGTAAAAACATGTTGAGTTATATTCAAAACTGAAATATCATCATTCAATCAAAAGATACAAATTTTGGAAAGACGCCATGTTATTAAAAATAGCACAAAAAATCGAAAATTCAAAACGTGTCAACATTTCCCAACTTTCCCCCACCCTGTGCCCAGGGATTAGATAATTTGACATTGGTGGCTGTCCTGTGGGTGGGGATGAATTTGAACAAGTCTTGATTTCATGTTACGTGCTGCGTCGAAATCATTGTGGAATTCCCGGCGGAATTGGAACAGGAGATCATTTTAGACGACTTCGAAGGACAAAACTCTGCTTTTGTAAGTGACCGACTTCAAAAAAGGGACTCCAAAAGCTATTTGAATTAAGCTATTACAATATATACTGTAAATTGCTTATGAGTATTCGTAAACGTCTCGACATGTTAAAACTATACCTGGGATACAATAGAAGATCAAGGGCTGATTGATCTTGCTAGGTGTACTTGGACCGACATGCAGTCATACACAGAATTTTCATTAATAAAGCTTTTAATTTATGAAAATGTTTACAACCCATTTCAGTGTTATGTGCATAGGTGGTGTTTCAATTTTTTTTTAGAAAATCATTCAACATACTCATTCCACACAAATTTCCACCACTTCTGGTCTGTAATGCATGTTAGCGAAGTCTGTTGAGTAATTGAAACTGAAAAAGCACCTAAATTATTAGATTCAGTACCTCAAAACTACGATAAACTAGTGAGCCTGGTTGAAAAGCATGTCGAATGAATGCTCTATAGATGCATATAACACTGAAATCAATATTATTGTGATACAGCTCGATTGTTGCTTTATTACTGTGTTGTTCATTTCATTCACAGCCACAAGTCTCACAAGAACTATACTGTCAAAAGTTATATATGAGCTTTTCGAATTTCGTTGCTTATCTCAAACACGTTACGTACAATGATGGGAAAACATCTAGGCTTCAATAACAATATAGGCACTAATAACAAATTACCATGTCACAACTAATATACTATATTTAAATATTGTCCCAGGGGTAGGGGCATTTTATTGCCTAATATCACACGGAGGTAAATTTACTAGCATTTGTATGGGATTTTTTTAGCCTAATATTGAATAAAAAGCAATGATACTAACATGATGTGTTTATTTGTCCATGGGCTGTGTGTGGTTGCAATTTCAGCATTTGGGGGCAAGTTTTGACCCCAGCAGTTCTGTACACTGTAGTGCCCAAAACTTGTCCCCAAATGCAGCAATTACAACCACAAGCCCATGGACAAATAAACACATCCTGTACATGTAAGTATCATTGCTTTTTATTCAATATTAGTTTTGATGTTTCTACCATGCAAGCAGAGGTTTCTCATCTCAGGAAAGGCAAAGAGATGAGAAACCTCTACTCGCAGGGTATGATGTTTCAAATTAATCGGTACATACATTGTAAGTTCTTATATATTTTGGTACAATGATAATATAGGGCCATTTATACAAGAGAAATAAGATGCAGCTTACATAACGAAGACGCCGCTTACGCAAGACGCGAACTGCTTGTATAAAAGGTACAAAACCTTTGTTTGCGACTAACACAAGCTGCATCTAACATAGGATGCGGCTTATGCTAGACTAGGGTTTTGAGCTGTTCTTCGCTAGGCTGCGTCTAAGATAAGATGTGAAAACTTGTGTATAAACAGGGTCAACAGTTGTTTGCATCTTGTTGAAGACTGGAACAGTTACCGCGCATGCGTATGTTTTGTTGTTATCTTGGCACTGGCCAAAAGATTGTGGGCTCTGGGAACGAGATGTGTTGTTGCATCTTCCCGGCCAGAAACAAAGGACAAGATGGTGGCTACTTTTGTTTCTGCTGAGTCGGCAGACAAAGCTGGTAGTGCTGAAAAGAAAAGAGCCAAGAGGCCTGCTAAGAGTAACTCTTGGACCTTATTGGAAGAGAATCAATTCTTGCAGGTGTGCAAGGAATTTGAAACAGAATAGACACTGATATTTACGTTTTTTTCTTTGACAACGCCAAACGTTTTGCCTTTTTGCTAACCCGCGCAATTTTGATACATTTTGACACGACATATAACCATGACAACCATACCCCAAAACGAGGCACATACCTTGCTGGACGCTAACCAAGGCGCGAACCTATACGAGAACTTTGCGTCTTATTAGCTCGTATATTAAAATGGATCAGTTCGCGTCTTACGTAAGCCGCATCTTATTTAAGCCGCGTCTTATTTCTCCCATATAAATGGCCCTATTGTTTGATATAGAATGGGTCCAGAACCGGACCCGCTTTTCAGAGAAAAAAAGAGCTCCAAAACCTGGAGAAATTATACCAACCATAAATGTATGGTAAACACAGAAGCACCCCAGGCTGTACTTCTTATAGAGCGTTTTCACGTTGACGTTATAGCCGCCATGTTGGTGTACCTTTAACAATAGATTCTTCGTATTTTTTTTATCGTTAGGTACGCCAACATATGACCGCCATTTGAATGAAAACGCTCTAGTTTTCATTTAGATACATAGTATTTCCACATCATTACCTAGCAAACCTTTCTCGGCGCCTTTGTACACGGGGATATCAGTTCTTCCACAAACCTCCAGGATTTGGAGAGTGTTTCTGCATACTTGCTCCAAACCTGCATTTCCTGCTACGCACGTGATGGCCAGAACTTCCACGTCTTGTGAAAGAGCTAGCAATATAGCTTGAGCATCATCTATTCCAACATCGCAATCTATGATAACTTTTAGAGCCTGCTTCGCACGCTTAGAATCGCCCATACTGCGAAATGTCTTCCACGTCTTGTGAAAGAGAGCATCATCTATTCCAACATCGCAATGGGGGAGGGGAGGGGAGGGGGGGGGGGGGAGGGTGTACTCCTGTTTGTGACGTATTATGTATGTGCCGCGGGGGTGGGTCGGTTCAGGGTTTTGACCTGATTTGGGCAGATCAGGGTCAGGATTTGGCAATCCCTTTTATATGTAGGACGACACGAATTGCTACCAAATTGTATTCTATTGTATTCTATTGTATTGTGTTGCGTTCTATTGTGATATTGAATTGTATTGTGTTGTATTCTATTGTATTGTATTTTTGGTAAAAATTCTTGTCCAACAAAGGGATTGCCATAATTTGGGTGCAGTCAGGGTCGGGGTCCAGTATTTTTTTAGGGCAGTTAGGGGTTCAGTTTTTTAGCTACTATGTCAACAAAAGGACATTCGTTTCTGTTGCCGCATTTTGATCGCCTGCCCACATGCAAGCACTGAGGTTGCCATACATCGTGACGCCGCTAATTCGGCTCTACCTCGGTGTAAGAACCTCACAGACTACGTCACAAAACTTCCCTTTGTTAACCTTGAATAATTTGGGACTTAGAATATTTCCGAGCACCCGAAGCGGCACTTATAAATTTTACAAGGAATTGGGCAGCCTCTACTTTAAAAAAAAAATCTCACTGCGCTCAGCGTAGGAATCAAACCCAGGAATATAAGATCTATAGAACGACTGACACAACCCTATCCTAACCCTAACCGCTAGACCACGAGTGAATTCGCTTGGTGGCAATCGTTTATTTCACGTATTTATATCAACTAATGATGAGTAGCTCCGGGGGGGGGGGGGACCTCCCTTATGTGAGGGGTACATGGATGCTCGTCGTACCTTTTAGGGGTCAAAATCAGGAGTTTGGTACCACTTAGGGTATCCACCATCGAACACAGACATTTCTATGTAAAGCGGTACCTTTTAGGGGTCGGGTGTCAAAAAGCTGTTATCAATTTACATTTTTATTATCTTTTAGGGATCAAAATAAGCTTGAGCCACGCCCATTTTAGTACCTCTTAGGGGTCAAATCGAAAATGTCCGACGAGCATCCCTACCCCTTTTATATGGGAGTCCCCCCCCCCCCCCCCCCCCCCCCCCCCCCCCCCCCGGGGAGTAGCTGCATAAATTATAGTATTATAGTATTCAATACACTATAATTGTAATACGACTACTCACCGAGCGCGCGAGGGGCATGGTCTCTAGGGAATGGTTATTACACCGAGGTAAACCCGCTAATTCGTACTTCAGTACTTATCAATGACACGTCCCAACTTGAAATGTTCCGTATTTTGCATGCAATCCCGGTACGCGGTATACCGGCCGGGGTATATATCCGACCGTGTTTTGAAAACAATTTAAAGAAGGGGCAATTCGGTTTTTTTTCCACAAAAAAGGGGCAATCAGGGTTTTGGAGCTCGGATTGGGTCAAACAGGGTCAGGGTTTGAGGCTCTTGGCCTCACGTAGACACGTACATACCCATTTTTCATGTAAGTACCCCCCCCCCCCCCCCCAACGGGGATGTGGTCGATTGGGTTACCTGTCCTCGCCCCATTTTGACCGCGTGCCACAGGTGACCCAATCCGAAAAGAACGACCGAACAAAAATTACAGAAGCAGTGCGGACCACAGGGAGCCTAAGCTATGACGTTTTGGTACACATTCTTCCTTGATTATAAATTAGGAGGGGAGGAGGGGGTTGGAGAAAGGGATAGGAATCAGTGTCCACTTTCGGCAATTCCACTTTTTACTATTTTTCCTGATTGTGATTGTAGAAAAAGGTAAAAACTCTAGAAAAGTTGTTTTTGCCGATTTCATTATTTTTAGAAAGTGTATTTTCTGATCATTTTAGGGTAATTCCATTGCTATATAATTTGTTGAAAAACTACTTTTTTAACAAAAAAATGAACGTATATTTAGTTTCACAAAAAAATGTGAAAGTAGAAAGTTCTTGGACTTTTTTACGTTTTCAATGATGTCCTGAAAGAAAGAAAACTCTATCTCTCAAAGTAACGAACACATTTTCTCCAATCGCCCAAAATTTCGAAAGTAGAAAAAGCTTAACATTTCTCTAATTTCCTATAATGTCGGCCAACTAGAGAAAGCCCTGCTTCTAAAATTAACGTGTTTGACCGTTGGTTCGTCCCACTTTTTTTGGGGGGGGGGGGGGGGGGTGTTGGGTACTTACATGAAAAATGGGTATATATGTGAGGCCAAGAGGCTCGAACCCTGACCCTGTTTGACCCAATCCGAGCTCCAAAACCCTGATTGCCCTTCTTTAAATTGTTTTCAAAACACGGTCGGATATATACCCCGGCCGGTATACCGCGTACCGGCCGCTTTGGACATGAATAGTTGGAACACATCCCCCGCACCCTTTCATTTCAATGTTGGATAAACTTTCGTACTAGTTTGTTCACTTTTTTCCCCCAACATTGAATGGGGGGGGGGGGGGGGGGGTGGAAGGGGGGAGAGAGGAACTTCAGGGTTGCGCGCTGCTTCTGGTCCATAACAATTAAAGGATTAGTGTTGCAAGAGTCATGTCCAAAGGTGGCTTTGGACATTAATAGTTGGAACACGTCCCCCGCACCCCCTCATTTCAATGTTGGATAAACTTTCGTACTGGTTTGGTCATTTTGTTTTCCCAACATTGAATGGGGGGGGGGGGGAGGGGTGGAAGGGGGGAGAGAGGAACTTCAGGGTTGCGCGCTGCTTCTGGTCCATAACAATTAAAGGATTAGTGTTGCAAGAGTCATGTCCAAAGGTGGAGATTGCATGCATAATATGGAACATTTCAAGTCGGGACGTGGCATTTGGTAAACAAATCAGCAGATGAAGTACATAGATAAGTACTGAAGTACGAATTAGCGGCGTCACGATGTCTGGGGACCTCAGTGCTTGCATGTCCAGGCGATCAAAATACCGTAACAGAATGTCTTTTTTTAACATAGTAGCTTTAAAAAAATGGAGCTTTTATTCGTGACCGCTTTAACACAGATTATCAGCCTATCCATCTGTTTTGCTCTTCTTATTATTACTGATAATCTTTCTTATTATAAATAAGGTCGGGCCAACGTATGGCCTCCCTCCCGAGCCAACTTTACCGAGCGTTTATATGGAAGAAAAGTTGTCCCGGGTGCCCGAGACAACTTTGTCTTGAGCGAGTCTGGGCACGTAATATTGGATTACGCATGCTCTGTGTCCCGAGTTGGCACGGTTAGGCGAGCCAAAGTGTTTATATGAGAAAAAGTTGGCTCGCCCCCCAGGGTCACCCTACCTTGTGAACCGAGTGCCTCGGGGAGGTGGGTCACCCGCCCCCCGAGCCAAGTTTGCGGTTTCTCATGTAGACGGTTGACTTCGTTTTATAAAGAAATGTGTGAAAAGTTGACTCGCCCAGGGTAGCTCGCCCCCCCGAGCCAACTTTCCTTCATATAAACAGGGCCTAACTTACAAGAATACTGTATGAACTAATTATAATAATTAATAAAATTACAAATTTTAATAGATGCTAATATATTATAAAAAAACTAAAATGAAAAAAAATCTACATGGATAAAACTACAATGGAGCGACTCCGCTACATCATATCAACAGGTATTTAGATGTTCAAACAATGGAGCGACTCCGCTACATATCACAGGTATTTATGATGCTCAAACAATGGAGCGACTCCGCTATTTATGATGTTCAAACAATGGAGCGACTCCCCTACATATCAACAGGTATTTATGATGTTCAAACAATGGAACGACTCCGCTACATATCAACAGGTATTTATGATGTTCAAACAATGGAGCGACTCCGCTATTTATGATGTTCAAACAATGGAGCGACTCCGCTACATATCAACGGTATTTATGATGTTAAAACAATGGAGCGACTCCGCTACATATCAACAGGTATTTATGATGCTCAAACAATGGAGCGACTCCGCTACATATCAACAGGTATTTATGATGTTCAAACAATGAAGCGACTCCGCTACATATCGCTGATAAAAGATAGACCCTTCTTCCTATAATCCCCCTTTTCCAGTGAGCAAAAGAGGGGGAGGGGCATAATATTTCATGCCAGGAGCCCATTACTAGTAATGGGCTCCTGTACATGCTTATTGTCTGGGGAGGGTTATATTTTTAGACTTTGATTTCTCCACCCTACCCGCCTCCACCTGCTAATTAATTTATGACCGGAACGTAGTGTAGCCTGCGGATACAGCTAGCCGATCAAAACGTGGCCCCCGAGAGAGACCTCTGCGTATTGAGACGGAAAATTCCATACTGATGACGTTTTGCAGCCAGGATCTGGTCGCGTTATTTGATTGGCTCGCCGATATGATAATTAGGCATACTAGCCAATCAAATGACGCGACCAGATCCTGGTCGCCAACGTCATCAGTATGGAATTTTCTCTCTCGGGGACCACGTACATTTTGATTGTGGTTCCCGATGTGCGCAGGCTAAACACTATTAGTATAAACCAACTAGTGGACTATTACAAATCCTGCATTCTGATTGGCTACGCTACTATAGGTCTATTTGTGATAGCCCATGGTAGAGAAAAACCGCACGCATTTTCACGAAATAATAACATTTTTTCAACTTCAATTTGTTTCTTTCTATTATTTCTACTGTCTGACTAGTTAGTTTATACTAAAACAATTAGACCTCTCGCCCTCATGGGCTACGGGTTAAATAGCCCATTCGGCTGCGCCTCATGGGCTATTGACACGTAGCCCATTCGGGCTGCGGGTCTAATTGTTAAATAGCCCACTTCCGAGATATGCCTCACTTCCTACGTATCAATCAATCAAATTTATTTCATCACAAGATTGTTATGTATAATCATAATTTAGAAATTATTATAGTAGCGATGGGGAGTCTACTAGAAAGCATGACATTGCTTATTTATTGTAGACCCCTTATTACAATAGTTATAAGATAAACAAAGCAACGGAATCAATACGAGGCTCCGTGCCGAATGCTCAGTCGTTCGTGACAAACTACAGAAGTGCTGTACTGAGCGTTATCCACGGAGCCTCGTATTGATTTCTTTGTGAGGAATATCTCGGAAGTGAACTATTTTGGGCTCCCTGTGATTGCTGATGAAATTAAAAGACTGGACAGCAGAACACACGTGACCATTCAAGATGGCGGACGAACTGGATAACACAGATAATTGACAAACCATGACATTTTGGATGATAGAAATAGGTTGAGGCTCCTTTAGTTGAAAGATTTCTGTTCAAGAGGAGTGAAATTGGGAACTCTTTAGTTTAAACAATTCAAAATACTGCCTTGGGTATATAAAGTGCGAGAAATGTATCGCACGAGTTGGCTCACACGGTTTTTCCATATTTCTCAACACCGTAATTCATCGTTAATTACAAGGAGATGCGGTCTTTCTGCTCAAACTGAAGGAAGTGCTTCCGGTAGCCAAGACGAGGGTTCAAAGTCTTGGAGAGAGAATCCAAATTTGAAGTACTGGGTGATAGGTGTAAGTGCAATAACTGGGATAGTCTACCGGTATGCCTACAAAGAGCGTGAAAAGAAGAAACTCGTTGTTAAAAACCTTCCTCCTTTACCACATCATAAACTGCAGCCTCGAAATACAGATATAGATGAGCTTATAAAACTGCACAGTGCTTTGAAAAATAGAGCGGTAGTGCTAATGCATCTGGAAGGCTCGTCTGGTGCTGGCAAAAGCCAGCTGGCCAGGTCACTTGCAGAAAAATTAGCCCTAGAAGAGGAGGGAAAATACTATTTTCTTCCACGTAACTTATTTATTGGGACTGTAAATGCTGTGTCGCTGGAGACTTTACTGTTTGGTATGAAGAAATTAGCAATTGCTATTGGATGCAGCACTAAAGACTGGATCGATAGAGGGGACACAGTTTGTTAGTCTTGATAATGAGCAGCAGTTGCATGTTATTGTTGAGGCTATAAAAGAAAAGTTTCAAGCAAATCCAAACTGGGTTCTCATTCTTGATGATCTGAAAGATGAACGGTTGCTCAGGAAACTATTCACAGATGAAGATGACAGCTCATGGGGCAGAGGAACTGTTATTATTACACATCAAGGAAAGAGTGGAAAGGCATTTACAAAGAATGCTTATGATTTGGATAAAGGGTAAGTTATGCTCAACATTGTTCCTGCAATGTGTGACATGGCAAAATGAATAACTTTTTATTTATCTGTAATTCAGGCCTGGCTCTTGTACAAAAAACATGCAGGCAGATTTGGTGCATGTGTCATTAATTTGCTTAGAAATCATTAACACATACATGTACAGTCTGTAGCCTCACCAACTAACTCTACATCTACATGTATACTTTTGTTAATAATTCACAACACCTTTCAGTATTAACTGAAGGGCAAAGTCAGTCAGTATAATTTGTAGAGCCTGCATGGTCTAAAGTTCATGAGATTATGAGTTTGAATCTTGGCCACATCCTTAGGTAGGGATGTACAAATGTACAGGCCATTCTCTACTCAGTTGATAGGGCAGATGTGCTGTGTAATATTTCATGACTGTAAACTTTATGGCTGTAAATACCTCTGGAAAATTGTAAGTAATATTATTGGACATAATAACAGTTAATCATAGTGTCAATCAGGGTTATGGTCCAATTAATGCTCAAATGAGTAATATCATTGGATATAATAACAGTTAATCATAGTGACTTCAGGGTTATGGTCCAATGAATGCTCAAATGAGTAATATTATTGGACATATAAAGAACAGTTGTTATAGTGATATCAGGGTTATATGGTCCAACGAATGAGCCGGCCTGTACTGCTCGAAACGAGCCTTACCCAACAATACAAAACACTCTAACCTATAGAATGTGCAGTACAAAAAACAATAGCATTACAGTATAATGGGAGCAATCAGAATACAGGTTAGGAGCAGTATAGCCTGCGTAGCCCGGCGCTGAGGGGGAAAGGGCCGGCGGAAGGAGAGGGGAATGGGGAGAGGAAGGGAGCGCCTGCAGCGAAACCCATGCTTTTCTCGTATTTCATGTTCACCAGATGAACGTAAAATTCCCATTGGTCGAGTGCGTGTCAATCAAATAGTTCCATTGTTTGGTTGTCATCACCTAGCAACTTCTATCTAATCGATCACTAGAATGGTGGATGTAAATTTGACAAACCTTTACGAAGAGAAACTCGGAAAAAGTCTGAAAGAAGAACAGAGAATCGGCATTGAATCAATACGTCTTAGCAGTGTTGCCGACGGGTTTTGGCAAAAGTCTTATCTTCCAGTTTTTTGTTGATGCGAAGACAATAATATCGGTATTGGTAATATCTCCCCTCGTCAGCATGCATCATAGAAGATCAACTTCTTGAGGCTGAAACCATGGGTATTGCATGTTGTTCTCTTAAAGGAATAAATCTGGACGAAATGCCGAAGTTAGCTCCCAAACTCATCTTCGCAAGTGCCGAGGAGGTGCAAGGAATCACATTCCAACGACTGTTGAAGGATTCCAAATCATTTCTCCACACAAATCGTTGATGAGTCACACGCAGTCGAAACGTGGACAGGAGCAAGGTTAGTTCGTGAACTATCTTTTGCCTGATAGTAGTCTACTAGAAGATCGTATCGTTTTAAATACGACTCATCCAAAATTCGGTAGTGTCGTCGTGTATAATTTTCACCTTCAAACCCTTTCTTTACGAACTCATAGGTGGCATCCAAAAATCTTAACTTTCTAGCACAAGTAGCACAAACAACTTGTGATGCTTCCTTGGTTTGTAATATAGAAATTCCAAACTTGTTGAGAACCGATGATAACACCAGTCCGTGGCTAACTTCCCTTGTGGATGGTTTGAAGATATTCACACAAGATTTGAAAGCACTACTTCCAAACTGTACAAGAAGACTGCACTTACAAAGATGACAATTGGAGTTTGGGTTGTTTTCAATTGATTTTCAACCTCTTTTACTTTGAGTTTTACAAGGAAAATTACCGGACATAACAAGTTGAATCGCAATCAAAATAAAGTACTCGTACTAGCCTGCGAAAAGTAGCAGACTAGCGAAAAGTGACAGTTCGGCTCGAATTTCAATGCAATTTGATTGGCTGAATTTGACGTGCCTTTTGAATGTTAATTAGGGGGTATAAGGAGAAAAGCATGAGTTTCGCTGCAGGTGCTCCCTTTCCCTCCCTCCCTTTCCCCTCCCCCTCTTCTCCCCAATCCCCTCTCCTTCCGCCGGCCCTTTCCCCCTCAGCGCCGGGCTACGCAGGCTAGGAGCAGTACTGTATTACTCCAATGAATACTCAATTGAGTAATATTATTGGACATACATGTACAGTAATAACAGATAATCAAAGTGACATCAGGAATATGGTCCAATGAATGCTGAAATGAGTAATTATTGGACATAAGAAAAGTTATCATAGTGACTTCAGGATTATGGTCCAATGAATGCTGAAATGAGTAATTATTGGACATAAGAACAGTTATCATACTAAGTGACATCAGGGTGATGGTCGAATGGTTTTCGTACATTTTACAAAAACACATGACTATTATATATATCTGACTGTAGTTATATATATAGAGTAGTGGTCCTGAATTTTCAGCATATTAATTTATAGTTATCACCATTTTTAAGGCTGAGCAAAAGTGATGCTGTCCAACTCCTACGAGGCCTGAGCAGCCTACCAGATGATGGAATTGTGGAAGCTGAAGAAGTTGTCAACAAACTCAGCTGTACACCACTAGCTATAGCTTGTGCTGGTGCATACATTAGCTCAAGAGTTAGTAAAGACCCTGCATACTCCATTGAGAAATTTTCCAAAGAATTTGATTCAGCCCTTCAATTATTTGAAGAAAGCAACAGTAGAAATATCATTCCAAATGATCATCGGAGTAGTACATATGCTATTACTGCACTTCTTGCTAAAGAGTTGATTAGCTCAACACCCCATTTTCTGCATACATTTGACCTTATTGGTACGTGCTCGCCAGAGTGGCCTATTCCTGTCACACTCATTTCACTACACTTGAGAGCACCTGAGTTTAGTCTGCCTGAGGTCCCAAGAAGTGGACCTGTTCTTCCAGGAAAGTCTTTGGATCAATCACAGGGTGAATCACTTGAGACTAAACCTGAAGAGGAAGTACAAGAGATGTTTCTGTCCACCAAACGTTTGGCTCGTAACCTGGAGTCATTCACTTCAACTGTAAAGGAGAATTACCAAGCCATCAAAGAGATGTTTAATCCCCCACCAATGGACATGCTTCTGCCAGTTGATGGTGTGCTGGATATGATGAGAGTGTGCCCACTTGTTACTGTCACAAGAGTAGACCCTGGGGGTAAGTACATGACATAATGTTACAAGAGTAGACCCTGGGGATAAGACTTTGTATTATGTATATACATGTACATCTTTACCAGAAGGATGTGTGAGTGAAATCTGTTTCTTTTCAAAATAAGTCTATTTAGCAAAGTCATTAATTTTGTTAGTGTTCTTGTATTAATGTTTTAATTTAATATTCCAACTACATGCACAGTACAACATCCCAGCAGGTGATTGGCTAGTGACAGTACTTTATTGGTGACTACAGCACGCCGTGTGCTCAGTTGGGATATCAACAGGGTTAGAGACAACCTCTTACAAACTAATTCCCAGTTCTTTTCCAAAATATAATTATCAATTGAAACTGCAAGAAAATGTTATTTCTCTGCCTTGTTTAAGCTGCAATATGAAACAAATGGCTCAGTTATTTTGAAGATACTGCAACAAGGTTTCATGTGTCTCACTGGAGTGAGACGGAGAGTCTGACTCAAATAAAATAGTTGACTTTGATAGAGGTTATATACTTTATGTTTTAGTATTATGGAATCTGGAATAAATTACCTCTTGAATAAATTACCAAGTGCTATCAGAGGAGAGGACAATTTTATGCATTTTATGACCATACTTAAGACATTTGTATTTAGGAAAGCTTACAAGTAGTTATTGTTATTCTATATACATTTTTTCTAGGTCCATTTATTAGTATCCACTTTTTAGTATGCTTTTTAACCTTACACATGATCGTAAATAGCTAGTTCTAGATAGTCATAGTATATTTGTATAATTCTTTCTACACAGTTTTGTAAGGCACATCTGATCATATACATGTTAATTTTCACCATAGAAATATTAAAGATTATTATTATTTTATTATTATTATTAGATACCACTAACGATAATCAGGCATGGTTATTTCCACCTACGAAGGCTAAAATGGAATTTTGGGCCATTTCTCATCTAGCCTGCGAGCCGGCTCTCCTGTGGGTTTATTCGGAAAAGTTTATTCTCATATTCGGAGTTCCTGTGGCGCGCGGACACGAAAGAATAAACTTTTCCGAATAAACCCACAGGAGAGCCGGCTTGCAGGCTATTTCTCATCCAAATAAGTGCCCTAAACTCTGGGTGAAATTTTTTCCCCCTTCAAATGATGGATATTTTCCATCAAAGCACATTGAATTTCATTACGACCTTGCAAATCAATGGCCTTCCACAGTTCATGCCGCATTGCAGTCCTCACGTTGACTACAGAAACCATGGTTTTAATTCTGCCACATAACCTAATCCATTTCTATTGGGCAAGGGTATGGTTATTAAGTAATGGTCCAGATAAGAACTGTAGTAGAATCCATTGTTCTGCGGCAATGAGCCTCCCCCACATACGATTTTGCTTGAATATGTCTTAAGTGCTTTAGGAGGTATCTATATTCCAAACTACGTCTCGAAAATAAAGTATTTCTTTATGCTATTGGCTCTTTTTCTGTGAAAACGCAGAGAAGCCACCATCCAGCCAATCGGATATAGAGAAAACAAAGGATTTTTCAATCGCAAATTTGAGAACTTTCCCCACACACGATATTCTTCGAAATTAAACCATAGTTAGTTTGATCAAAAATAAATTCAAACCACAAAAAAATATCGAATGAATATGCATTATTTCGATGGGTTTCTATTGAATTTATAAGTATCAACCAATGAAATTACGAGAAAGAATAATAGAAAATTAACACCTTTTAACATTCCTTGCCGTAGATACTACAGTTCTTATCTGGACCATTACTTAATAGGAACTGCATGTTGCTCCTAGCCTGCAAGCCGGCTCTCCTACCGACTTTCGTGTCCGCGCACCACAGGAACCCCGAATACGATAATAAACTTTTCCGAACCCCAAATACGAGAATAAACTTTTCCGAATAAACCCACAGGAGAGCTGGCTCGCAGGCTATGTTGCTCCCCACCCCTCCTCCCTCACTTTTGCAAGGTTTGCAGATCTTACCCCAAATTTGCAACCAATGTTGTACAAGTTCATCGTGTTTAATTTAGTACCAAAACTATGATTTCAATGCTGCAACTTTATTTAATCCAGTTCTGGACTGGGAAATAGAAAATGAAACTGCCCCAGTATGCTTTGCTGGTCGATGGATTTTTACTGGTAGATAGGAACATGGGGTTTTCACCAAAATGTTACCCATGGAAAACTGCATGGGGTCTTCTTAATTTGGTTGACATTAAATTTCAGGAGGGGGGAATGACAGCCAAAATTAAATTTCAAAACGGTTAACCCCCCCTGAACTTTGTTTGCGCAAGTGTTAACCCAAACATTAATTATGTAATGATTGTATTTTTTCTACGATTATCGTTAAGAATTATTATTAGTATCATTATTTGACAAATACAGGCACAAAATTTCATGTTGTCAATAAAACATGCACCCCAGTCTCTAACCCTTAAAATAGAGGCATACACTTACAGTTTACAATCAATCCATGTAATCTGTAAAATATTAATCACTATTTATAGTGCCATTGTTATTTGCAGATGTAATGTGTAATATGGTCATGCACAAACATGAAATGAAGGAATTCTTGACTACTGATAAGAGGGCATGCAATTGAAATTTTCACCCTGCATTTCTTACATCTACTAAACCATTTATTTATTTGGCTTCTCAGGTGTTGAGACAGTGAAGGTGAACCCAGTTGTCCACTCAGTCATGTCCCAACTGTTCAAGTCCACCACTGCTCCTATTATGGAGGAACAGTACCTTCTTCAAGCAGAAGACAGGCACAACAAAAGCTCTTTTTTCAGGCGCCTTTGGCAGTTTGACCCCCAGAGGACATTACAGGAGTACAGGAATGCGCTTGGCAAAGATGGTGATATTGACAAACAAATCCAGCCAACTGGACAGGTACATGTATGTTTACAGTATACATGTCAGAAATATGATACGTATCCATAAATTCACTAAAATGTAAAGAATTCACAAAGTACATGTATAAATGTATAAAAGTCAATCAAGGTATGCTAACTGCCGTGGGGAGCTAGTAGCAGCTGACATTTCGAGTGCTAGCCCTTCGTCAGAGCAAAAATGGATGTGTAATATTTTCCAAACATTCAGTGGTTTTTAGATTTTTGAAGTCTTTCATTTCATTTTCGAAATTCTTGCTTTAACTTTTAATCCTTTCATGATATGAACCTATCTGGAGATTGTTAGAGATCATTATTAATAATTATGAAAGACACTGTCAGGGTTTGCACTACTCCTGGAATTCCTTGAGAATTACCTTTGTTACTTCCTGGGTCCAGTTGTTAAAAGTTAGGGTAACTTTATCCCTGGGATAAAGTTTATACCCTTACTTTTAACAACTGGGCCCAGGAGTTCTCAAGGAATTCCAGGAGTAGCTAGTGTAAACCCAATTGTTGTAATTTATACAGTTTAACCTTGGGTTTGTGATTTAACTCCAGGGTAGTGCTTACCATTGCTTCAAACAACTGGGCCCTGGAATTTTAAAATTTTATTCTAGGGTGCTGGAAAACTACTGGAAAAAAGCTTTTTTCTCCATCTACATGTACTCATGGAAAACTCCAAGAATTTTTTAGACATAAGCTGAATGTATATAACATGGCATACAATACGGGTTGTTACTTTTTTTCATGAAATATCAGAGGTCGGGGACCTGGAAATGTTGTTTTTGTACCCTGGAAAACTTCTGGAATTCCATCATCTCAATGCAGTATGAACCATGAAGACAGAAAGGTGTTTCAGGCCTCATATTTACTGCTAACCCTAATTTTGGACTTTTTGTGAAACAACAAATCAATGCCTTTTAATATTTTTAATGGCTTGATAGGGAATGAGATTTGCTGGTTTCACCACAATCATTAATTTTGAAGCACTTATAGACTTATAATGTCTGTAATTATTTCTACAAAACTCCCTTTCTACATCTTTCTGACCTCCAGCTCCCCTCCCTGCTTTAATCAACTCTGTGAGAAAGGCTTTGAAACCTTTCCCTGTGATTTCTGTTGCCTCGATCATTGTGCCACCTTGTACCACATTACACCATCTCATGGCGTGTAAGTACTAGAGCAGCCATTTGTATCACATTACACCATCTCATGGTGTGTAAGTAATAGAGCAGCCATTTGTATCACATTACACCATCTCATGGTGTGTAAGTACTAGAGCAGCCATTTGTACCACATTACACCATCTCATGGTGTGTTTTAAGTACTAGAGCAGCCATTTGTACCACATTACACCATCTCATGGCGTGTAAGTAATAGAGCAGCCATTTGTACCACATTACACCATCTCATGGTGTGTAAGTAATAGAGCAGCCATTTGTACCACATTACACCATCTCATGGTGTGTAAGTAATAGAGCAGCCATTTGTACCACATTACACCATCTCATGGTGTGTAAGTAATAGAGCAGCCATTTGTACCACATTACACCATCTCATGGTGTGTAAGTAATAGAGCAGCCATTTGTACCACATTACACCATCTCATGGTGTGTAAGTAATAGAGCAGCCATTTGTACCACATTGACAGACTCGAGCAGGAGGCACATCCGTATCTGTATCGGACTTATCAAATGTCTAGATGTATACAGTCATGTGTTCAGTTATTTTGGCAATACACCTTTATCAGATTTACAGATCACTTACCGCACATTGATTTCATTTGTTTCTCCTTCATGGATTGTTAATGAGTTTGATAATAAACACTAGGGAATTGTCCGGTAACAAAACGGGCAGGGGACTGGGACCGAGTTTATCAGAATTACTCTAATTCTAAAATGAAGTTCATCACATGATAGAGCATGTTGAAATTAGCATGTGTGTCAAGTTTGACATGATACAAGTGAATCATATTTGAATTATAAGCAATTGAAATTTCTTTGTCCCTCCAACATTTTACAATGGAGGGACGACGTTAAAAAATAAGAGAGTTTGTATGGGAAAATTGACATATTTGATGCCTTCTAGCATCGTCAATATTGAGGCAAAGTTCACCAAACTTTCCAGACTAGCTAAGTTTGATCTGTTCTTTTGGAAAATATTGCTCAGTTTGACTAGTTGTTTTAAAATTGAATTAGTTTTACTGACTCGGTTCCAGTCCCCTGCTCGTTTTGTTACCGGGTAATAGGGAAACTGAGTTTTGTTTACCCGAGATCCTCAATGTTCCCCGAGACGGAGTCGATGGGAACATCGAGGATCGAGGGGAAACAAAACTCACTGATGCCCGAGGGGACAGTCATTAAGTGATTTGTTAAATAGACATAAGTTTTTACTAGAGGCAAAGTTGTGCATAAAATACAGGACCTACGTGATACGAGCGAGCTGCTTTTCAACACAAAACGTTGCCAGCGTCGCTACGGCGGCATTTTTAGTATCGTTTTGTGTCTTTCTTGCATCCTTTTTTAGCTACCAATTTCTCTCTCTCGCTCTTTATAAAGATGTAAATTGCTTCTTTGGAGCTAGTTCCATTTTAACGTTTTCTTTCGACGAAAAATAGTCGGCTTTTAATGAAGATCTAGACGTCTTGCCTCTTGGTAAACAAATATTTCCCGCCTTTAGCTAGCCAGTGGCGCGCGCGACACATCACACCATCTTCTGTCACGATGTGATCACGTGGCGGGAAATTATTGATTAATCGTTACCTGCATGCCACGTGACCCTGAATCAGCCAATGAGAGCGTGGGTTGTGTCTGGAAAACTTATGGCAATGTAACAATGCATGTTATTAGTGCAATGTTTGTAATGCATGTTATTACCATGTCAGGTGCAATCAAATGCTTCAGCTGCTGATGTCAGTCAATTGCTGAAGGGTGCTGGCGAAGCACTGCCAGAATACAGGGCTATTCAGTCGATTGATGCAGCTCGTCACTACCAGCAACACACCAGTCGGGTACTGAGAACCATCAACCGCACTGCTTCAGTCTGTAGTCAAGACACTCAGACACGGACTCTTGCCAGACTCCTCAAACCTCACCTCGACCACATCTTGACTACAAGTACCTCAGAGAGCCTGGGATACAAGAGTCGTGCTCATGCCCTCTCTGCTGTGGCGTCAATCAATTCTGCTGGCGGGAACCTGGAAGCTAGTATCCCTACACTGGAACGAGCTCTAGAGATTGAAGTGCTGCACTTTGGCGAGTCTAGCCTTGAAGTCGCGGATACCTTGACGCGTCTAGCGGATGTGTATAGCTCATTGGATGATAATAACAAGGCTCGGGAGCTTCTTGAACGAGCGCTTGGTATTTACAACACGCAGCGAAAGAAAGCAGGGGAATACAAAAAGCCCTTGGAGTTCGCTCGTACGATGGAGGCTCTAGGCGCTGTGTACGGGACGTTAGGGTACAAACAGAGGAGTAAGGAATACATTGAACGCGCTTTCTCGTACATGCAGTCCGCAGCACCGACCACTCCGGATGAAATTGAGGGACGGCGATTTGCCTGTGAGGTGGCCAGCACACTTACCGATCTCGGACATGCGTACCTATCGGTTGGTGATGCGATTCAGGGTCGTAAGCTACTCGACCTTGCGGTCACTGGGTTGAAGAACATGTACGGAGATGAACACCCGGAGGTGGTCCGGGCATTGACTGTGCTGGGTACGGCATATACAATGCAAGGGAACTGGCAGGAGGGAAAGAAAATGAGAAAGGAAGCTGGAAAACTGCAGGCAAAGCTCGACGCCATGGCCGCACTTTGAATATGAGGTTTATTCCTTTTTCCTGTTAGGATGATTTATCACGGGTCTTTTGTCACGTTACCTGCGGAAAGTCAATCCGAAAATGATCAGCATGATTAGCATTGTATATCACAATAATTTATTGTTGTGTGCAGCGTTGCATGAAATGTTGCTGCGTGTGTCAGCCCTATTTCAAAACAGTTGCCGGCACTGTTGCGCGCAGTGTTTCAGCGTGTGTCGGTACGGCTTAAACGAACTCCTTCCTCTTTTGACACCAGTATCCAACCTCGTTCCCAGGGGTCTTTACGCGCCTAATCAAAGATGGCGTCGAAAGTACCCCTGGTATTCGGTCACTGATTGGCTAGACATTTTGCGCGCGCTGATTGGAGAATTTCGAATAGCGCGTGCATTTTTGATTTAAAAAATGAACTGGTGATGTCGTCTTTCGCATTGCGCGTTCAAAATTCGTTGAAAACAGATAGAAATTCATCAGAACTTAGCGTTTTTGCCTTTTTTAATACTCACTTCGCAACTGGGTACAAGTAGAATAATGTACGGTTGGAATTAATTGGGATCACACTTCAACTGCTAACTGTTCTTCAGCGATGATGAATCCAAGATGGCGGATGTGCTTCAAAATATGCCCATATATTGGGCATATTTTTGGGTCACATCACCAGCCTGTACCAGGGGTACTTTCGACGCCATCTTTGATTAGGCGCATAAAGACCCCTGGGAACGAGGTTCACCAGTATCTACGTGTTATCGTTCACATTGTCAGTAACGCTTTACACGGCAGAGACTATATACATTATGTCGTAGTAGAATTACTTAGCACTTTCAGATTGCACAGTCTCATGCTATACTTGTACCCGTTGCATTTCTTTTCATTAATCTAAATCTAAAGGGCCATTAAAAAAACGTAATTTTTTTTAAATCCCGAGTTCTTTAATTTTTAAATATGATAATTGCCTGGTAGCGTGGAGCTAATCTGGCAATGAAATTGTCAGCGGTCGTGCAAGTACTGAGGTTACGGTGCAATAAGTGATAATAAGTTAAAGTATTATAGTGCATGGTGAAGTGCAATGTTCAATGTTCAATGACTAATAATCAGAGTTATGGTAGTCCGTACAATAGTGAATTACAAGAATCTAACTTGGATGTCACGAATGCATGCACAAGATTCTCAGTGTCATGAGTGATAAGTATTTCCTAATACGAGCGATGTTCCTTAGATGGTAGATCATGGATATTCACATAACTTCGACGTCCTCTCCTTCGCAGTCCCATATCCCTCAGTATTTTCTTCAGCTGCCGCATACTTAAAATGACATCATGCACAAGCAAAAGAAAAGCTAGTATTTTGGCGTAGTATAAACCTAAATCGAAATATTCTCTAACAAGCAGCTCTCGTTGGTCATTTGCCTTCGATACTTGGAATATATAGGCGAATCTTTGTTTACGTTTTTTCCTCATTAGCATTCATCAAACCATACAAAGAAACAAGGGTCCATAAATCGAAAGAGATTATCACACTTGATAATCACCGAAAATTTGAGTGATATGATAAATATGTGTTGAGGAATAAGCGTTTAAAAATCTCAATTTACAAAGAATGTATGGCTGTCAGCAACTCTTTCCATCCAGCCCATTTTACAGTTTTGAAAAGTAAATTTCTCCGTAAAATATTTAACATATCAATAATAATAACAACAATAATCAACTTTATTTTGAGGGTGGCAGTCAACACTGAATAACTTGTGGCCCTCCTACTAATATAATGACGTCAGCAAGGATTGGCCAATAGCTCAGTGGCAAAACAGCTTGAAGCGTATCAAGCACAAGTAAACTACAACTAAGAAGTAGATGTCCACGCCATCTCTGCTGCAGACAAGAAGACCTCGTGTACAGTTAAAGTGCCTATAACCCCAAAAATTATTTTTTTTGAATTGAAACTTTAAACCATTATTTAGAACTTAAGGCAAAAATAGGAGGCTAAAACTTAACAGTATTTTTTTTACGGCGTTTCAAAGTTGAGAACCAGAACATGTGGCCGTCAGTTTTCAATTCCCTTTGGGAGCCTGGAGACCAGTGGCCTGTGACGTGTATGTAGTCAGGCGTTCGTTCAATCCCATACAAACGTCTCTTATTTCTGCGACTCTTGCAAGCTCACCACATGATAAATATCCAATGAAATATCCCCAAACTTGGTAAATTTACTAATTTCGTTGTGCTCTTTCTTGTGATGGAGATTATTTCCTACTGATTAGACTATAATAGGACGTTCTTCCTTTTTGAATTCTTTTTCTTATTCAGATTTTCCAACTCCTTTGAGAATACCAAGACAATAGTCTAAATTAAAGGAACAAAAGAAACCGTGCAAAGGATTCTGGTAGTTGTAGTAAAATGCGCCCGATTGACGTCCTAATTCCAGGCCCTCACCAAGACTCGCGCTGACTTCCAACTGGAAACAGGAAGCCCAAAACGGATGTTTTCGCTAACTTCGACGCCAGTAAAATCGTCGAAGTTTAGTTTTTTCACTTTTATTTTTTCGAATTCTTTGTCAGGGCGCTATACAGAATAGACGTCAAAAATATTTTTATAACACTCAGGATTTGAACAAATATATAATCGTGTTTTTTTTAATGGCTCTAACAAGCCACCGTACATCAGAAACAGATCTTAAAGGGATACCCGAGTGAAAAACACATTGGGGCTCAAAAGAATCTTCAACATGTTCTTTGTTCAGAAAATGTATTAAAATTTGATCAAACGTTTTTAGTATTAAGAACGAGCACCTCAAATTTGGCCCCTCGAAGACATGGGTGCCGCCATCTTTGTTTGCATTTACGGAAGTGACGTCACTTCGTCCCACCAGCGTATCGCGGCTACTTGTCTTTGTATGATTTTCACACGCTCGGAATTAAAGTGGATATATTTTCATCGAGATTGCAGAGGAATTCTTACAGGAACCGGAATTATGATGAAGACGACATTATTAGAAAAGTTCAGAAGACTGGGAGGAGGAAGAAAAGCATTGGGAAGGCGAGAAATTATCAGACGAACAACAAGGTCTCGTAACTGCCATTTAATAACAGCAAAACAACATGGCTTAAAAGACTCGAGTGACTTCTGAATAAGTATAAGAACTACAATGTATGTGAGGTACAGTTAAGGCGTTTATCATCCTAAAAACACCTAATAAGTGAGAGAGTGAGAACGCTGGTGGGACGAAGTGACGTCACTTCCGTAAATGCAAACAAAGATGGCGGCGCCCATGTCTTCGTGGGGCCAACTTTGAGGTGCTCGTTCTTAATACTAAAAACCTTTGATCAAATTTTAATACATTTTCTGAACAAAGAACATGTTGGAGATTCTTTTGAGCCCCAATGTGTTTTTCACTCGGGTATCCCTTTAAACATTGTTGCTCGTTCTACTGATCAGCCCACTTCAGGATTGGGTTGACACATTATCATCCCAGACCCTTTATTTCTTTCTGCACATGCTTTTCATTTCGTCGAGCATGCGCAGAAAGAAATAAGAGAAGGGTCTGGGGTCGAGAAAATGAGATTGACAGGTCCAACCTCGTTCTCATGGTCTTCTCGGTCAGATCCAAGATGGCGGCTACCCCGAGAGAAGACCCTGGTAAACGCTGAATCACGTGACCAAAAATCTCTAGAAATCCTGGAGATTTTAATCACGTGATGTGGGCATCCAATATGGCGGCCAAGCTAAATATGGAAATGTTTAACACGTAACTACAAACCATAGGTATCCCAATCCGGATCGATCGGAGTGAGCGAGATGCGATTAAAGTGCCCCTAAACCCTTTTGCAATGTTTATATATATGAAACTTTGAAAGGCTTTGAATACTTCTGCGAAGAAATTTGTGGCTTATAGAGAATACACTAAGTTCTATGCTTGTTTGAAATGGTGAAAATTTGACCTTTCCTGACCCATGACCTTGTAAGAAAAAGACTGGGTCGATTCCCTATCTTACGTCATTCAATTCATTTGACTTTGCAATAACTTGAATAAATATTTAGCATTTTGTCTAAAATAGCTGTTTTCTTTACTAAAATCTCACAGACTGTGTATATTCTCTATATATCGATGCTGTTGTGATAGAAAGGCGTCATGGACAATAATGCATTAATGAGGTGACGTAAGATAGGGAATCGACCCAGGCTTTTTCTTACACGGTAATGGGTCAGGAGAGGTCACATTTTCACCATTTCAAACCAACATATCCTCGCTCTACAATTACCAATAATCAGTAAATGGCTTTTGCTCTTCAATTATCAATAATCGCTAATTCTGGAACGCAAATTGAACAATGACATTCTTAAAACCAGTCAAGGATAAAGATAAACAATTGTCCAAATCAAAACGGCGGTAGACGCGCTTAGTGTAGTGGGCGCGACGCCTGTACTACCAAGCACAACACGCAAACGAGTTCGAGCCCGAGTAGGAGCGCTCAAAAAAAAAAATCCTGTCGCTTACCTTCTCTTCTTGTTTACCTGTGAACCCTAGCTCTAGGCGAGTGAGAACCCTTCGTTTACCCGCGAACTCGTCCGATGGTTAGGGTTCGGTTAAAGGTTCGGGTTAGGATTCGTCGTAGAATTACCAATAATCGGTATTTCAAGCGTGTTTGCCATTTACTGATTATTGGTAATTGTAGAGCGAGGATACGTCGTTCAAACAAGCCTAGAACATAGAGTATTCTCTGTAAGCCAAGAATTTCTTCGCAGAAGTACTCAAAACCTTTCAAAGTTTCATATATATAAAAATTGCAAAAGGGTTTAGGGGCACTTTAACGGTATTTCCACGCGGCGAACGACGAAGTGAAAACAGGTCTAGTAAACAGTTCGAAATGGAGTTTACTTGGATAAAGGAATAGTGGAAGAGCATCACAAAGCTACCAGGATGTATCTAAGCTAGAAGAGAATCCAAAAAAGCCGTTCATTTTCTCAGCGTTGAAGCACAGGCAGCCCAGACTCGACATATATTTCCCGCTTTTTGGGTTACCTGTGGTATGTTTCGTTAGCGTTCTCGGAAGAGTTTACATAATTGCTCCTATGAGGTAGACACGCGGCCAACCGTCAAAACCTCGAGGCCTAATAAACTGCTTTAGAAGTCCCCAAATCACCCCCAAACCACTCACAAAACTTGATTAAGTATCAATCTTTTATTATTGAAGATTTATTTCGTAGGAATCGGAAAAGAGAATTCACAAGGAGCAATTATGTAAACTCTTCCGAGATCGCTTATGAAACATACCACAGGTAACCCCAAAAGCGGGAAATATATGTCGAGTCTGGGCTGCCTGTGGTTGAAGCGAAGAGATCGATAGCACATGTTCAGATTTAACGGCTTCTCCTGGCTTTCTCACTGATGAAACTTACCAGAAAACTACCCAATAATGCACTCCATCTACACAACGTGCTTTAGGTTATTTTATAAAATCGTTTTATTGATAAAATTTGAGCAATCGAATCTATGTACAAATTAATCTCTCTCAACCTCGTGACCCTGGTGACCCTGGTCACGAGGTTGTGACAGGTCTGCAAAACGCTTGCGCATGCGTGAACTTCACCCGGGAAATGCAATTTCGTTCCGAGAGCCAACCTCGTTCCCAGGGGTCTTTACGCGCCTAATCAAAGATGGCGTCGAAAGTACGACGCCATCTTTGATTAGGCGCGTAAAGACCCCTGGGAACGAGGTTGTCCCAGAGCCAGCGCCAAAGATCGCGGGCTCTGGGCACACAGCGGTCAAACGTCTGCGCATGCGTCAAAAGTCTTGCAACGTATTCCAAACAAATTCAAAGCGAGCCGGCGGCCGCCACTGTTCACACACCCGTTTTCAAACCTTGAGAACTTTTTGGGTAAATTACGAAAAAGTTTGGTAAACTCACAGTTTGAAGTTTGTTCAATTTCCCGTCGACTGTGAAAATAAAAAGCTTAACTTTCACGTATTTTTCTTAACGTTTGGGGGTAGAAGTTCACTGTAATACGTTTTAAGGTAAATTTTGCGCGGGAAATTCGCGCGTCCGCCGACCAGACTGACCGTAATACGCACGCGCAGACGTTTGACCGCTGTGTGGGCTCTGGGAACGATTGCCCGGAAATGACGCTCGCGTCCATCATTTTGTTTGAAATTTTACTCGAAATTTGAACTTTAAAGTATGTTTACGAAAAAAAAAGCGTCATTTTCGAATTTGAAGCCCTTAACACCATGAACTGAGTCCTAAATTTAGGCGTTACCTTGGTGAAAGAACCTCGCAGACTGCGTCATAAAACTCCCTAATTTGCGACTTAGAATATTTCCCGAGTACCCGAAGCGTACAAGGAATTGGGGTGCTTCTACTTGTAGGATTCGAACCCAAGAAGATAATATGTATAGAACGGCTGACACCCCCCTACCCAAGGGTCATCCCAACAATACAAAACACGCTAACCTTCAGAACGTGCAGTACGAAAACAAGAGCTACAGTATAATAAGTACAATCAGAATACAGGTCTCGAGCGGTACAGGATTATTGCTACCAAAACCCTAACTGCTAGACCACGAGTGAATTTGGTGGCAATCGTTTTTTTCACGTATTTATATCAGCTAATGCGATCGCTGCTCCTGTAAGGTCGCATGCGGCATCAAAGGGTTGAATGTTTTCGCGTGTTAGGCTTTCAGAAAATTGTTCATTTTCCGCAATCTCCGTGAGGGATAGGATTTCTTTCTCACGGATGTAGTTGATGTGAGAACTGTTCTACGTGTTCGCGGTACTTTTCAGTCCACTACCAACGATCGAGTGGGATTATTTGAGCGGAGTTCGCAAGGTATGAAGTGAGTTTGTCATTGAAGTTTCCTCTCTTGTCTTATTATATCACAGGCAGCCCAAGCTCTGTATCTCTTGTACACTGCACCCGTATCATATCGTTTCCTTGAGAAAAAAAAAAAGTGTCATTCTTTGCGACACGGCATCCTGAATGGGAGAGCCAACAGATATTCTTTTAGGGCATCGGACTCTCGTACCGCGTTTCAATGCAAGATATATGCATGCAACATTCTACTGCATATAGAGCGGGATCGCTTCACTGAACAGACTTCAGTAAATACGCGGCATAGAGATCTTGCGCACAAACTCGGTCAGTCCGACACATTTAATTATGTAGTTACATCTGCTTCATCGGCTAATTTTAAAGACAATCACTATATAATTAAATAATATATGTTTGTACTTATTGATTGTTAGCTTGCAATCATACTCCAACTGATTACTGCATGTTTTTATCATATTAACTATTTAAATTATTAGTGTTGACATATTGTTAGTAGTAGTTTTATTGATACACGACTCCACAAGCTATAAGCTTTGATATTTGTTGTGTCAAAATAAAGGCATCTATCTATCTATCTAACAATAAAATAGTGAACTTTGAAGAACTTGTCTTGTGTTATCGTGTGTCTTTAAGTATCATATTTCAATCTTAGCGCACTGGGACTTGTTTTGTTACGTTTTCTAGCTCGCTTTTGTTGTTGTTTACTCAGTACTCTATAGATTGGAAAGGCAGGAAAACGCTTACCTCTGCCTCAATTTTCCCCCGAAAAAATGCTCCAATTGTCCCAAAATTTCCGGTGGTTATCAATCTCTGGGCGGGAAATCGTTATTTAGAAGTCTTTTGACAAAGCCTTAATAAAAATGGAGAAATTCCCAGCTTAAAAACGACAATTCATGTCAAGTGATTTTTGCCACGGCCTGATGCTGGGAAAGGTACAGTCTCGCACTTCGTGACCAAAAGCGTGACGTCAGGAAGGCCCCTCCAGGGGGAGATACCGCAAAAAAGAACATTGAATATTTCGCACCAGTTACAATTGTCTTTATACTTATTTCGTTACAAATCAACACTTCGTCGGGGTCGGGGCATGGTTTATTTCACATCGAGTCAAAACTTCCGTCTGGTAGGACTGCAAAAAAACATCAACTTATGCCATGCACCTCTCCCTGAGAATATCGTATTGCATCCAGGGGGCCTTGCTGACGTCACGCTTTCGGTCACGAGGTGTGAGTGCGCCTGAGAAATCCCCTCACACTTGATAACACAAGACCCCTCCCCCTCTCGCTTTTTCGTTCGCTCCATTCCTACTCGTCTGAAATTCATTCGCGAGCGGAAAACGTCCACGAAAGCGGGGAAAACTCACTAGAAACGCCTGCATTGCAGGCAATGAGAGAACTAGTCACAAAGTCTGAACTACGCATAAATTCGCCGAAACTTTCTCCACTCAAGATAAAACTCACATTTTGCCAAATGGCACACTACAAAGAAGTTTGACTCACCGATTAACTTCTCCTAGTGGTGAAATGCTTGTAAAATCCTCATTTTCTTGTTTTTGGAAGCGAAGTTAACAGCCATTTGATTCACAAACCTCGCCCGTGAAGCTACCACGGCTTGCGAGTGACGACATTTTCATTGTCCTTACTTAAATTGCATATAGCGGTGAGCCAATCAGAAAGCGAGAAAATTGGATGTTGTAAAAATTCACTTATACTCTTATCACTCTGAAACGAGCATAAAACATTTAATAGCTAAACTGCATTAAACACAAACAACAGATCAGGAGCGGGCATCTCGTTTATTGATACTTGTCGGACACTTATAATTACAGCAGTATATAATGTTGGCCAATCACGTCTGTATAGATGCGTAGTTAGTAATTTCTTCTGTTCTTAACATATATCCTGAAGAAAATTTAGGTATCAAGGTAGAGAAACGCCTTCGAATGATTCTTACATATTAATCACTCCTCTTTATACACCCTCAACGCTATCCCAACGGGATTATGTAACTTGTTTATATAACATAACAACATTCTGCATTAATTCCTACCCACTTGTGTACATTCCGTAACGCTAATAAATATATTTCGCAACTGGGTACAAGTAGAACAATTCGTTCTTTTGTCACATGACCAGCCATTGCCGCAACCAGTTTCTCAACCTCGTCCCAGGGTCTTCTCGGTCAGATCCAAGATGGCTGCTACTGTTGCCTGTTTCTCAGACATTCTGATCTGCTGATATGATAAACGAAAGTGCTGGTAGCTAGAGATGTCTGTAGTTACGCTACAGCTCGGACAGTGTGGTAACCAAATCGGTAGTGAGCTTTTCAACCTTCTAGTTGAAGATGCCACCAAAGTGAACCCACATTCCATTTGCAAGGGGATGGACAGAAAAACGTGCAGCGAATACGAGGAGTCGTCTTTAGAAAGATTTTTTACTCGTGGAAAGGATGACAAACTGAATGCTCGAGCTATATCGATTGATATGGAATCAAAGGTGATTATTCAGACTTTAGCAGAAGCGAGCAAATCCGGTACATGGTCCTATCCAACGGGACAACAGTTTAGTCAAAAACGTGGTTCGGGCAATAACTGGGCTCATGGGTTCTACGAACATGGACCGAAATCCATAGAAACTGTGCTAGAAATGGTACAGAGAGAGGTAGAAAAGTGTGATCGTCTTCATGGATTCTTAACGTTGCTCAGCCTTGCTGGCGGAACGGGTTCTGGTGTTGGAGCTTATGTGACAAACTCGCTGCGAGATGTTTTCCCTCATTCATTCATATTGAACCACGTAGTGTGGCCTTATGGGATGGGTGAGGTCATAGTGCAGAACTACAATGCAACGCTGACTTTGGCTCAATTATACAAGTCTTCTGATGCAATTATAATGGTCGAAAACGATAAGCTTCAGAAGATTTGTTCCAAGCTCATGAATATCAAACACATATCATTCAGGGATATTAACAAAGTGATTTCTCATAAACTGGCAAGTATTTTGCAGCCTGTCAAGCTTTTCTCAGTTGGGCAAAGTGAAACAACTTTGAAAAAAGAAATGTCAGTGTCAAGCTTGCTTGGGGACATTGTTGAGCAGTTATGCCCCCATCCAGACTATAAACTGTTAAGTTTAAGGAGCATTCCTCAAATGGCCGAGAAGTCATTGGCTTACAGTACTTTTAATTGGTCTGGGCTTTTGAAACATTTACGGCAGATGCTCATAGCTGATGCTAGTATGGAAGAAGGTATGCCACACAGGACTCAGCCGTTTGAAACCCGATAAAGACCCTATGTTGACCATTATGCTTTAGCGAAATTTATGAAATTCCGAGCTTGAAAGCGTAAAAACAGTAATTTTTATTATTGTGACATAATTTAGTACAGTATTGTTTTCAGTATTCCCAGAAAGTATACATGTACCACAATAGCTACACCTTGGCAAAGCATAACGGTTTCATAACGGAGTCACTTAAAGGTCTGTTGTATTTGTGTCTTTAAGCTAATCTAGGATTAAGGATAATCTTTAGCTCAAATTTTTTACTTATTAACTTAACTGATCTTGTGTTAAATCCTATTTCTTGAGGGGAAATGACTACTACTTTTCTAGATTGAAAAGAAAATATTTTTACCAATAGAACCAAATTATTGGTTAATGTTTAATCCAGGATTAGAACTATGGTAAATGGGCTTTGAACAGCTGGACCCAGAATACTTTGTATCTGGTGTCAGATTTGATGCACATTTAATCTCCTGGACCTGGTTATTCAAAGAAAGGGCAAGCACCACCCTAGGGTTACAACTTTGTTATGTCACATGTGACCAGAAATTACAAATAAGCGAGTGTAGACTTGAAAACCAGACAGCTGAGTTTTGTTTTTAGATTTCGAATGTCGACCCACAGCAAGCTTGAAAGCCTTACCATTTCCAAACAACTAAATTAGCAAATTGAGAGAAAAAAGAAGCATTGTCAATCAGTATTTCATTTATTTTCATTCTGTAAGATTTGATAAGCTGTTGGAGTTTATTGAATCTCCAAATCCATGTGAAAGGCTTTGAAAGGTCTGTTGTAGTTGTCTGTGTTACTGCTCACATGTGACACATAGCTTTACAGCCTTGTTACAATGTATAAGAGATTAAGACAGTGCTATCCTAGCTAGAGATAAAGGTACTCTTTTTGTTTTTCAAACAACTGGATCCTGGAGTTTTTGTCATATGACTCCATGACATTGCAGGGTGTGAGGCTGAAGTTTGATGTGAAAGGAGTCATTTAATCAGAAAATGTTGAAAAATATATTCAAGGGCCTGGGTAAAATAGTGTGGCCCAATAAAAGTTTTTATTGTTCACCAGAGTTTCCCTGATTCACCTGGAAAAATAGTTAGAAAAAGAGTATGTCAGTTCCCCCTCCCACCTCTGTCGCTTAATGCTGGGTGCTCAATGTCAGTCACTCATGTTTTAGTGTACTTGATCAAGTGTATATGGTACATAATTATTATGCATTGTGAATGCCATATACAACTGCTATTTAATTGGAATACCATATTGTATTATAGTGATGTACACAGACCTACCAGTGGAGATTTGCTGTTCTTCAGGTGATGACAGTATTACCAGGATGTGCAAGTAATATTCACAGGGTAAAATGACTTTTTGTTTGATTAGGCATTGATTGGGAGATCAGGCTTCCAACTCCTGGGCATGCTGATCACCCTCAACAAGGCAACTTACTCTCCCAGACTGACTTACCACTAAGAAGCAGATTCAACAAGTCAATTGCAAACCTGGTCATAATGAGAGGGAAAGATGTCCACCTGGCAGATCCATCGGCATTTGCAGACCCACGGCTTTATGTGGACTGGATTCCACCATCTGGATTAGGCACAGTCAGGTGTCATCCAAGATCTTTTAATAACTATGAAAAATCAGTTACATTGTTGAGCAACAGCCAAAGCCCCATAGCACCTTTAAGGTCTGTTGTACAAAAGGCATGGAACATGTTTGGTTCTAGAGCATATGTGCATCAATATTTGAAATTTGGAATAACTGAAGATGTATTCGTAGACAGTTTTGCCTGCTTGGAACAAGTTATAAAGAATTATGCATCACTGTAGATCATTGCAGCTGGAGATGCAAAGATCCCACTAATGATGGCTGGCTCCTGTGGCAGCGAATTACAGAAATTGTATCTACATAATGTGGATGTGCTGTATGTAGGGTTGTTAATTAGGGGGAGGGCTGAGGAAGAATGGGAGAGGACCAGCAATTTTCACGCAACAAATGAAGGGGACATAAATTATTTAAGCAGGCAGGGGTCAGCCAAAATTGAACATTCGTTTGCAATAGCCCCTCTCCCTCTCATTAATGAACAGTCCATAATAAACAGTGCCAGTTCACAAACCCATTCAGGAAGGAACTAAACTAGCCTCCTCCGCAGGCACCTCCTATATAATCGGAAATAATCTAGACCAGGTTTCCTGTGGTAAAACGAGAGAAGAGAGGGGACTAAACAATTCAAGACTTTCTCTTGAAAACACATTGTAAATAGAAAAATCTAGAAAACAGTAAAATAATAGACTAATGTATTAAAATACGTAGCAACATCGTACAGTCTTACATTCTCTCAGACTTTTCATGGAAAGTTGAACTACCATGTTTGAAATGTGACCATATCCAGATCAACCCTATGGGTTTTTGAATCTACAGAATGTGAAATTAGGTCGAGTGAACACAGGTTGTCCAAGCTCGCTATGTGTCAATTATAATAATTACGATTAATTACAGTGTTTGTATGGGAATTTTCTGTGTTCGATTTTCAATGTAAATTGTTAATAAGATTTAACAAAGCTTACAGTGTGTCTTGTAGCTATTGTCTGTACCTGGAGCGATTTTCAGGGAATTTCGTCAAAATTTTAGGGAGTCTAGTGCGGTCAAATTTAGATGGAGGGTATAACTTGAATAGGAATAAAGATACTACAAAAACATAGTCATCCCAATCTATGGGTTTGTGAAAATAGAAGATGTGTGGGGTTTTATAAATCGTACAATGTGGAAATAAACATACCTTTTCGCTTCCATGGTTTTTTTTCTATTGTGGATTTTCCTCTCTTGGAACCATTTTAGGGTGTTTTTCATCCACCGTGACTCACCACCACGGAGAGAGTCTGGTGGTGAGCCGAGGGGGTGAAAAACTCCCCAAAACACCCTAAAATGGCTCCAAGAGAGAAAATTCCAAACATGGTAGTGAAAAGTATGTTTATTTATACATTGTACGGCAATTTGAAAGGATTTATAAAACCCCACACATATCCTGTATTTTCGATTGGGCTGCTGGCACGTTATGCGATCGGAGCTGTGTCCACAGGCAGCCCAAGCTCAAGTTACGAAATATAAGGGTTTGTATGGGAGCGTAGCGAACTCCGTTTACCAGCCAGAAATACTAAAATATTTGAATAAAATGACTTACCTTGCCACTGTGATGTCTTCTGTCGTGTTTCTCTCCTTGTTGGGTAGTTTTAAGCTGATTTCAGCAGGTTTTTTTTTTCAGAGCCCCGCTGAAATCAGCTTAAAACTACCCAACGAGGAGAGAAACACGACAGAAGACATCACAGTGGCAAGGTAAGTCATTTTATTCAAATATTTTACAGTATTTCTGGCTAGTAAACGGAGTTCGCTACGCTCCCATTCAAACCCTTATATTTTCGTAACTTGAGCTCGCTACGCTCCCATACAAACCCTTATATTTTCGTAACATGAGCTTGGGCTGCCTGTGCTGTGGCACGTCACGGTATTTCGTCAGTCAGGCGTCAACTGCTATTTCCAGCGATTTTGATATGAACTAAGGAACCTCTCGGCCATGTGGGATGCTTAAAATCGAAGCAAAATGACTAACAAACTGTGTGTGTAAGCAGTCTCCAGGGAAAATATTGAAAATCCTTTCAATCAAGCATTGAGGGAGGAAAGTTTAACTGTTTGTATCCAATTAACAGCCACCAACGGGCGATTACTCGATACATGCGCAGTACCATGACAGCCCCTTTAAGCCTTGTCCACTACACTATTTTCTCAGTGAAACGACCCTCACAAAATAACAATCACAAGTTGTAGTCAATGATTGTATGAAACAAAATACCAGATAGAGTTAGATATTAGCGTAATTACACACTATTACACTCTAATTATTTTGTTCTCTTTTGTGTTTATCTTGGTACGTATTATACTCGCTAACTAGCAGTTTCTGTTTCACGGGTTAAGTAAAATCACCCTAAACGATACTCCCTAATGATTCGTAGTTCTAAGCGAGAAGTCCAAGGACTATAGCAAAGCTGAAACAACGTGTATAGTTTTAAATGTACTATAAGAGGAATTCTGTACAGATGGATCTTCTTCAAATACTCCAAAACAGGGCAGCAAAGACGATCCTTGGAAGAGAATTGCACTCATCTGCGACTCAAGCCTTGAAAGAGTTGAACTGGATGCCACTGGCCAAGAAAAGAACTATAGATCGCTGTATTTTTGTTTATAAATGTTTGAATAACTTAATTAATCATGATTTTGGTTTTTATTCATTATCACAAGTCCACTTTTATAATTATTACTAGGATTCATCAATCAACCAAACTTTTTTTATTTTATAGTTTTATTCAATCGTGTATTATCTACGTTATATTCAATTTTCATTTATATTTATTTTTGTCATTTATTTTGCCCTTTTTGTTAGGACCTCCGTCCCTGAAAATCATTTGTAATGAGTGGAGTATCCTCAATAAATATTATTATAAAAAAATAAAAAAATAAAAATTCGCCTAGACTTGCTCCAAGTCGAACTCGCTTAATCACTGGGTAAGCGATTACTGGGTCAAAAAGCGAGCGCGAGAATCGAAGCGAGAAGTTTCGTGCGGGGGCTAAGAAGGACTTTGAGAAAGTCTATATTTCGGCTAGCCAAACTAGCCTTCTTCAGATGTTGTAAGTGGAGAGTTTTAAAATAGGGGGTTACAATATATAGGATTTCACAATAGATAGCATTTTACAATACAGTATGTGAATAGGAAGTGACCCATAGAGTTATAAAATCAAATAAAATAAAAAGTGATGAAATAATAAAGTGATGTAGGTAAGGTAAATAACGGAAGGTAACAAATTGCGATAAACTAATGGTGAAAAAAGCACTAATAAAACATATATGTAAATAAATGTGTAGAAAATCAAATCAATAAAAGCACTCGGCTGAAGCGGCCTCGGCTTTCATCTTTTCTCGGTGTTTGGATCCCCTGGTAAAACACTTGCTCTCGTTTTTGATCTATTACATCCAGAGTTTCATTTCGTTTTTAAAATAGCTAGTTTTGACCCCTTATCTTAATCTGCCTGCATAAATCTTCGTTTTCAAACTTAGAAAGTACTAAAACTAAGAATATAAATAGTTTTAATAAAGTCATTTCTGTTCTCATTAAAAATTATAAATATGCATAAAATAATTCACATCCTTGCTCCTAGCTCTCATACTAAAATTTAAAAAAGTACGTACTCAAATAACGTATATTATATATCTTTCTCTTTTTTCACCTCTGTTTTTCATGACTTCTTATTAAATTATAAATTCTATATTATGACTACCCTGTAAATAATATTTATTTCTAGCACACGTAACCGTAGCCAAGGTGAACCTATGAAATTTATACTGTATATACGTCGTATTATTATATTTATTCTTTATTTTGTTCCTTCCGATCTAGAGTGAAATAAAATGTTGTTGATGTTGGAAGTGTTATATTTGCATCTTCATCAAATCAGCTCGGTCCTGTAGAAGACTCGGATTTTCTTGTCGAATTATTGACCTCAATCAATCCTATATCTTTGACGTGGTATTGGCCCGTACAATTTAAAATATTTATACTAAATCTGCTCCGATATCGAGATATTATTTTCGAGATATTGTGTTTCGACTCTAGCTCAGAATACTGAGTTCCGAGATAAATCTGAACTTTATCCCCGTACATTTCGGGTTTTAATTTTTGTCTTGATCGGCACTAGCTAATATTAAAGAGGGAGAGTAACAAATAACGCAGCCTCATTTCTCAATGATTTTATATAGCGTTTGTTCTTGAGAATTCATTTCATACTAGGAGTTTTAGCTTAAAGAATTCCAATGTGTTTTTGAATCGAACCTAGTCAAAAACACGCAAATTGAATAATGTTTATATTAAATTTTAACTAGATGACGTCACGGCATGGTGTGTTGACCGCTCACGTTAGTGGGGGAGGTTTTGAAGAAACGACACCACAACGGCTGAACCGAGCCTATACTGAGTCATTGAGGCTGAGGAGACAGAGCAGCCAGTTACCTATCGGATTACCACCGAGCGTTTTAAAACTAGTTTCGTTAATAGATTAATTTTTCGATATAAATTAACTGTAAATTGAAGTTGTAAATTAATTAGAAGTTTCCGAGTAAGGAGTTGTAAATGTTTTGAAGTGTTTTAGTAAGGTTAATGTAACTATTGATATGTATTACTTATCGATAGAATTAAAGACATTATTATTATTATTATTTAATATTGAGACCTGCTGGGACAGAACAGTTCTTTCCGTTGTCGTCGCTGTTTTAATGTGCTATATTTGCTCTGGTTTGGCTCTTTTTTGCCATTTACAAAGCAAGAATGGCAGCAAACTATCAAAACATTCATATATTTTTGGGATCAATTAAAGTTCCTTTTCAAGAATAATACGGTTGGGAAGAGTCAAAAGGGGAGTACCGAAGTGTCACGCGTCGGCGCGGTAGCCGTGTAATCTGAGAAACTAATATATCCCACATTGATAACACGGTAATGGCTTATTATACAATTTCCCACTTTATAGCTTCCAGCTACTTAGTAATGTTGGTTGAAAATGTCACGGTCAGTAGAGTGTCGGTGATCAATCGGCCGACTGTGATGAACCATGTAGCGGTCAACATTCGGTCGACTCTCTTCTGAGGGTCGGTCGGTAAAAAACAAAGCACGTTATTTGGAACAAAGTGGACTACTTTTTCAACTACTAAAATAAGAAACTATAATTACGTAGATAGCTCGGAAAACAGGTGTAGTTAGAAAAAAAAAATTGTTTTGTTTTACTTTTTTCCAAAAAATGGGTCGGTCTTAAACCTTTCATATTTTTTTTGCTTTTCCAAGAAAAAATATGGGTCGGTCGGGCGATATGGTAAACGAAACATTTTATTAATTGGATGGTCTGACACGGAAAGGAAATTCGATACTTAAAGTGACAACGCCTACAGGAGGTCATTCTTTCCTATAGATGTGTCAAACTCAAATATACAGCGAACCTCAAGACCCCGGGGGGGGGGGGGGGGGGGGGGGGGGGGGGGGGGGGGGGGACTCCGATATAAAAGGGGTAGGGATGCTCGTCGGACATTTTCGATTTGACCCCTAAGAGGTACTAAAATGGGCGTGGCTCAAGCTTATTTTGAACCCTAAAAGATAATAAAATGTAAATTGATAACAGCTTTTTTGTTCAATTGACACCCGACCCCTAAAAAGTGCCGCTTTACATAGAAATGTCTGTGTTTGATGGTGGATACCCTAAGTGGTACCAAACTCCTGATTTTGACCCCTAAAAGGTACGACGAGCATCCATGTACCCCTCACATAAGGGAGTCACCCCCCCCCCCCCCCCCCCCCCCGGGCTCAAGAACCTCATAAATCGCCAATATTTGAGGTTTAAGCCACCAGGACGACAAAACACAACAGATAAGGTAAATTAACGTTTATTTTATGTTCAAATATGCATGTTTTGCAATACTTCGATCCTTTAACTAATCCTCATACATTCCCTTATAAAATCAAATACGAACGTTATGTATGGGCTCCTGTGGTTACATCCGGGACATATCCTCTGAGCCAGGGCGTCAAAGCGAGGCGATCACCGGCTGGCCGGTTGGTGACCATGAAACCATAATATTTTTCAAGGAAATGGTATGTATTTGCGAAAAACTATGCGTGTGGTCACCCTGTGTTGTAACGTCAAGTTAAATTAGTGTTGCTGCTCGCTACGCTCACAGCAATTAAGACTGTTTCAGAAACAATACTATAGTACGGTGGCCGGGAAAAGGGTCAAACACAAATGAATTTCCCAAAACACAAATCAATATTCCAAAACACAAATCAATATCCCAAAACACAAATTAATTTCCCAAACACAAATCAAAATTCCCAAAACACAAATCGAAATTCCCAAAACACAAATCGAAGGCCTGGAAACTAACCAGCAGCAAGCCCCTCTGGAACCAGGGTAGATCGTACAGGAAAGCCTGCTGTAAATTTACCAGAATTGAAACTCTTGCAACTGAAATATAATGTTTTGCCAAAACTGCCGGTGATCAAGGAGAAGAAGATTTCCAATATTGTCCTAACTGCGGCTCTAAGCTCGGCACTAGTATATCTTCGTATAGAGCTCTTTTATTAGACTTCAACGTCACTGAGAAAGAAGCTTCTACAGCGGATTTAGCTGCGAGACCATTTTGAACTTTCTTTCCAAGTACCATGGGTTAGGGACCGGCTGGCGACGTATAACTTCTTCTCTTTAACTTTCGTCGTTTCCTATCCGTTACTCCATCTGGGTCAGTCTAATCGCCTGAGGAGGCACTCGACCTCTCTTCTACTAGGAGCATGAATGCCGTACTTAATGCGGAAGGTGTGCCAGGCCACATCCATCGATATCCAGAAACACAACCTGGGCCATCTAACTCATTCCTTATCATTACCTCTACGTCGGACAAGTTTATTTCCCGCTTGTTTCGTTTAAGGTTATACTGAGATAATCGCCTTTTCAATGTTGACCGCATCTACAACGCGAAATGCCATGGTATTTGGAAAGAGAGTTTAAAATGGTCTCGTAGCTAAATCCGCTGTAGAAGTACCCTTCGATTGCTTCTTTTTCAGTGACGTTGGCTCTATACGAAGGAGTGCGGAGGAACAGAACAGGGAGGAGGGAGAATTGGCAAAAAAAATCAGGGAGGAGGGTGAAATATCCAGAAAAACTAGGGAGGAAGAATTTAGCATACAGGGAGGAGGGAGAAAATGGGATCGGTATACAGTGCTCTAGGAAGAAATTTTAAAACTCACTAGGGAGGAGGGAAAAATGTCGGAAAAATAGGGAGGAGTGAGATTTCACTACCCGTTCTCTCCACTCACGAAGGTATACCGGTATCGAGCTTAGAGCTGCAGTAAGGACAATATTGGAAATCTTCTCCTTGATCACCATAGTTTTGGCAAAACATTTTGCACGAGTTTCAACACAGGCAGCTCAAGCTCTAAATATCTAGCTAATACTTACAGCGTTTGTATGGGAATTTCAACGAGCTAGAAATACGAAAGAATTAATGAATCAAATGTCTTACCTTGCTTCCATAGTGTATTACTTGCTGTCTGTGTCGTAACAGGGTTGATATGAAGCGATTTTAGCCACAGGCAGCCCAATCTCATGATTTGTGTATTTATCGCTTGAATAGTTCATATTACTTCGACATATTTTTTTGTAAGAGAAAGGACTGTGGTAACAAAAGGCTGAAAGATTGCTGCAATGATGTTGACGGTGTAAATAACCCTGATCAAAAATAATGCTTGTTTTTAACTAATGCGAAAATTTTGATGTCTTGATTTATAAGTTAATATACAAGGGAATGCATCTGGGTATAAAACTGTAATTATCTTTGTGTAACATTAAATCATTGGATGTAATGCTTGTGTGGCTATATGTATACATGTGTGTTTTATATGGTTATGGCATTCATTTGAGCATTCATAGCACATTTTGCTGTGTGGTATAGTGTACAGCAATAATTGGAGTCCGTGTAGAACACAAATCAACCCTATTACCTAGCTATGGCTATTCACATGTGTATAAGCTGCATTCCAGTTCCTAGCATTCACAATTAATACTAAGTACATTCCAGTGTAGAACATAAACTATATATGCATGTGTATAAAGTACACCCCATGCAGTTCCTTAGATCATTCACAGTATTTTTCAAGTGAAAACAAGGTTGGCTGCCATTGTTAGCTGCAGAATAATTTATGGTCAATGTTGGTAGCCGGGTCCTGGCTCGAAAGAGAGTTAAGAGGGGCCTGGGGAAGAAAGTAATTTGAACGAGCCTCTGGCCTCGCGCACACCGCGGCAAAACGTTACGCGCATGCGTATTTGCTATTTCTTGTCGGCGCGCGGCCGCCCCCAGTTTCCCGCGAAAACTGAAATGAAACAACAGGCACATACCCGTGATTTTAAAATTTCTGCTTAAAAGCATCCATTTGTGAACTGTTTTGTAAAAAAATTAGAAAACTACTTAAAAGCTAAGCCTAATACTTTAACAGGTTGAAGTTTTCTTAATTTGTAATTCACTGTGAGTTTACTAAGTTATAAAATTATTTACTAAAAAAGTTGAAACCCTCGGTAATTTTATTTGATAGCAGAGCCTTCGTTCTTTTGGCCAGCGGAGCATACCGTTTTGCCGCGGTGTGGGCCTCGCGAGGCACGAATCTCACTTAGTACAGAATCTGTACTCTTAATTTGATTGGTCAATGACGCTAACAGGGTCGCCGGATTGGTTGGATTTAGCAAACGGGTTCTCTAGTTTGAAAACCGGTTTTCTCTACTAATAAGAGACAGACAAAATCAAAATGGTGAGCGAAGTCAGAAGCAAACTTTATAGTCCAGCCTTCCAGGTGCATATGTCTATAAAAAAACTCCCGTGGGAATTTTATGAAGAAATCCAACCAATAGTTTAGTTGTGTTCATTGGACCTCTAGGAACCCAAAAAACGTTGTTGACAATTCTGTAAAGTGTTAAGGGGGTATTTATGGGGGGTCTAAAAATAGTCCGCATAATCCAGCATGGAAACGAGGCTGAAATCTATAAGTGGCTGTAACTTCCCTCCAAATCAAGGAAACACGCCCAAACTTACCAGATATACTCAGTAGGCGGTCTCCAATCCAACAAAGTGTCATTACAGAATAAGGGGGTCACGTGGTCAATCTAGCACCAAAATATTTGTACCTCGTCCAATGAAAATATAACCATAATAAAACTTGTTAGATTTGCTGTGTAAGTATTGTAAATAGGAACTATAATCTCTCTCTCGACAACATGCGCTCGGATCAACACGTATAATTTGTATGATTTCTAATAAACCACGAATCATTAGATGGTGTCAGAGGTGGGATCATGGTTCCAATTACAATATTTACATTACGTGGCTAATATTTACATTTATAACAAGAATAACCTGTTGCTGGATTGATTTCCTGTATCTAGGCGGATCACCTATTCTGATAACTAGTCTGTTATTCGCAAATTTGCTAATTTGCCCCTATGTTTATTAAAATGAGGGAGACTGGGATTCAAGCTGTCAGTACTCACTGGTCAGCAGGCATTTTCATCAAAGTAGCAGTCCGCCATCTTGAACTTACAGTCATGTAGTTCTGTAATAGCAATGGCAGATAAGTTGGCGGATTTTAGTCTTTGTATGATATGTCGAAAACAGAAAAACGAAAATCTAGTCGACAATCCATCTGCTCATGAAAAGGTAGTGAAATATATTGAAGAATGGGCAGATATGGCGATTTACGTTATTTCGAAGTATGGTCGAAGCTGAAATATGTTTCCATTGATGAATTGAAAGAGGAAAAGGCATCATGCACAGAAGTTGCTATCAGGATACTGTTCACACTGTATTATTAAAGAGAGCAAAGGACAGGTATGTCAATATTACTATTGTTTATTGCAGAAACCTTTTTTAATCCATAACTGACATGGCTGATGCACCACCGTTTCTACTCTAATCTTGCTTACGATAAAATTTGCATCAAGGTACGAGAGACAGCTAGAAGGCCCGAATGAGACGAGAAGAAAAACGAAGGAGTCTCCACAATTAACACGCTCGAAAACGTCGCCATATGAGAAAAATGTATGTTTCTTTTGCGAAGGGGAGGGGGACACCAAGCAACCTCTTCATAGTGTCAGCACGGTTACTGCTGGGGAATCCCTCAATACTGCCATCGACTTATCAGCAAGTGATATACTACGGGTCAAACTCAGTACATCAGTAGATCCGATAGATGCTCATGCTATAGATATTAAATATCACAAGAAATGTTGGCTTAGAAACGTGACCAATGTCATAAGGAAGGCACCACTATCAGAAGAATCTGGCTCCGATTTCGTAAACCAGGCAGCAGCGAAGATTGAGTTCCTTGCTGCTACGGAGAGCACATTAAGAGAGGGACAAATTCTAACAATGGCCGAGATTCAAACCTCGTATGAACAGTTCTTACAAGAGAATGATGCTCGCGCAACAACCAGCTCCCGAAAATCGCTGTAGGTTCTGCTGCAAAGTGAAATTCCTGACATAGAGTTCCACAAACCGATGATAGTAAATGAGCCAGAGAGAATAAGTATCAAGGAAACTCGAGATGTCGCGATTCAGTTGACAGAAAGCATGAAGGCTAATTGTGACGATGATATGAAAGTACTATTTGGTGCGGCTGCTACCCTCGAAAAGCCATCAACAGGACCAAGCGATGGGAGTTCACTGGGAAACTTGACGAGGCCACCAACGATATCGTGCCAGAAGAGCTCTATCTATTTTGCAGATGGCTAATCCAGGGAACCAAAACCGATCCTTTACGTCACAAAAAGAGAGAGGACGTGAAAAAGCGTGCCATCAGTCTGTCCCAAACAGCCATATCAATGTGCCTAACGGAGAGACAGACCAGCAATAAGAAATCTAAAACGCTGCGACTATCGAGGGAGATGCCGCAACAATTAGCTGTTGGACTAGCTGTTCACCAAGCATCCCGGAGCAAAGAGTTGGTAAATATGCTACATGGCTTTGGCATGGCAGTTGAGTACAACAGGATAATGAGGGTGGAGGCCCAGATAGAGGCTACTGTTATTCAACGAATAGAGCAGAACAGAGGTATTTACCTTCCACCAGATATTGTCAAGGGACGCCATGTATTTTATGCTGTCGATAATGTAGATTTCGCCGAGGACACGTACGATGGCCAGCGCACTCTACATGGAACTGCAATGGCAATTTACCAGAAGAAGGAACTAGGGGATGATCAACCAGAATTGAGGTAAGTTTAAGCGATGCTTTACATGGTTTTAACACGCAAAGAGGGCTACTTGTTGCATATTAAAACGTCATCAACAAATTCGAGTATCAAGCGCAAAGTGCATTATTTTTGCTTTTTAAGGCTTGCTGACACCAAATACCAGAGTTGTTCAGTTAAGACGCTTCCGGAAACCATCACAGCGCTGTTGGAGTGTCCCAGTCCTTGCAAACAGCCACCATGTCCAGTGTATTCTGGATTCAGGCTCTTTGCTGCTAACCAGCTTCCTATCACCGTCAATCTACAAGATTTTGCGTGGCTCTTTGCATGTTCCTTTACCAGATACCGACAGGTAAACGTCGTAGCACATGAAGACCAGAGAGATCAACCAGCTGAACCAGATGTCGAGAACCCCAGAAAGGGAGTCCCTGTGTGGTCAGCATACAACTCCCTTATCAGTAACCAAATGCATGACACGAAGGTCGGAATGCCACCACTGATAGCCGCACCGGCCCATGAATGGCAAACCTTGTTGACCATCCTAATGCAAGTGCAGGATATATCCGCTAGAGTTGTTGGTCCTGGTAGAAAAACTGTCATCTCTCTAGACATGGGGCTGTATCAGCCAGCGAAGAAGCTTCAGATGGCCAGAAACGATCTTCAACATCTTATTCTCCGTCCAGGTAATGATTAATATATAAGTTCCATTTATTTTTTATAGGGACATCAAAATAAACGTATATATTTCAGACGTGTAACTTATACGAAACTATTATGTTACATTTGCATTGCCGTTTAAATAAACAAATAAACATGCTTCTAGGTGAACTTCACATTCTGATGGCAGAGTTGCGCAGTATTGGAGCGTTCATCGAAGACGGTGGTCTTGACATGTCCTGGATCGAGGCGGATATCTATGCCCCGTCGACAACGAAGCAGATACTCGATGGTAATCACGTTAAGAGAGGTCAGACCGCGCATATTGTTACACTTCAAGCATTGTTCATGCTGTACCAGAAGGCATTCTTTCAGTTCTCACAAGAGGATTCAAAGGTAATAGCTGATCTTTCAAAACAAGTTACTGACGCATGTACCCAAGCACCAAACGACGACCTGAAAGAAGCTAATACAAATCTGATGAAAGCTGTAGAGCGCCTTGTAAAGAAGATGGCAGAGTTTGACGCTTCGCAAGATAAGCATCCCTTGTTTAAGGTGACGAGGCAGTACATGCAGATGGTCATAGAGATGCTACAGTTTATAAGAGCAATGCGCACAGGAGACTGGAAGCTACACCTCCAAGCCCTTCAGGTCTTCACTAAATACTTCTTTGCCCATGATCGTTTGAACTATGCGCGTATGATCCCGCTGTATCTTGCCGAGATTAACTCTCTGGAAACATCAGATCCAGAAGTCTATGCTGAGTTCCTTGGAGGAAACTGGATTGTAAATAAGAACTCGAGCGTACCATTTTGTGCGCTTGGTGCAGATCACGGACTGGAGCATGTGAATCGCTCGATGAAAGTTAAGGGTGGGCTGGTAGGAATTACCCTCAACCAAACTACTCGGACCAAGTTTTTCCTAATTGCCCCAGAAATGGCAAGACTTGCTGAACAAGCCAGGGATATGGCTGGTGTCACATCCAAGACCCAGACGCGGCATCATGACATGACACCTGCAGTTCTATCTAGAGAAGATAAGAATGTCCAAGCATTGATGGAGACCATTGAATCCTTCTCTAACCCGTTTACAGAGGAAAGCTCCGATCTCTTCAACTTGGTAACCAAAGTGGTAATGCCAGATAACATCAAGGAAGATCTCTGTAATCAGAGTGCCACAGGACAGACCCTGTTTGATACGTTTGTTAAGGATCGCATTCAGACAGGGAAGGTCAACATCTGGTCTACCATGAAGAAATGAAAGCTGCTTACCTGGAGGAGTAACGCCAAGAAGGTGAAGGTGTTGACGAAGGAGAAGATGATTAAGCTGCGAGAGGACAGATCTCTATTTGCGCGGATGATGATGGTATGTAGAAGTCGCCCTGAGATCGATATCAAGGAGACAATAGGCCTGTATGAGTTTGCCTTAGTTCCCAGGTCGTTGTTTGCACCAGACGGGGCCATGTTACGCTGTTCCACTAAAAGTGCGCTTATGGCCATTTTGGAGAAGATGCCATCTACATCGTCAGAATCAAGCAGTGACACTACCACTTCAACACTCTCCACTAGACCATCACTAGCAGTTAACATCATTGACGGTATGGCAGAGCTGCAGTCTCTTGACAAACCTGAATGGGTCCATAACTGCGCACACCTAGCTGATCACTTTATTGCCACCCTTGACCTGAAGTATGAAACGACGAAGGAAGTACGTCTGGTATTCGACAGATATGACATAGCGACGTCATTGAAAGAAGCAACGAGAGAGAAGCGACAAGCAGGACAGGATCCTATCTACTATCGCATCACAGACTCAACACTCATCACAAAGGTACCGATGAAGAGGCTTTTGTCGCACCCGAAGACAAAGATGGAGGTCACCATCTACTTAGCAGGCAAGACTCTCGAGCACGCACGACAGAGTACACGGCCTTTCGTTGTAGCATGGGGAAGTCAGTGCAGGGCAACACACAAGGATGTAGAACATCTCCAGAGCAACCAGGAAGAAGCTGGCACAAAGATGATTCTTCGTGCTGTGGATGCCACATCAGACGGTGCAACGGAGATCAAGATACATTCGCCTGACACTGACGTCTTGGTCCTTGCCCTAAGACGGTATCCAATGTTATGTGTCGATGCGTCATTTATAACAGGAAGAGGGCGCAACCACAGAGAAATCAAGATGGGACCAATTGTCCAAGCCCTCGGACCCACCAGGACGGCTGCTCTTCCCGCTTTCCATGCCTTCAGTGGAGCAGACAACACCGGGTCGTTTGCAGGCAAGGAAGGCATTTCTTGAGGCGGACGAAGAGGTTCTGGCAGCAATGGCGAGGCTTGGTACAACCCACACCCCATCTGACGACACTATGGAGGCGCTCGAGAAGTTTGTTTGTCAGGTTTACCTTGCAAACACACCTCTGACAACGGTAAAAGACCTTCGATGGCATTTATTTCGTAAGAAACAAGCTCAATCAGAAAGGCTACCACCAACCCAAGGAGCGCTACGTCAAGCAGTTTTGCGCACTCACCATCAACTCATGACGTGGAACGACGACATTGTCTCTAACCCAGAGGTAACATCTCCTGAAGGCTATGGCTGGCAAATGAAAGACAACAGGTGGATGCCAGTGATGACAGAGCTACCGCCAGCGCCAGCAGCTATCGTTGAATTGGTGAAATGCTGCTGTAAGAAGCAGTGCTCCACTAATAGATGCGTCCTTAGTGTCGGTCCTAGGCTAGGTTGTTACTGGACAGTACAACACGCCGGGCACGAATAACCGTAAAAACGGCGGGGTTGAGTGTAACATAAAACGTAAAAGTAACGCCATTTCCTTACTTCTACTCTAAATTTGACGAAATGTTGGCAGGTTGGTAACAAAGAAAGACTATATTTTACGGGACAATTGTTTTTGTATTCTGACGTTGTTGTGACGTCATAATGGGTGCCTCCTTTTTTGGTGAAAATTAACCTTTAAAACACGTTTCAAAAATATTATGTCGTCAGAAAGCTTTTATGAAGTATATTCATTTGGCGAAAATTTGAACTTTCTACGATAAATATATTCAAAGTTATGGATGATTTACTGTTTTTATGACGTCATTATTAGTGACGTCATACTTCAAGCTTAAATAAGATTGCCGACTACAAAAATATTATTAAAGAGAATAATATGACTTGTCAGTGTTAGCCAAATGCATTTCATTGATAAAATTCCCAAAAAATTGAACTGGCTATTTTCTGAGGGTACACAAATATATTTATGACGTCATAATGACGTATACAAAAAATAGGGCTTCAATTATGAGCTGTTATACTCAAAAAATCAAAATTCTAAAAAGAACACGTTGTTATTACTAAAGAGCTCTATTATTGTGCAAAATATGATGCACCAGTATTTCAAATTGTAAAAGTTAAAACAAGCGACATTTTCATAAATGGTTTTATGCTATTTATTTCCCGCCAATTATTGGCGGGAAAATAACCAAAATTCAAACTTTAATAACTTTTGTTTACTTCAACCGATCGAAAACGGGTTTTCGATAATTTCATTCTTATGAACAAGAGATTTTAAAAAGATATAATAAAACGTTTTTAGAGGTAATAAAAATTTATAAGAAACCTATTAGAAAAAGATATATGACGTCATTGTGGCGTCATAATGATGGCTATATTAGCTTAACTTATCAGACTATGTTTTGTTTACACTCCTTTATACACCTACCAAAATTCATTCTTCTATGTCGAAAACTTTTAAATATATATAAAACCCGCCGTTTTTACGATCATTTGTGCCCGGCGTGAAATTATGGCCAAGTTGACTTGATTCAGTTCTCTGTCCAACGACCGCGCGCGCGCCGACAAAACAGACCATGTTTGACTTGATATAGTTTTGACCTCGTCGAATGCTACAGATCGCGTTTCCCGGCCGTTCATGATATCGAGGCATTTCGTATTTGGCTACCGGCAAACACGTCACACACAGGCACAGGGAACCCGTCACCAGATTAGGTTGCGTTCTCCTTCGTCGAACGCAATAAATCCTTCCAAAACATGCATGTTAGACAAATAAATACACGACTTCACCTACAACGTTTCAGTTGTAGTTATTCATACCTCTGAGCTCTTCTAGGGTCGTTTCCACTGTTTTTTTCGAACCTCTTTCCTTCACCTCCTAATAAAAGGAAAAGGCTGTTCCTTTTATTAGGTGGTGAGGGAAAGAGGTTCGAAACAAAACAGTGGAAACGACCCTAGAAGAGCTCAGAGGTATGAATAACCACAACTGAAACATTGTAGGGTGAAGTCGCGTATTTATTTGTCTAACATACATGTTTTGGAAGGATTTATAATATGAACTATTCAAGCGATAATGAGATTGGGCTGCCTGTGCTTTAGTGAGCAGTTAAGCAGAGGAAATGAAAACTCGCTAAAATCGCTTCATATCAACCCTGTTACCACACAGACAGTAAGTAATACACTATGGAAGCAAGGTAAGGCATTTGATTCATTAATTCTTTCGTATTTCTAGCTCGTTGAAATTCCCATACAAACGCTGTAAGTATGAGCTAGATAGTTAGAGCTTGGGCTGCCTGTGGTTTCAATTCTGGTAAATTTACAGCAGGCGTTCCGGTATTTTGGGAATTTCGATTTGTGCTTTGGGATTTGTGAAATTGATTCGTGTTTTGGGAAATTGGTTCATGTTTTGGGAAATTGGTTAGTGTTTTGGAATTTTGATTTGTGTTTTGGGAAATTGATTTGTGTTTTGGGAATTTTGATTTGTGTTTTGGGAAATTGGTTCGTGTTTTGAAATGTTGATTTGTGTTTTGGAATTTTGATTTGTGTTTTGGGATACTGATTTGTGTTTTGGGATATTGATTTGTGTTTTGGGAAATTCATTTGTGTTTGACTACGCATATAAAACAGTAGTCTCCTTTGCAGCCGTTCTTAGAAAACAGTGGCTACGTTTGAAATACATCATATACTTACGTATGGGGGTGTGACCGCGTTGACCATATATGGGTCATCGGTGACTTGACTCACTTCCGATCGCGATCCACTGAGAGTGAGCTGAGTGAGTGACTCACGATCGGCGTGAGTGAATATTAAAACACTCGGCTGGAGTGTCCACGATGAACCTTCGACGATGGCCTAACAACTCAACAACTTGGACATTAAATTAGGAATGTAGAAAGGAATTATGCCACGAGAAACGAAGCCAGATGAATGGGTAGTGCTTGTTTTGCGACGTTTTCAGCAACAGGTCAGTACACTCCTTCACCTTCGGAGAATCCTCGGAGGCCGCTCGCTATAACCTATGGCTCTTTCTCCCTAGAATTACCAACAATCTTACCTTTAGCCACCGTGGTGTCTAAGTTTGGTGTCTGTGAAGGAATTTGTAGCTACTTGAGAAGTTTGTGCAAATGTAAACCAAATCTCTAAAGTCGTTGGCGCCCAACGAGTTTGGATCGATTGCTCTTTCTCAGTCTAGTACTCATCTGTTTATCTTGAAGAAAAATGTGCTAGACTCCCATAGCTTAGACGGTTAAAGACTTTAATAATACCACCTACTTACAGGTTATTATTTGTTTTCTAATAAAACTAGTTAGAGGTTAACTCAAGGCGGGTGCTGTGTGATTGTACATGTATATTGTATTTGTTTCCCAAAAATAATTAATTTGTGGTATCATTTAATATGTTTTGATAAAATGGTAAACGAGGTTCATAGTTGATAAAATAATTGAATATGTTATCATTGCATGTTTCTTAATCCCGCTGAGCGTCTGTCAGTTGTGTGGTCTTCATTCCATCAGAATCGAAAATTGTGCCGACTGGATTTAAGACCGCAAATCTCTGCACGCACATGCATGATCTGAGCCATAAAATTATAAACCAAACTAAGCACTAGAAACTTGGACATGCACTGCTTTTATTGGAATCAAGCTTTATTTTCAAATTTCGTTAAGGAAGCTTTTCGAACCTCAATTTGGATAGGTTCTAGGATCAGACTGAGCTTGGTACTATTTTGGTTGTGATACGTGACCAAATTATAAAGGTCATGGAATTGGCAGATTTGCTTTGGAATTCAACTCAATATTGGAATTGCGAATAGATCGACAAGCAGTATACATCACGTGGTTAAAATATTAAGCAGCTGAATTTCCTCCATCAGCATAAAACAGTTAAACCATCATACACTTTCTGGGCATAAGGATACATGTATATCATTATTATAGCTTTAACTAGTATCGTAATGATTATTATTGTAATTTATTTTGAGTCAGTAGTTTACAAGAACCCAAGCAAATATTTCCTGAAGCGTTTGTGTTTCAGCATGGCATAATTTTAGTTCAATCTTTTCTTTTGATTTTCTGAGACATGTTAAGTAGTACTGAAGCCCATCTGACAACAATAATACTTTACATCAGGGCTGTCAATCACTTTTTAAGCACCCGTTCCTTATGACTCTGCACCCGTAACATTTGCTTTACTTTGTCAGCAAATTAAATTGAACATAGCGACCATCACCTGTAACATTGAGTGAGCTAAATATCCATGACCGGTGTTATTGGTTATGGCCCTTATCACGGCAGGCATAAAGAACATAAAAAATGGCATCATTGAGCATGACCAAATAATTCAAATTAACACCATTTCTTTATTTATAGTCTGAATTTGAAGAAATGTTGGTGAGTTGGTAACAAAATGAAACTACATTATTATTTTAGGTGTTTTATATCAGTATGATGCCATTGTTGTGACGTCATAAGTGAATCCTCCTTTTTTGTGAAATTCCCCCTTTAATAAACGTTACAAATAGACTACACCATCAAAGGACCTTCATGACACACATTCTATGATGATTACAGCCAAAGTTAGAGGAATGACTGTTGTTATAACATCATACTTAGTGATGTCAGGAGTAAAATAAGGCTGCCTATTGTAAAATATCAACAAAAGAAAACAATGTGACTTTTGAGTGCCAGACTAGTGCATTCCATCAATAAAACTCGAAAATCACTAAGGGCATACATTATAAAAAAAGCATGTCGTCATAATGACGTTGCCGAACATATGACTTCAATTTTAAGCCGGTTATGGACAAAAAAAAAAATCAAAATTCTAAAAACATACGATTTTAGCCACCAACGTGTTTTATGAATGAACAAAATGGCACACAACAGTATTTACAACTCTAAAAGATGAATGAAGCAATATTTTTATAAATGCTTTAGTGTTGTTTATTTTCCCACCAAATTTTGGTGGGAAAATTGGCCAAATTAAAACTTTCAGAACTTTTGATTTCCTCAACCAATTGACATCGGGTTTTCATTTCCTTCATTCTCATCATGAGGCGATTTTAACAATATATGACATTCCGTTTTTAGAGATAATGAACAGTTATAAGAAATATATTACAAATGGATAAATGACGTCATTGTGACGTCACACTGGTATTAACATAGCTTAAATTATCACATTATATTCCTTTTACGATTCTACACCCACCTACCAAAATGCAATCCTCTGCATTGAAAACTTTTTTAAATATAGAACTCATGCTGTTTTTATGGTTGTTTGTGCCCACCGTGTATTGACAGCCATGTACATTATATTTATATACAAGATTCTCAGTATTTATTTGGACAGGCGACCAATACTTTTAAACAAGTGACTACGTGTTCATAAAAGCTGAGTCTTGTGCTCTTAAGCAAAAGAACAGGCAGCTATTTTCATCCTAACAGCTGGCAGAGGTCTGCCAGTAGCCGGCTTCTACTGAGAACTTGTTACTAGACACTTCTACTTTCTGCAACATGTTGCTGCAACTTGCAATATGGAAATTTGTTGCGTAACAAGTTGCTTGAGTGGGTGGCAATACATGTACATTCAACATTGTACTTCAACTCACAACACAATGCAACATTGTTGCAAGAGACATTGTAATAAATTGTTGCCCATATTACTTCACTGTGTATGGAAACAATGGATTGCGGTTGTGGCAGCTACAATGTGGCTTGATTCTTGACTGATTTTAATGGAAGTCTGAGCCCATAGTTTTGAACCAAGGCCATTAAAAGGGTCTTCTCAACCAGTAGCCTTTGTGCACCTCACATTAGCTAAACATCTTGATTTTTTCCTTGTCAATTTGTTATTTTATTTACTGTAGTTCAATTCTGCAGCATGCCCGTACAGCAGTAATACACTTATGTTTGTAAATCTTGAGAGCATGCTCTTTATTTCACTCAAATCACAGGCAATGTTCTGCTGTTTTCCCCATTTTTCCTATACTGTAGGCTATACGGCAGAAATACAAGGTGTTCAAATTTTAACAGGGTACATTTATGCCAGAATCTTGACAAAAGCTTTGATTCTGAAATACTTTGTGAAAGGTGTAATTTGCATGCATATGAGCCAGTCTGGTGAGAAAAATCCTGACTGGCCACCAGCTATTCAGAGCATGCAATTTTAATGGCTCCCAGACCGAAACAAAAAGCTATTTTCATTTTCTTTCACTCATTCCATTATTATAATTTGGCAGCTACCTTTGGAAGGATGCATTTCCAGCAGTGGAAAGGAGAGCAGAGAACAGATCAGCGAGTGTTTGGTTCATGTCAGTGACCACAAGTTTATTATGGTCGTCTCTGGACTGGCAAGAATGGTCAAAGAACCTCAGTTTTTGGTGAGTCTTTGGTTTTTCATGAGAGTGTACTTTTTACAAATATATTGCAGGTTTGGGACAGGTTTGGGATTGATAGAGCCATAACTTATATAATTGTACTCTCCAGTATGGCTTTACACAACAAATCCTGCTCTTCTTTTGACAGTTTCACGTCCAATTCAATTTTAATTCGGTATTCTTGGTTTGTAAGTCATATCCAGTTCTGTTTATGGGTATAATTCGTAGTAAATTCGAATGCCTCTCTGTATCTTCCGAGTTCTGTTATTGTTTTGACGATCGATTTCAACTTTTTCTTCTTGGTCTGTATAAAGTCACATACAATTCAACTTACGGACGATTTCATTTCCAGTTCGAATTACAGTCACCATTACACTTAATAAAATTTTAAAAGTAGGGAACAAGCAAGATTTGTGTACGTGTGCGCATACATAAACACATAATTTCAACCTCACCAGTTCTGATTTCCGTTCGCGTTCAAAGCAGGGTCAATCACTGTTCACTTCCAGCTTTTGCGACTCTTGAATTGAAGTCTTAGTAAAGTTCGGCATTGCCATTGGTTGACTGGTTTAGTCAAGACTTCCCAGTTGTATAATCTCAAGAGTATTTCATTTTCAGGAGAGGACTTCGCAGTAAACATTGCAAACAATCAATCCCTCCTTTGACCTCCTCACAGTGTGTGATGGTAATGAAGAGCATTTCAACAATATCAACAACATAACACTGCAATCATATGGCACTTAGATGCAGCAGTACAGGCATTTTCGTTCAGTTTCCGTGGATTATTGGACCAAAACCATTACTCCTCCGGCCGGCTAGACTAGCTTAATTACTGTGCGATATTTGGATCGCCACATCCCTTTCGTAAATGTGAGAATTTTCCATCGAAAGCCCCTAACAGTCCTGTCAGCCCTAGAATAACTGAATATCTTGATATTTCATTCGAAGAAACCTTTGGTTTCAGCAAAATAATAGTTCAGAATGAACCCAAACCTTCGCTACGTTGCTGGCTTTGCCGAGCGATCTGGCGGGTGTAGGATCTGATTGGTTGATTCTGTCACGTGTTGGGAATCGAACAATGGGCTCCTGTGTAATCTGATTGGTTACTGGCGCCAAACAGCGACACAAAAAATAATAATAATAAACGGCTTGCATTTTCTGACTCGTGCCTCGGCCGAAGGCCTGGCCCGAGTAATTATGTGAATATGTTTGGTATGTTGCACATGTACATGATAAGCAGTTCCTAATACCATGTAAGATTCGAGGGTGTTTAAGCTACTTAAAAATAATAACAAATTAACATATGTCATTTTGCTTTTGTCTCATTGCTGTACAGATGACATCGTGATGAGAACAAAGAATCTGTGCATCTATAGGATGACAGACACACAGCTAAATGAACTTGAACTGTGAAAAAGTAATGTGTTGTGCATTGTACAATGTATCATCATAGCCAACAGAACTTATTGTTTTTGCTAATAAAATGAATTGTTGTAGACAATATAATGCCACATTGTATTTTCACTCCAAGTATTAAAACCCATTTCTGGAGTTTACTTAATGTAGTGTAACTTGTCTACAATGTGGCATTCTACTGTCTACAACAATACAATATCATTCTATTCTCGACAACAATGCAACTTTACTTTTTTCACAATTCAAGGTCATTTGAAACAAGAGGCTGTATGCAGCCTGTACTCGGGATGCATGGTAGTCCTGTTTATTTCACACTTTTGCTTTGATTGTGGTCAGAAAGTGGAGTGGACTGAAATAGCAGTTTACAGACTGAAAATATATACATGTATTCAGAGATGATTTAAAGCTACTTCTGATGAATTCATAAACTTATAAATACAGTACACAAAACAACAACCAAACAATTATATTACTCTAGTCACAGTGTACATCCATTATGGCCCAAGTAAATAGTTGTAACTAGCAAAAAAAGAAGGAGGATACAAAACGATTTTGTCCAGAATGTGACATCACATAATTACATGTACATGTATCTCTGCATCTGTACTAGAATAAAACATGGCTACTGACCAGGTGATCAGGCTAAACAAAATACAGGTGTTTCTGGTAACCCGACTGACCAGGATTTTTTCATGTCAACCTCAAACTTTTCATTGCAGCTATTTTCCAAAATTAGAAACATATAAAATCAGCATAAAAATATAAAACATCGGGTTGAGAAGTACATAAATGACGACTTCTCATTGCAGTGTGCCTTCAGCGTGATCACATGTAAATTAAAGCAAAAAAATACAGCATTTATTTTGTTTGGCTTCATCATGATAGCTGTTATTACATGCACATACTATTGAGTTATTGCACTTTTCTATGTAGGCTGCCATGTCAGGGGAAAGGATACAACTTGGAGCTGAGTCAAATGTGATAATTCTAAAGACTTTAGCCAAGTGCTTTGTAAAGGTATGTTAGTGTAAGAAGAACAAAGCTTGATCTCATCAGATTTCTCTGTTTTTATGATTTGTAACAGTCAGGAAATACTAAAATTGTTATTACTGATAAATTATTATAATTTAAAGCAAAAATGATGGCTGACAACAGTGCCTTCTGTCCATTTTTCTTTTTTCTCCTTTTCTTTTTCAGTACACTTGTTCTATTAAAGTGCCCTACCTCATTTTTGTGTCTGGTGTGCGCAAGCACTAGCAGACACTGCCATGACCTGAGTTTTCTGATTTGATGGTCAATTTCTGTGTTAACTTTTTGGATGTGAGTCAGTACTAATAGTACCAATGCGAGGAACACTAAATCAATAACTTTTTTGATCCAATCAAAGCATGATCTTGAACTACATGTATTATCGAAGCATGTGAATGAAATATCTATTGGAAGTCTGCCAGTTTACAAAACGGTGGAAGTTTTTTGTTCAATAAGTTCTGTCATCCCTTTTATTGAATGTAGAAACCTGATTTGGCAGAGCTTCTGAGGAATGTTTTTAAATGCTGGTATAATGAAAGGGTTTCGTAGCACTCCAGTGGTAGCTTTCAGTGCTTCCTGGCATCAGTCAACCACCGCCTGCAAATCATGTGAGAACTGAAGCTCCTTCAATTTGGTAGGCAGAATTAATTCCTTTTGTAAAGCACATTATTTTAGCAATGCAGGGCTAAAAATAATGGCCGGTCAGTCGCCGGTCAAGATCAGTATTTGGTTGAAACTGTAGTAACATTGACTGGTCAAAATGACCGGCAAGGCAAAGATTTGACCGGACAAGTTCCAATTCTGGCCGGACATTGTCCGATGACCGGCCGTTATTTTTAGCCCTGCAATGTGTTCATTTAGTGAGGCCCATCCAGCAAAGAACCTTTCAGGCAAAGTTGAATGACACTACCAAAGTTATAATCATGTCAAAACTGAATAAAAATTATGTTTGACCATGCATTGCTGTATCAATAGAAGTCTTAAGTTTATAGAAAAAGCAATGGTTGGCTAAATGCAATTTTCCACAAAAAGAAATATACTCTGCATTTGCCTCACTCTGGCATGCACACTCCTATTTCTAGCTCACCCCATTCTCTCTAGAATGCCTGGCTACATACTTAGCCATTTACCATTTTTTTATTTCACACTATTTACAGGATATATTTACACAGCATGAGGTACAAGTAAATAATGGAGAAGAAAATAAGGGAAGAAAAAAAGGGAGCTTTGCAGGAATTGTGTGTAGTAGTCAAAGGAGCAAAGCTTTCGGGTTGACCACCTATGAAATGTATAGAGAGGACAAGCTCATTTGGAAATCAAAAATTTAGTGATCGAGGAATAATTAGTAATAGTACAATAGCTTAAATATATTTACATGTGTTACTTTATGAAATGAAGTGAAGAATGAGTGAATAACTAATCATTGCAGTGAGGAAATAAATTGAGGGGATTTTAAGTTTGTTTATCCTTTTGAACATATTAAATGGCAAGAGCTTAACATTAATAGGGATCATTTCCCAGATTTTGGAGACCATAAATTTAAATGTAAATATAGCATAGTTGGTCCTAGCAGCTGGTCTATAGAAATTTTGATTTGCAGCATACCTGGTATTATAAGAATGGACTTCTGAAACTGGTTTAACAAAGTCTAGAAAGATGGTAGCACATTTATATTGTTATTTTTTATTTGGTAGGCCTAGACAGAGATTTTGAATTTAAAAATATTATCTAGCTTTAGAAATTCAAGGATTTTGTAAAATGGATCAGCACGCAAAGAATATACTTTGAATGCACTTATTTTGTTTTGTTGATATTTTGGCTAATTTCGTTTTGTAAGTATTACCCCAGCTCATTAGATCATAGTTGAGATAAGGATATATCATAGTGTAATAAACTTGTCTTAATGTTATTAAATTGAAATAGGGTCTTAACTTACAGATTATTCCAATATTTTTTGCAATTTTATTATTAATATGCTTAATTTGTGTATTCCAATTTAGATGCTCATCGAAATAAACACCAAGATATTTGATGTGTTCCTTCCTTTCAATATTGCATACATTAATATTTATATTAGCAGTGATTTTTTTGAAATTTATAGAAAGTTTATTTATAGCACAGTACTTGAGCACATGTTTCTGCTCTTCATTTATAATCGACTCCAATTCAGATTGATTGTTGCTACTGTAAAAAATATTCATATCGTCAGCAAAAATTCTGAATGATAATTTTTTTGAACAGTTGGGCATGTCATTTATATAAAGTAAAAAAAGGATTGGCCCTAATGTAGATCCTTGAGGCACTCCACATGTGATATCTTGCGTGGTTGATTGAGTATTGCTCATTTTTACATACTGTTTTCGATTGGTTAAATAACTAGAGAACCAATTGTGTGGAATGCCTCGAATTCCATATTTATTTAATTTGGATAGAAGAATGTTGGTTGTGATTGACAGTATCAAAAGCTTTTGAGAAATCCAGGAATATGCCACAAGTAATTGAAGGGGTCAGTGCAAGAACAACGTAAGTGACTTCTGATCAAATTCCAAATTCTTCTTGATATTCTTTGTTTTCTAAGAGAGAATTTAGAACTTGATCAAAAGTCACTTACGTTGTTCTTGCACGGACCCCTTCAATTGGCTTATTATCTATTGCTGTCTTTAAACTGTCAGTAATTTCAAGAATGGCTTGTTCAGTGGAATATCCTTTTCTAAAACCAAATTGATACTGAAATAATATATTATGTTTTTCAAGAAATTTTTTTTGATTATAAACAAGTCTTTCTAAGATTTTGCTAAAGGGAGAAAGTATAGCAATAGGTCTGTAATTACCTGGGTCTGTTGTCACACCACTTTTGTAAATTGGAGTCATCCTAGACACTTCAAAGATATCAGGTACTGAGTACCTGTTTCAATTGATTCATTATAAATTTGTGTAAAAGGAATAGAGAGAGGTTGACTGGCAATTTTTATCAATTTATTTGGGATGTCAATTGAGGCTTTGCCGTCATTTAGACTTGAGAAGAGTGAGTAGACTTGAGCTTCTGTCACTGGAGCTATTAATGAGCTGAGTTGGGTTAATGTTCTGATGTTCAGTAATTTGATCAGCCAAGTTTGGGCCACGGTAGTAAAGAAATTGTTGAACTGTTCAGCTATATCAATTTGATTTGTATAGCTATTACCATTTCTTATAAGTCTTGTGGGATAAGTTTGGCCCTTAGTTTTCCTTTTAATCAATGTGCCAATAAGTTTCCATGTTGTCTTTAGATTGTTTTTACACAACAAAAAGTGCTTACTGTAATATTCTTTCTTAGTTGTATTTTTAATCTGATTTAATACATTGGTATACTGTTTGTATTGGTTAATTTTCACTGGGTCATTGCTGAGAAAGTGAGTTCTGTACAGCTTTTGATTCTTTTTTATGAACTTTAGCATTTCATTAGTTATCCAGGGTTTAGTTAATATCTGTTTCATTTTACTTTGAGGGATTACCTTTAAAGGTTGAACATTTCAACATGTTTACCCTTGGGAACACACTAAAATACACTTCGCATCCAAGAGTTTGCCATTGAGGTGCTACATGTATGTTTTTATTTCTTCATATAAATTCTTATAATATTTAGAGTAATTCTGCAAAAAAAGTATTGTTTTTGCTTGAATCCTAGCTTGATTGTCTGCAATCTGTTGAAGTTTGCTAAACATGGCAAAAAAGCACCGTAATTAGAAGCATTGGTCTAGTACATCATGCATTGTGTGTGACACAAGACGAGGGCTCCACAACAATAGAACCTACAACAAGTGCTAGTGAACAATGACTTCTTGTCTCATCTTACGTCACTTGATCAATTAAGACCTCAAACTGCGTGGCCGTGAAACAAAATGCACAGGACTTCTTTAATCACAATTTTAAAATGGGGAATTATACCGATTTAACTTTTTTTCCTTTTTTTCTCCTCAATTTCCATCTTGAAAATAAATAAAACTAAAAATATGGGGTTTTGGGCACTTTAATACTCATTCTCTTTCCACACATATTAAAGGAAATTCTGGCTGTTAGAACAAATTGCTGTTGAATTGTTGGCAATATGATCTGATATGAAAATATGTTGAAACAATTGGAAAATATATTTAAGTTTTTGAAAAAATGGGACATGAGTATGCGCTATTGTGGGCAACTCCATCTTGGATCTGATGATTTGTCACGGCAGGCTCCATTGTAGAAAAACTATAGCTGTTATTGTGTGACAATATTTTCAACTGATAGACCTTATTGCCAACAACTTAACAGCAACTTGTTCCAACAGTCAGGGTTTCCTTTTAATATTATAAAAAAATATGTTGCCATAAGCCCCCTAGATGAGTTTACATGCTCTTGGGGCAAATGCTATGAATCAATGTTTTAACAAAATATATATTAAATATATTATTATTATTGTATTTTTGTTTAGAATCCAGAACAGTGTGCAGCCCTGCCTGATGACATCCTTCTTAAGATTCTTCTCCCAAGTATTTGCCAGGTACATACATGTATATGCAGTATATGCTGGTCGCTATTATTATTATATTGTGAATATTAGGGGTGAACCATTAGAATTCAGGGGGATATGGTGACAATTCCCCCCAAAGAAATCAATGAAAATTGTGAAAAACTAATTGTGTAGAACTATATATATAAGGGACCAACAATTATTGTGAACAAAAAATGACCACCCCCTCCACTGATTTCTAATGGTCCACTTAGGTAAAACAATGGCCAGGGCCCCACTCATTAGTTAACTATCTAATATTATATAGATTAGTTAATAATTATTAATCAGCCAAACTATTTTGGGGATTTTTTACCATAGTTAAAAATTATAGTGAATCAGCTGAAATGATCATCATACATGTATGATACATGTACATTCCAGATGTGTGTTCAATGTTTTGGTAAATTGATACTAATTCATAATCAACATCAAAGAAAGCATCATTTCTTATGCAAAAACATGCTGTTTAAGTAGAGATACATGTACATGTATGTGTACATGTGAATAACCTTTAAATTTATATACATCCATGCATGTAATATTTGAAGCTTATTATCAGTTATTTTACCAAATTAGCTACCGTGTAGGAGTTTAATTTTGCGGGAGTTAATTTTTGCGGATTTTGCGGATTTCCTTCGATTCGCAAAAAAAAACTCCCGCAGAAAAAAACTCCCGCAAAATTTTTCGCCGCAAAAATATACTCCCAGAGAAAAAAATAGTAAATCTTGTTTTAATGGTTATATCAGGTTAACACCAACTTTTTAACATTGAACATAATAGGAAACGCCAGCCAAAGTTAATAAAATACATTTTTCTTCTCACATAGCCGGCTTCTCACGGAAAACCGTACTTTCCCACTTCTGTGTCACGTTCAACGTCAGTTGTCGTAAATAAAGACTGACAACATACAGTCAATTCCAAAGTACATGTACGCAATGGATTAATCTACAGACTTAATTCCTGCAGCAAATAAAGCGTGCTCTCATAACTCCGAGGCGACCGGCACAACAGGCATCTGTATTCCCGATTCAACTCCAGACACGTCCTCAAAAGAAACGGAGACTGTTATCATAATCGACTAATACGTTTTTACAAGAACGTACAATAATTCCCTCAGGTTTTGTCGTTGTTTATGTTCATGTTGGCGCTAGAACAACAACTATAGAAACTTCCCGTCGAAATTGTAAGTCAGGAAGTAAAATTTCAATTTAATACCGATACTGCCTTGAATTTTATTTATACTTGACCAGAAATCCACAAAAAATTCCTCCCAGCAGAAATTTTATCTGTCTCGATCCGCAAAAAATTCCTCCCGCAAAACAAATTGAGTCGGCAATCCGCAAAATTTTCCTCCCGCAAAAATTTTGTCCTACACGGTATATCTATGTAGCTACGGGTAGCTACGGATAGCTACTTACTTAATCAGCCTACCGGTACATATATTACCATTTTTTTTTCATAATTCGTTTTCCCATTAATTATAGCTGTTAGGCTTTTGAATAATCTTCCTAATGGCATAAGAAATATATCCTCCCAGGCAGCTTAATTTAAAATCAATGCAGCTACAAAAGCTTATTTTATCTCCTAAATTTATGTGTGCATGCCATCTGTATTTTCCACCTTAATACCTACATGTATATGATTTCTTGATTACTATATTACTACTATTACTAATTACTATATTTTACTGCTATGTATATCTGGTTATTTATTATCACTTACACAACTTACTTAGTATTAAATCTTGTCTACATTATGTATTCTATATTTAATTATAAGTTGTATCTTATAGTTTAGCTTTCAGTAATTATTTTATACTTATTCTTACTCTGTAATTTCTGCATGTACACATTTAAATGAGCTTGTGCTCATTCTGTGAAATGTGTTGAAATAAAATACTACTACTATACTACTACTATTTTGACTAAATCAGCCATACATTTCATTCACAAGGAGAAAGAAAAGACAGTACTACATTGTAAATACCTCCTTTGACATCACATTATTAATTAGATGCAACACTCAAATCAAGAAATATTTTAATTACTATTCACCTAAAGATTCACTTTACATGTATGTACAATGTAGAATCAATATTAATGATATAAAATTTGACCTTATAGGCAGTGTTGACACTTTGGAGACCATTAAAGGAGAACTGAAGCCTAAAATTAACTTTAGCTCAATGAGTAGATCTAAACATGAAAAGACTCTGCAAATCTTCCTCCCGACCACCGCTAAGTACAGACAGCTCAATTCCTGTAATCTGTGACGTACATGTATGATGCAGTGAATAAATTAGTTTGTCATGTTGTTTTTGGCTTTGAAGAGATGGACTAAGTACTCATAATTGTGCACTATTGTGCTTTCTTTGTGCTGAAGGTGTGGTTGTTTTTCTTTGGTATGCATGACGTACGATACAGGGAAAAACACTGAATTGAGCCACCACACAAACTAGCTTTATCAGTGGAGAATCGTCTATTGCACCACAAAGAACTAAAATAGCAGAATGTATGTCATGTATTTCTCTTGAATACAAGTTTGTATAGTTGTCGGATTGATTTAGGGTTCAGTTCTCCTTTAAAGGTGGTTATGTTTACCTCAAACTTGAAAAGGAAGATGGCAAGCTGTCAGCTTAGTCACCAAAGTTTAAATAAACTAGTTATGGTCAGGCTAGGGAACAAACTCACAGCTAAATATAGCTTTCAACAAATCAAATCTGTACTCCTGCTTAGCTTAAACTGCATTTAAACTAAGTGCATGAGCTCCTAAACCGTAATGTTTATATGACACTGGTAATTTGTAGTCAACATGTAGAGCCTTCCTGTATTGCCATACCATGTGCAGTGTACATGTATGATGTACATTTTTTATATGTACTGTACTTGTACAATGTCATAATTTAAGAAGTGAAGACAAATTTATTACATGAACAATAGGCTTCTTTTCTTGTAGTGATTTCCATAATCAAGTTTTTTTAAATGTATAAATACAAATTAAAATGCTAAGTTAATCTGTAACCTTCAGTTTATCAGTCAATGTAGTGGGATCCCTTTGGAAGCAGACCAGAAAGCAGAGGCAGCCAAAATCCTCTCCCATATTAGCGTGCATCACTTCTCTGCTCTATTCAATCGTATTGCAATAAGGTAAGTATGTAGTTCATGTTCCTCTCATCTTGTCTGAATCAGAAGTGTTATATTTTCTGTGGGTACCTACAATAGATAGATTCATCATCAAGTTTGTTTATATATACTTATGCAAAAACTGTTGAACATATTTGGATGTCTCCATTTGTTAGACTTGACTTTATTGACTGAAATAAACTGATAGTTTCCTCTGCAATCAGCCAATGTAAATAAACATTACAGCCCTAAACTTCATGTGTGATGGCACCATATATTAAAACTTGATTTAATTCCAAATAATAATGTTATATTTGAAGGGCTGTGTGCAAAAATGATGTAAGGGACTCTTGATGACATTCTAAATTCTCCTTCATTTTCTTTGTTTTCTAAGGGAGAATTTAGAACATGATCAAGAATCACTTACATAATTTTTTTCACACAGCCCTTCAATTGTGTTAATATAAAAAAAATATAAATTAAATATAATAATTTATTATATAATTTTCGATGAAATACTAGTGTATATCTCTTTCTAAAAAGTGATATCTTCACGTGTGAAGATATACATGTAAATGATATCTTCACACGTGAAGATATCACTTTTGAAAATGTGACTTGCTTTCAAAGATTTCTAGGCTTTTTGGGAAGAGATTGAAATTGGTACATGTAGTTCATCGAAAATTATATATTAAACAGAATATTACATGGCCGCTTGGAGATACGAATTTTATCTTCTTGCATAATTGTGTTGATGAAATATCTTACTTGTTCGCTGCGCTCACTCGTAAGATATTTCATCAACACTCGAAGATAAAATCCGTATCTCCGTGCGGCCATGTAATATCCTCTATATAGTTAAACGTCTTTAACTTTTTAGGTTGCATGTCTTAGCAAGCACAGATGATAACTCTGACACTGGAGATCTGGAACTTATTCAGCACTTACATGTGAATGTTTCTTCTCTTAAGATCCTTTTACAAGGTAATGTATACTGTATCTTTTGACAAAAGTATGATTTATTTGATGTAAAACACAGTATAAGGCCTCACACATGAAGTTGGTGTACACAATGAAAATGGAGAAAATTTAGACCAAAATTTGTTTCAGCATTGTTGTAATTTGTCGTTATTTAATTGCATGTTATTAAATTCCCACCACTCCGACTGACCTTAGTTTTATATAGTTTCTTGAATGTGGATCTTTATCTTTGAAAGTGCAGATCACACACTTTTTGCATTTTTTGCACTTTTTGCATTGCACACTCTTTTTGCACTTTTCGCTATCAGTTGTGTATATTACTTTGCCCTAACCTAACCCTAAGTTACCTAACCCTAACCTCACTACTTATATGTTGCCAATTTCTCATTGGATAAACTTTAGCGAATGTGCCATTCTTTTTTTTTTTACATTTTCTTTTTAGCTTCTTACCTTACATGAAATATTATAAATTATTTTACTAGATAGAGCAACATTTTTTTTATTCATAAAAATTATGCACTTTAACTTATCTTAGCTTAAATTTAAACTCAGCTAGTTTTAATGTTAATGGCAGTCAATATATTATATATACATGTATCACTTTATAATAATATTCATCTAGCTTAAAGTGTTTATGAAACCAAATTTTGCATCTCTATTTTATTGCAGAATAATAAAGTTCATTCTTTTCTGATTATCAAGAGTATATTTATTTTTCAGTTCCGCCTTCGGAAAGGTCTCTTTTTCGCCATTCAAATGGACTACTTTATGCTAAAAACTGTCCCATTTGCCGCGCGGCCAAATGAGCTGCGTGACGTCACTGTGAGGACTCGTACGTTGTTTACATAATACAAACATGGCAGACTCAGCGAGAAAGTTTCAGAGAAAGCTAAAAAAAATAGCGAGGAGGTGGAATATATTGTGTGGCTGGCGGCCTTGGTTTTCTTCCCGTATTTAACTTTATCCTACGCCAAAACACAATGGACATTGAAGTTGAGAAAAGCAATAGCAAATGTCCACATTTTTTATATATCCATTCAGTGTGATACAACTCAAATACAAAAAGTACAAGAAGTGACTCACCAAGAACTCGACGATAACTTTAATACTCCTGTACTTTTATGCTGAAGCCAGAACAGTGAATGGCAAAGAATACAATATAGGGTTTCTCTGGTTTCCTGTAGAGGATCCTGAATGTTCGTGAATGAAAAACGGACAAAAAAACTTGCAAAGAACCCAGACGTGGCGCCACATGTGAGTTGAGTTTGTTGGTATCTCGCCCTTGGTCCGAGGGCTTTTCTCCGGTTTTCCTCCCTCCGCAAAAACCAACACGCTAAATTCTAATTCGATCTGTGGATTAGCCGGGACCTGGCTTTGATCAGCCCCCATGGTCGTTTCAGGTCTCGTTAGAAATTCAGAGAGAATTTCGAAAGCCGTATAGTCGAACTGAGGCTCGACAAAAGCTACGCAACTCATTGCCATCAGAGCAGCAGTTAAACACTGTTCCTTGGGATAATGAAAATATCCTTCTTCAGACCACAGAATAAATAGCCAGTGTCAACGATGCAGTTGTGAAAATAGTCGGGAACCTCAACTCACGAAACTCGATCAGTCTCAGATTTCGCTACAAACACTTTCTCTCTGAATGTTTTTCCATCAGGCATTTTCAACACTAACACAATGTGCAGATTAATTTCTCCTGTGCTGACCATACATTGTAAAAAGAAAGCACTTTGTGTTTCCTGCAACAGTTTTGATCAGTTGACAATTTTACAGCCCGTTTGCGGCCTGCAGTCTTGCAATTTTCTGTCTTCCACTTTTATCAATCGACATGTTCTTTTTATAAGCAGGTTATTTCATCCAATAAGAAACGAGCTTTCAAATCGTCAATGTCAAGCTGTCAGAATTGAACCAATCAACGACGAGAAACTTGTTGTAAACAAGTCGAGTACAGTAAAATGGAGTTTTCGCTGTAAAGTCAGTTAGATTTTTGTGGGTTCTTAAAATTAGATAGCTTACTTTCCTTCGTCTAGATTGAAGATTGTATTATAAAACAAATAAAAGATGGTTCTTCTTGTTCTATAACAAAATAATGTACTTTCGAGGTCTTGAAATGCTGCTAAATGCACTCGCGTTCTGCTCGTGCATCCGCAGTTTTTCAAGACCTCAAGCGTGCAATATTTTTTTTATAGAACAAGGAGAACCATCTTTTATTTGTTACTGAGTATTGTGTTGGGTTCTATATATTGTATTTCATTTTTTGTATTGAATTGTATTGTGCTTTATTCTATTGTATGTTTTTGTAGAAATGCGTGTCGTCCTACCATGATCATATGAAGGGATTGTCGCTTGCGACTCCTCACAGTGACGTCATTGTAATGGCGGATTCGGTTCCAGGCCCCGGACAGTTTTCAGTATAAAGTAGTCATTTGAATGGCGAAAAAGAGACCTTTCCGAAGGCGGAACTGAAAAATAAATATACTCTGGATAATCAGAACAGATTGAACTTTATTATTCTGCAATAAAATAAAGATGCAAAATTTGGTTTCATAAACACTTTAAGGATCTCTACATCTATAAATTTAGTATTTCTTATATGTAAGCCTAAATAATTGCTAGTTTCGATATTATATACATTGTAGTATTATCTTAAGATTAACTTAATCTTAGTTTCATTACATGTACAAATGTATCTTTACATCCTCATATCTTAATCATTATGTACTCATATTTTAATTAATATTAGTCGAGTGTTTTTAACATGAGCCTCTGGCTCGAATGTAATGGGCAACCGTATTCCACATTTTGACTTTAATAAATTGTATTGTATTGTACTGTACGTACATGTATATCGTAAGCTACGTATAATCACGTTGAAGCATTGTAATTTATGACAATAAAGTGGCTGCCTTGTTAGTTTGTCATGGCCGGTACAATGTGATATTGAGTATTCTGTTATCATTACTAATTGTATTACAAACTTGTTAATGTTAGTTTTCTGAAAAAAATCTAATTATAGGCTTTTTAGGGTAGAAGAGAAATGCCTCATGAATGTCTTGATATAATTTCAAAACTAAGTAAAAAAGGATAGCACAGATAAATTCTCCAAATCTTCTAAATGAATATTTTCATCCACTTGAATCTTTGCCATCCTTCATTAGAAAAGTCTAAAGTTTTCACCATTATACCTAAAGAGCATGCACTGTAAATACACACGTATAGGCCACATGTTTTTGGACAAAACCAAGGTGCGGCTTGGACACATGTGCATATTAGTTCTGCCAGAAAATCTCGCTATCTCTTGTACTTAAGGAAATGAGGTTCCTTGAAAATGTTGTTAGTTAATGAGGGAATAAAAGCAGAAGAATTCTGGAGTGATTTTAAGAGAGCAGGTTAAGAACACACACAAGAAGTGACAAGGAAAGTTGTAACCTTTTTCGAAGTTGTGATAGCAATTGGCATGACTTGGAATGACAACAATCTCTTCTGAAGAAGTTTTGCTTCGAATATGAGCATTTATGAACATTCTAACTCCCCCTTCCCCCCCCCCCCCTCCCCTCCTCAAAGAAAAAAAAACTGGGAGTGTGGCTATATGCAGGTATTTTCAGTACTCTAGCTAGTCTGAGCAGTTATTTTTGGTCTTTGGTTATGATAAAGTTTTTTATTTGAGGTTGACAGTAGCTGGTGCCTCCATGTCTCATCCACAGAGGGTATCCAGGTATTCAGAAGCCTAAAAAAACCAGGCCAGTTGGCATTTGTAGCAGGTTTAGACAAGGTAAGGAGAGTACATGTCTGTCAAGAATTGATTGTTAGTTTTATGAAAAAAAATAGTTGTCAGGTTGTCATTTGCTTAAAGGTGCTGTACATGTGTCATGGTTTTGCACATGTCTGGAATCAATGTTCGATTGGTGGCTGTTAATTTGCTCCAAACAGTTAAAGTCTCCACCCTTAATGCTTGATTGAAAGGATATTCAATACTTTCCTTTAAGACTAGATCTATATATATGCACAGTTTAATGTTTATCATAATATTGCACATTTACTTTGGTTTCATCCACCCACATGTGTGCTAGGATTGTCAGTCTATATGAAAACTACTGAAAATAATTTTGTTCCGGCCCAGAACATAAAGGCATGTCCCTCACCGTGATATAGCTACTTTAAGTGATACGGCTCCTTTAAACAATGGCCACAGAACAATGAAGGTACTAGTACTTTACTAACTGAATTTTGTTATTAACTTACAGGCTATTTGGAACTGGGTGGAAAACAGTCCAGATGAATTTGCAGAGCTACAAAGAACCCCATCAAAGGAACTTTCAGGTAAGTTAAAATAACTTTAGGCTCAATTCTTAAACAACACGGAATATCAAATATTACTAATTAATTATTATTAACTTAAATGTTTGAGCTGTCCATGGTTTACAGCCTTGGTACCATTAAGTTTCCAATTAAAGCTTGGTTCTTTAATATTAAAAGAGGCAAACAAACAGCATCTTCTTACTTTGCTGTTCTTATGTTGTCATGTACATATTTTTAAAATTAGTATTTCCTGTTACACCGTACAACTTGTTGTGCAACAAACTTTTAAGTTGCAAGTTGCACAAAGATTTTAGCATGTAACATCCTGTGTAACTGTTTTCCAAAAAAATCAAGTTGCACAAAAAGTTGATTTGGTTTCTACTTTCTGCAACAAATTTCTATCAGTTGCATGAAAAATAATGTACAGTTAAAACATTCAAACCAATCATGTTTTGCATATTATGTGCAACCAATGCAATTGTTTGGGCAAGACAAGTCACACAAAAGGTATAACCTCTAAAAGTATAAAAAGTATAACATGCCAAAGTACAACTTGCAACATTTTCTGTGTGAGACAAGTTGCACAAAAGGTGTACCGTATAACTTGGCCTTTACAGGGAACATAAAAGCCCAATTCCAGTGGAAGGTTAGGCATTATTTTGTTCCATCTTATCGTACAGATTATGCAGAGAAGCTGTTTGACTTTGTGGATCATTTCGCTGAGAGTTCTAAGAGGAAAGCAGCTGTGTGGCCTTTACAGATCATGCTCCTTATTCTATGTCCTGTAAGTGCAGTCCTCAGTTCTTGCTTCTCTCTCTACACGGTTATCTGAATTCAAATTTAAAGCAAGTGATGGTAAATAGTAATGAATGGATCTGGATTTCAGGCCCTTTTACAAGAAATTGCAACCTCATCCAAGATTCAGGACACTAACAAAGCCAACAAGGTAAGAAATGAAATTCCAGGAAAACGGCTTGACTTTGCAAATTTACTAATGGATGAAGGATTTCCATAAAGTTTAATTCGTATTCTCACGGACGAGCTGGAACGAGCCCTAAATTGACATGAGGGATTCACTAAAACTATTTAGCATTAAAAAATAATCTCCCACATGAGCCGCCATCAAAGGCTCATTCCAGCTCATCTGTGATAGTATGAAGAAGCTTGGTAGTTATGAAATAGTTCCATATAATTATACACCTAGAGTATGGTTTCATTTGATTTTTTTAATGGTGTATCAGGACTCAAATGACCATGTGTATGTTGTAATAATTATTGTTTAATATGTAAACATTTGTTCACTTAATACAAAAACTTATTTCTAGTGAATAATCTAATAGAAAGAGGTTATTGCACTCACCTTCTGGACTCTTTATTACTAACATGAGCTGAAGTACCAGCAGAAGTTACAGAGGATCGACTGAAAATAACTCCCATTATTACGGACACCATGCTATTACAGAGCCTGACAGTCCCTGAGTGAAAGTTAAAGAGGATCAACTGAAAACAACTCCTATTATTACGAACTCTTGCTATCACGGAATTATGGACATTTTGCTCACACTGACTCTCGAAAAATTGTTTACATTGTAGCTCTTTAAATTATGTCTTCTTTACCACTACTCTGCCCTCTGTCTTGCATGATAATTGCTTTATCACTGCTTTTCCTTTTCATTTCAATTGCATTATCAGTCATGACAGGCTATATAGTTTAGTTGTTTAATGTTGCAGAAAGAGTTTCTGGACAGCCTAAAGAAAGCACTAACGAGTACAAAGACACTGAGTGAGAGTGCTGCTGTTGTGTCAGTGAAACTGTGTAAAGCAGCTAACTACATGAGGCCTGAAGACAACTCAGTACTGTGCTTCTTGGTTCTCACCATTCTAAACGAGTTGAAGGTAAAATTATGTGAAGGCATTGCATTATTTATAATTTAACACATAGAAATGTGTTGTGGTTTCTGATTGACTGGACTACTGATCATGCCTGTAATTTTGAGAATGTATTCATTGTCCAAATAAAACAACATCATCTACATTTATTTCATGAAATAACTTAATATATAAAGAAAGCATATAATAATGTTTGAGAACAAGAACAAGCTGTATACTAGTACCGGGGGGGAGTACTGCCATATATAAGCTATACCAGGGACGTTGCCAGGATTTTTTCAGAGTGACGCACAATAATTGTGAAATTTCAACTTAAAGGGCCATACCCCCCCCCCCCCCCCCCCCCCCCGGCCGCTCCACCCCTTAAAACAAGCTACTTTTCTTTTCTTTCAAAAATGTTCGCGTGATGCACGTGCGTCCCACCGTAGCTACGCCCCTGTACACGTGCCACCCCAAAGGGTATGGTTTCCAAGCTATGTTACTCTGAAATGGGTTTTAAATGTTGCATTTTAGTGTGGAATATGGTATGATTTTGACATGAAAGTATGAGACAGCACAATCATGGTCATCGATTTCTCTTGTTTCTCTTGTCATTTTGACGTTTAAAATAAATCGAGAAATAGAACACCCCATGGCGAAAAATATCATTGGATTAGATAATGCATTAAAGGCAGCTTTAATTGGTATCCCCCAAAATCGTACCTTATTTCATGCAGGTCTGAAAAAGGTTATGGAAAACAATATATTTTGATCTGAAATAGGGTCAGGTTTGGATACCCGGGCGGCATACCTCCACCCAAACATTTCGGGGAGTACCCCCGCTTCCTGGGTACTAGCATTGTATAATGCTCTAGGGGTTGAGAGAAGCCTACCTGAAGGAAGATTCTTTTGAATGAAAAGTGACATTTGATATTGATTCCAGGCATTGTTGTTCAATGTGAGCAAGCCTTTTAACCTGGGATCTGGCAGTCTGACGAGTATTGAAGACCTCATGGTGGACTGTTTTGTATCAAGCTCTAGAATAAACTACCGAAACAGTCAACACTTCGATCCGTGTTTACTACCAACATCACCAGTCATCTTCAACCTGGTTTGTGTCAAGGGCACATATCTGATCGTTACTGAGGTTTGTGTTTAACACAGCAGTCTCGAAATATTATTACTATTAGTTTGAATAAATTTAGTAACAAACACAACTTAGGGAAACTGAGGCCCATTGGAGACAGCGAACTTTTCATGCACCGAATCCAATGTTAATGAGCTAAATCTACTGTTATGGCTCATAAGCATTAAGTTTGGCACGCAAAAAGTTTGCCACCTGAAGTGGGCGTGAGATGCGAGTTTTCCACACTGATTGATTTCATCAAGTGACTAACAGTTGTAAGCTTCGTATGCCTTCTGGACATCCTAGAAATTAAGTCCTGTAATATGAAAGTGTATTAACTCTGCAGTTGATACTGGTAATTTTTTTTATATTAACCACTATGAGAAATGAGTTGCAGCTGATGTTTAGAGCGCCATACTAGTTACACACAGAGTAGTCATCTATTGTATTTTACACATATTTCCTCTTGCCTTCTAAAAATACCTAATAAATGACTAAAATTCAACTACATTAGAACACTTGCCGTTAATTCTTTAGCTTGAAATAAAGCCGACTCATTCCCAGTGATCATGCCCAGAGAATGATGACATATTTCAGGCTAATAATTATTGGGATTTTGAGACTTTTCAACCTGGCAAGTCATATCCAGTTTCAGTTGTTAGTACGTAGTTACAATGTACGTGAAATAGTCAGTAAACGATACAACTCATTCCATTTTAGACACCTTTGCCATGGTGGCCCAAAGCAGAAGTTCTTTATCCTAAAGCTCAGCAGATCAGAACAATATTTCTGGTGAGTTAATGGCTTGAGTCATCGACATACTACTCTTCCCAGTAAACTGCGACACTCCAAGTTTTTTTACGGCCCCCGTGATGTCAATATTCTGTACCACGTGATCACTGTTTTGCTTACCGCCGGTAGAGATTTTTGTGTGGCGGCGTGAGAAAAGCGACGTGTTGTTCTACATTGTAGACAAAGAATGCCTCGTTGTAGAGAGTAGAATGACACATTAGTAGTATAGGGCGCATGGAATTAGCCCCCTTTTTAGGGTGTTATGCTAATTTTTAGGGTGTTATGCTAATTTTTGCGGCGCTATGCTAATTTTTAAGGCGCGCTCATTAATTCAATGACGTCACGGTTCTATTGTCTTGGACTCATGAATAAAATGCGGCGCCCTCATGAATAAAATGCGGCGCTATGCTAATTTTTAAGGCGCTCATGAATAAAATGCGGCGCTCTCATGAATAAAATGCGGCGCGCTCATGAATATCTATTGTTCCTTTGGATGAGGTCATCGATCTATTCGGGCATGTTTGGGCAAAGCCTATTGTTTGGAGGCATGTTTGGGCAAAGCCCATTGTTTGGAGCGGACATAAAGCCAGAACCGATCGACCCTGAATCCATTCAAGAAATTGAGCAGCAACAAGATGGAAGTGATCTACAAGCTAGGATCTCGAGGCTACCACGCCAGCGCTAACATTTTCCACGGCAAGATGAGAGTTCACATTCGAAAGTACATTCAAGGCCAAAACAAGAAATTTCCCACCAAGGAGGGAATTGCTTTGACAGTCGACGAGTGGATCAACCTCAAAGACATTGTGAAGGAGATGGATGATCTTATTGAAACCATATCCGAAAACCCAGAGGATCCGGACTATGAAGCCTTTGAACGCAAGAACCCACGACAGACTGAAATATCAAATGACGCCAACATGGAAGCGTTTCGTCCAACACTTCAGAGACAGAATGCTATCCTGAAGACCACAAGCCCCACAAACTTTCAGGATGGACCCATACCTTTCTGCCATGTGTGCAAGAAAACGAACTTTTATGGAAGTAACCAATGTGATGGGTGTTATAACTCCGTCATAAAGGAGGAACCAGGTGAAATAGTGGAAACGTCCTCCATGACAACCGAAGTGGGGGATATAGACCCAAATGACATACAGCAAGAAGAGATACCAAATGTTACCTTTGGTGGAAAGCCACCTTTGACTCAGCTCAAACAGTGCTCAGTATGCAAGAGAACTCTGTGTTACTATGGAACTATTTGTAATACCTGTAACGGCACTTGGCGGTCAAGTCTCTTTTAGAAATACTATGTAAAAAAATAAAGCCATGATGTGATACTGAATTGTGTCTTTGTATTAATAAAGGTATTGTATTTATGTAAATATTTCTTAATAAGTACTAACAAATCCACTTTATACGAATCATTCGACATGGCATCGTCTATTTTCCTTTACAGTTAATAACTCATAAGATAATTGTATACAAAATCCACTGTGACTCATAAGATAAATTTTGCTATTGTCCTTAGAGAATTGGCGTGGTCAAAAGGAGACAAAAGGAGACACAAGGGACGAGAGGGTCTACTGACAAGAGATGTGTTCACATTCAGATATAGGTATCTCCGTTTATCCCTTTCATCCCTTTTGTCTCCTTTTGTCCCGCTTTTTTTCCTTTTTTTATCCCTCTTTTTTTTTATTTCAAAACGAAAAAAGCGGGACAAGAGGTGACAAAAGGGACGAAAGGAGCTAAAAGGGACGATCAAGTAGATTTGTGCTATTTGATACTAACTTTCAACGAGTGAACATGGAAAATCGGACTTTAAAAAACTGCCCTGTACCTAATTGTGCATCAAAGTATCTTGTTAAATTATCCAACCACTTGGCACAAGTCCATAGGTTATCAACTCAAGAACGAAAACCCTATTTACAAGAAGCAAAACTTCAAAAAAGAAAGTTTTTGTCGAGGAATGTAAATCCAGTTGTTGATAATGGCAAATATGTTGGTTAGGAATCCTACTTATAATGTTGGTCTAACTGAGAGACCTTAGCTAAATCAGCTAATCGACATTTGTTAAACGTAGTGACCACGCCAATTCGTTTTCTATAAAGTTGGAAACTTTTAAGGGTCTGACATTATACTCCCGATCCTTGAAGAGTAAAGATTTAAACGATGGCTGCTAATCGTTCCAACTCAGACGATGAAATGACTGAAGATTCTTATCAAAGCTCTGATTCTCAGGAGAGCACGGACTCCACTGATGATAGTTATGACGGAGAAGAGGATGTTTGGGAAAGAATTCGTAACGAAGCTAAAGAACGGCACCAGGAAGATTGGGAAGCGTTGGTTCAAAAGTATGAACACGATGGGGATAGTCATGAAGTTGCTGAAATCAAAGCCAGTAACGCTTTGGTTCCTACCTATAGAAAAGACCTAAGAGCAGTGTTGTTAGAAGATATGAAATGAATTCACAGCTTAAGAAAAGATCCTGATTTCCGAAAAATCTTGGAAACAAAACAAAACTTGATGAACACGGAAGATTATGGATGGCAAGAAGCGACCGAGGCTGCAATTCACCACCGAAAATTCTTGTTGAATAAACAATTCCAAAAACAACCTATTCCGGAACAGAGTGTTCCCGTGATGAACAATACATTTGTACCTTTTAGAAATAAGTTTTATTAAGTCGATTTCTATTAATAAATGTCTTTAAAAATATTCTTCCTCTTGTCATCGTTTAAATATAAGCAATCAGTAAGCAGCATTTGTCAACAAGAAAAAAATCAATGAAACATAAATCAGTGTAATCTTGTAACACGGTACATTATATCAACCCAAGAACTGAGAAATAAGAAAGTTATCAACTCCGCGAGGATAAGGAAAACGAACTGTTTTTAAAATTGGTGTTTTTGAGATTGAATAAACTTTGATTAATTATCTGGTGGTTTGTTTATATTCGTATGGTAATTATAGTTCAGTTTTAGAGAATAATTTGCATCACAAGAGATTTCCTCCAAACAATAGGCTCTTCAGTTATCGTTAATCTCTAAGGACAATAGCAAAATTTATCTTATGAGTCACAGTGGATTTTGTATACAATTATCTTATGAGTTATTAACTGTAAAGGAAAATAGACGATGCCATGTCGAATGATTCGTATAAAGTGGCTTTGTTAGTACTTATTAAGAAATATTTACATAAATACAATACCTTTATTAATACAAAGACACAATTCAGTATCACATCATGGCTTTATTTTTTTACATAGTATTTCTAAAAGAGACTTGACCGCCAAGTGCCGTTACAGGTATTACAAATAGTTCCATAGTAACACAGAGTTCTCTTGCATACTGAGCACTGTTTGAGCTGAGTCAAAGGTGGCTTTCCACCAAAGGTAACATTTGGTATCTCTTCTTGCTGTATGTCATTTGGGTCTATATCCCCCACTTCGGTTGTCATGGAGGACGTTTCCACTATTTCACCTGGTTCCTCCTTTATGACGGAGTTATAACACCCATCACATTGGTTACTTCCATAAAAGTTCGTTTTCTTGCACACATGGCAGAAAGGTATGGGTCCATCCTGAAAGTTCGTGGGGCTTGTGGTCTTCAGGATAGCATTCTGTCTCTGAAGTGTTGGACGAAACGCTTCCATGTTGGCGTCATTTGATATTTCAGTCTGTCGTGGGTTCTTGCGTTCAAAGGCTTCATAGTCCGGATCCTCTGGGTTTTCGGATATGGTTTCAATAAGATCATCCATCTCCTTCACAATGTCTTTGAGGTTGATCCACTCGTCGACTGTCAAAGCAATTCCCTCCTTGGTGGGAAATTTCTTGTTTTGGCCTTGAATGTACTTTCGAATGTGAACTCTCATCTTGCCGTGGAAAATGTTAGCGCTGGCGTGGTAGCCTCGAGATCCTAGCTTGTAGATCACTTCCATCTTGTTGCTGCTCAATTTCTTGAATGGATTCAGGGTCGATCGGTTCTGGCTTTATGTCCGCTCCAAACAATGGGCTTTGCCCAAACATGCCTCCAAACAATAGGCTTTGCCCAAACATGCCCGAATAGATCGATGACCTCATCCAAAGGAACAATAGATATTCATGAGCGCGCCGCATTTTATTCATGAGAGAGCCGCATTTTATTCATGAGAGCGCCGCATTTTATTCATGAGCGCCTTAAAAATTAGCATAGCGCCGCATTTTATTCCTGAGGGCGCCGCATTTTATTCATGAGTCCAAGACAATAGAACCGTGACGTCATTGAATTAATGAGCGCGCCTTAAAAATTAGCATAGCGCCGCAAAAATTAGCATAACACCCTAAAAATTAGCATAACACCCTAAGAAGGGGGCTAATTCCATGCGCCCTATACTACTCACATTGTAGACAAGTTTGACATTTGAAAACCGCAGAACGACTGACTATGAGATCTTAAAATATGAACTACCATCTTAAATCTTAAAATATCTCAGATGAATTGGCAAAATATTTCCTCCAGTTCCCTTAAAAGTTAAGCCACGTTATGTGGTTCTTCAAATACGTTTAGTAATAAACTCCAGAGCTCAAAGAAGAGCGAGAAGCAAATTTTTCCCAGCGATTTATAAACTTTGAAATCAACAAGGCAGTCAAAACTTGTCTACAACTGCCGCCAACAAGAAATCTACCCGGCGGTATGTCAAATGGTCATCCGTGGTACAGAATATTCACATCACGTGGGCCGTAAAAAAACTTGGGGTGTCGCAGTTTACTGGGAAGAGTAGTACATGGGGAACGTGCGCTTAGGTGTATTGTCACAGGAAAAAGGATTTTTTTTTTACTGTTTTGAAAGAAAGGGATTTTTCATAAATGTTTTGAATGCCTGCCATACTGTGCAGTTTTCCTTGCAACTTGTCTCCCATTATAGCTGAAAGTGATGCATTGAATTTGCATCAAAGGGATGTTACACTAAACAATGTTTCATTCAACTTGTGTTGCGAAGGTGCTTGCAGAGGTCTGGCGGGGTCGTGTAAATTACGATATGAGCATTTTTATTAGTTGGTCACAAACCATTACAAGACAAGTTACACGAGGGGTGTTACATTGTACAACACTTAAAACAATTGTTGCAGATTGCCGCAATCGTTACGAAAAGTAGAACTAAACGAAAAAGTAGAACAAAAATGTTGCAAGATGTTGATTTCTTGGTATGTTACATTACGCAGTTTCCTGCAACAAAATTTCGAGACAAGTTGCACAAAACGTTGCCTAGTTGTGTAACAGCGCCTAAATGGAAATATGCTGGCATTTATCAAGAACACAAGCCCGAGATCTGAAAAAAAATTAATGGGCCCTCGAGTGCGTTATATGTTGGCTTCTTGATATATATGTGACCCATTGTATGTTTAGTTGTCTATCTGTGTTTCTTCCCAGCATGTTCTCAATAGAATACACAGTTCTGAACAGGAGGTGCAGCAATCAAGATTGAGTCAGGTAACTGCTGCTGTAATCTGTTGTAAACATCTTATCTTACTTTTATCTCGCAACCTGGTATTCATGACTTTGTGCATGAATATCAAAGATGACTATCTGAGAGGGTCCCCTGGCTGTTAGTGGTATCGCTGACAAGAGTGTCTTGCCTCACTATTGTAGCCCTGTCTGGGGGTGTTTTGGGAAAGTTCTTTCTGATAGACTACAAACATTTCAGAACAGGGCCACTCGAATTGTTACTAGTACCGGTTATGACGCAAGGTCTGTAACAAATTTAGATAATTTAAGTTGGGATACATTGGAGCAAAGAAGACAAAATCATCTAGCCACAATGATGTTTATTTCAATAAACAAAATGGCACCGGAATATCTAGGAAATCTCTTCACTAAAACGAATGATGTTCACAGATACAATCTTCATTGCTCCAACCAGAACCTATTTGTCCCAAGACCTAACTCAGAAGCACAAGTATTTTTAAAATAGCTTAGGTTAGAACACGGCTCTCTGGAAGAGCACATATGTGAATGAGACTTTCCGTGTATAAATAAAGATTATGTATGATTATGTATGTATGTATGTATGTATGTATGAAGAAAGAATGGGGATGCAGGTTGGCATAGTGGTAAAACACTCGCCTATCACTGCTGCGGTCCCGGATTCGATTCCTGCCTTGGGCACCGTATGTGAGTTAATTAGGCCGTTTAATTGTTGTTGATTCCTTTATTCAAGGTTTTTCTCAGGGTTCTCCGGAGTCAATTATTGTGAGTCAAGTATTGTGTGTCCAAAATAATTAATGTAGCGGGTAGTGTGCGAGGAGTGAAAGCAGGCCCAGTCTTCTACGATAAGAATAGTACGCCTACAAATGTACTTATGAATTAGAGCAGATTTCGTATGAGTGGGACAAACTACGGCATGTTCGTAGCGTTACCGTAACTGTACTGTAACTTAATGTACCGTGACTCTGTAATTTGATTGGATCATCAGGACAAAAACAATAGGGAAACCATTTCAATGTCACCGTATGCCGTACAGTAACCGTGCCGTAGTCATTGCCCTAACTCGTACGAAATCCACTCTGAACCATTTCAATATCACATGTCATATAGTAACCGTGCCGTAAGTCATTACCGTAACTTGCCCACTCGTACGAAATTCACTCTTTCTATATTCGGCTGGTAGAGGTGATCATCGTATTTTTTAGGGTTTGAAATCGGCGATTCGGTGTTTTTTAGGGGCCGGTTCAAGCGAAATCCATTTTTAGGGTGATTTTTAGACCATGAGGCATATTTTAGCGTGGGAAAAATTTTCACGGTTTGGTATTATTTAGGGTATATTTTTCGGCTTTCCGACGGTCACTCCTACCCTTTTTACCTTGAAGAACCCCCCCGGGCATGCTCAAACCGTGCCGTAAGTCATTGACGTAACTTGCCCACTCATACGAACTCTGCTCTACCACTAGGCTGGTGTTCTCTCATTATTATTCTAAACTGAAATCATTAAAAAGGAGATTTAACTGAGGGGTAGAACAGAACGGCAACTGACCGTTTCATGTCTGTTGTGCGTTATTTCAGATTTATAAAGTGAAGGATATCCACAGAAAACACAGGGAAGACGACACGAACGTAGGAAGAAGAGAGAAGGAGTTATTACTATGGCTTGTGCGACTCTTCCATGCTGACCCTATATTTGCTTTCCATGTGAGTGAGAGAATATTCACCATAAACCCCCAGCTAAATGAGCAAAGAGTCATTGCCATGTTGAACATGTGTCTTGAACAGAATATGACATTAGCCAGTTGAGGCATCTAATTATAGTTCACATTCCCTTGCTGTCTGCACGAATTGAGTGACTAAGACAATAGTCTGTGCAACAAGCTGCCATTAGATTGTGTATATATGGCTAAAAGTGTACTGGATTTATTAGATTTATTTTTAAATTCGTCTTCTTCAGAAAACCTTTTAAAAGCAGCCAATTCGACCGTACACTAAATATGGAAGAAAACTTTCATGTGAATGAAATATTAGCCTATCTTTAAAGTGCCCCTCAATCCCAATTTGTAAAATTTTGTATTTGAAAAGATAAAGTAATTTTGAATAATTCTGCGGAAAATAATGAATTTGCGTTAATCCTTGATTTTTTATGAGCGATTGTATACCCAATTCTGATGACAAAGCACCGCTATTAGAGCAGTGTCGTAGGTGAATGAAGACGTTCACTAGAAGGTAGTAAACATATGGTCTCTGTTTGTGATCGCTCCGTGGAAATAAAAATAAAAATAATAATAATGATGATGACGAGGACGATCCAGAAATTCAGCTACTTCCAACTACTCTGACTTCTCTTTGTAAATTTTGACAACTGAAACAGATGCTCTACCTTTTACGTCATGAGACCCATAACTCCCTGCGGCTGTTTTATTATCATAATTAGGATGTGCTCTACTGCATACAGGATTTTGCCGTCTTCAAACACTAAAAAAATAAAATAAGGATTAACGAAAACAATTTTTTCACAGAATTACTAAACATTACCTCCTCTTTTCGAAAAAAAACATTATTGGGGGAGGAGGTTTGAGGGGCACTTTAAGTGAATCATTATTGGGGGAGGAGGTTTGAGGGGCACTTTAAGTGAATCATTATTGGGGGAGGAGGTTTGAGGGGCACTTTAAGTGAATCATTATTGGGGGAGGAGGTTTGAGGGGCACTTTAAGTGAATCATTATTGGGGGAGGAGGTTTGAGGGGCACTTTAAGTGAATCATTATTGGGGGAGGAGGTTTGAGGGGCACTTTAAGTGAATTATTATTGGGGGAGGAGGTTTGAGGGGCACTTTAAGTGAATCATTATTGGGGGAGGAGGTTTGAGGGGCACTTTAAGTGAATTATTATTGGGGGAGGAGGTTTGAGGGGCACTTTAAGTGAATCATTATTGGGGGAGGAGGTTTGAGGGGCACTTTAAGTGAATTATTATTGGGGGAGGAGGTTTGAGGGGCACTTTAAGTGAATCATTATTGGGGGAGGAGGTTTGAGGGGCACTTTAAGTGAATCATTATTGGGGGAGGAGGTTTGAGGGGCACTTTAAGTGAATCATTATTGGGGGAGGAGGTTTGAGGGGCACTTTAAGTGAATTATTATTGGGGGAGGAGGTTTGAGGGGCACTTTAAGTGAATCATTATTGGGGGAGGAGGTTTGAGGGGCACTTTAAGTGAATTATTATTGGGGGAGGAGGTTTGAGGGGCACTTTAAGTGAATCATTATTGGGGGAGGAGGTTTGAGGGGCACTTTAAGTGAATCATTATTGGGGGAGGAGGTTTGAGGGGCACTTTAAGTGAATCATTATTGGGGGAGGAGGTTTGAGGGGCACTTTAAGTGAATTATTATTGGGGGAGGAGGTTTGAGGGGCACTTTAAGTGAATCATTATTGGGGGAGGAGGTTTGAGGGGCACTTTAAGTGAATTATTATTGGGGGAGGAGGTTTGAGGGGCACTTTAAGTGAATCATTATTGGGGGAGGAGGTTTGAGGGGCACTTTAAGTGAATCATTATTGGGGGAGGAGGTTTGAGGGGCACTTTAAGTGAATTATTTTTTCCAGAATGTAGATACCCATGGCTGGGAAATCCAGAAGAGTGCATCGCAGATTATCATGGGCTTGGTCCAACTTGTCCTATCGAACACCTTGCCTGCAGATCTCAAAAGGGAAGCAGCTGAGGTTTGTGGCTTCTGAGAGTTTGTACAGCTGAGTTGTGTTTCAAGGCCACTTGAAGAGGTGTATGATGACTTGAATCAGTAGTAAGGAAATGCTTGTGTGTTTTCTCAGGCTCTTCTGTGTTTATTTCAAGCGGACAATATTGAGATGTGGAATCCTGTTGCTCCCATAGCAACGTTCTGGGAAATCAGGTGTGTGGTAGCAATCAGAATTATTCCACCTTACATTTCTTGTCCTTTGTTTAGAAATATAACTTAACCTGTTGCATATTGTGCACATGCACTTTACGAGCTGTTCGCTTACCGCGTATCGTGTGCGTTGTGTATGTGCGAGCCTGTGAAGTATGTGCATGTCTAATTTGTATTTTAGATCAGGACGAATGAAGCAAATATCAAGAGGAGTTAAAACGATTATGAATTTTAAAGTTCAACAACAATTCAGGGTCACCCAATGGTAAAACTTTATAAAAACGGATATTCTGAAGTTTTTTATGACATATTAGATATATTTAAACATTTGAAAAACGTTTTTTCAGCTGTCAGATGAATAGCGTTTCTGCAGTGCCAGCCAGCCCAAAGTTAATGCAGAATTTCTGCATTTCCCAGCTGGAAAATTTAAGTTAATGCAGCGATAGAAAATGAGTCAAGATCATGAGAAATCACAAACAATGTAGAGGAGAATTGAAATACTGGCTACAAGAAAAGCTGATAAATATCAGACTGCAGAAGTTGCAAGCCAAGTGGCCCAGCAGAACAGATATTTTGCAGAACAGTTCCTTGGGTGTTCCTTGGGTGTTCCTTGGGTGTTCCTTGGGTGTTTCTGACAATTGTCGTAATCCTACAGGCACTTGTTTTTCTGACTTTCTAATGTTGTTTCGTTACAAAATGTAATGCATCTGTCCAGTAATAAGTGGGACTCTTTATTGATCTGTGTGTCCAATACAGTTCCCATGTTCTGGTAGCCATCTCAGAAGTTCTTATTAATCACGGCAGCCATAGCACTCGACTTCTAAAATACCTCAAGGAGCTCATCAGCTGCAAGAATGAATTTCTCAAAAGACACAAGGTAACCGTGCGAATATCAGATTTTAGGGCAGCAAATACATCAAAGGGGTTGGGGGACGTCAAGGGGTATTGGGTGTTACAATTCTCGTTAGTTCAGAACAATAGTAGTGGTGATGTGTATTGTCTCCTCAAGATCAGATTAGAAAATAACTAACTTCAGCTTAAACTACAAATCCTGACAATTCTGCAGCCATGCCGTTGAGCTGTACTGATGTGATGATGTTTTTATCTAGGAGCATGCATCAACAGGTAGCCACATTCCTGTCTGCTCCATAGCTCAAGCAAAACTCGAGGTAAGCAAACTTGTACTGACTTGCCACTCCTTGAACTGTTCATACTACATGTACTGACCTGCCACTCTTTGAACTGTTCATGCTACATGTACTGACCTCTTACATGTACCTGCCACTCCTTGAACTGTTCATGCTACATGTGCTGACCTGACACTCCTTGAACTGTTCATGCTACATGTGCTGACCTGACACTCCTTGAACTGTTCATGCTACATGTACTGACCTCTTACATGTACCTGCCACTCCTTGAACTGTTCATACTACATGTGCTGACCTCTTACATGTACCTGACACTCCTTGAACTGTTCATACTACATGTGCTGACCTGACACTCCTTGAACTGTTCATACTACATGTACTGACCTGCCACTCTTTGAACTGTTCATACTACATTTACTGACCTCTTACCTGCCACTCTTTGAACTGTTCATTCTACATGTACTGACCTCTTACCTGCCACTCCTTGAACTGTTCATACTACATGTACTGACCTGACACCCCTTGAACTGTTCATACTACATGTACTGACCTGACACTCCTTGAACTGTTCATACTACATGTGCTGACCTGCCACTCCTTGAACTGTTCATAGTACATGTACATGTACTGACCTGCCACTCCTTGAACTGTTCATGCTACATGTACTGACCTGCCACTCCTTAACTGTTCCTACTACCTGACTGTATAGATATTACAAAAAGGTGCACCCTCTGTTTGTTGCCCACCAACGGAAATAAGAAGTTTGCTGGATCTTCTGTGGGGTGGATCCTCTGTCTGTGGGGTGGATCTTCTTTCTATCAGGTGGTATCCTCTGTCTGTGGGGTGGATCTTCTGTCTGTGGGGTGGATTCTCTGTCTGTGGAGCGGATGCTCTGTCTGTGGGTTGGATCCTCTGTCATGGGGTGGATCTTCTGTCTGTGGAGTGGATCCTCTGTCTGTGGGATGGATCATCTGTCTATCAGGTGGATCTTCTATCTGTTGGGTGGATCTTCTGTCTGTGGGCTGAATCTTTTGTCCGTGGAGTGAATCTTCTGTCTATCAGGTGGATCTTCTGTCTGTGGGGTAGATCTTCTGTCTGTAGTACAGTGTGTATCCTCTGTCTGTCGGGTGGATCTTGCTGGACACATCATTGAGGACACATTGTATTTAATACTTCATGCCCAGTACAAAATCCAAGTAGGTGATTGGCTAATGACAGTGCTTTATTGGTGACCACAGTTGGACTCAGTTGGAATATTAAAATGGTTAGAGACTTCATGTTTGTGTTTTATTGACACTTACTGGCACGCTGACTGTACGATGAACTCAAAGTAGCCTGAATTTCAGCCGTCTCCTCCGGTTCGTTCCTCCCGAGAGAGACGTCTGAATCCAATAGCTGATAATGCCGTCCAGTGACGTCACTACCAGAAAACCTGGTAGTGATCTTTGATTGGTTCATATTCTATAATTTCGCATAATTATCATAATTAACTCATCCGAGAAGACGGCAGGATTCATTTTGGACTCGCGGTTGTTGATCGTGGAGTTTCAGTGGAGTGATTGTCTTTGGCAAAGACCTTGAATTCGTAAGGAAAACATCTGGAAATGGATTGAAAGTGTCCTGCACAATAACCAGCCGACTGTCCTGTAAACATGTACATTTTATCCCGTCGTGTCCGCGGGGTTGTTGATAATCGATTATTTGTTCACACTCGCAGTGGTAAAGAATGTCGCTTCTCTCTTCAAGGAACTGTTCTTTCCCGTAAAAGAGTCTTCGTATTTCTTCGAAAATTCTCCATTATCCTTTCATGTTTTTCTACTTTTCTGTTGCATCATTTACATAGGTAATATCTCGTAGCTGTGTCGATTCGAACGGCAGATCGCGAAAGATCAACGGAAAGACAATGATCAACTGTACTTTGCCTCGAAATATAATATAACGATTTGTTGCTTCGAAAAGGTTTTCACAACATAAGAGGCACTTGAGAAGCAAATGGGATGGAGATAAATATATAGGTAAGGCTTTTATTTTGGCCGGCATGATCTCAAATAATTTCTCAAGGCGAGCGATGGCTTTGTTTTTGTGACCCACGAACTCTTACTACCGCCGTGACAGTTTTATTTGCATAAATTAAATTGTTAATCCGCCTTGACGTCACTGGATGGCATTATCGGCTATTGGATTCAGACGTCTCTCTCGGGAGGAACGAACCAGAGGAGGCGGCTGAAATTCAGGCTAAACTCTTTGTACTGTTTGTATTCAAGATGTTTTGTTTGTCGCACAGTATGCCAGCCTCTGCCCTTAATAAATTGTTTAAACTGCACACATTTCATGCTATTATTGCCTTATCCTCTTTTTAGGCCGTATTCCTAACTTACCTTTGGAGCTCCGATATCGAGGCCACGTTGATTGCACTTTCCTGCTTTGGTCATTTGTGTGAAGAATTTGACATCCTTCAGAATTCAGAAAACTTAAGTGAACTGCAGACATCTTCAAATCTCAATGTTCTGGCGGAGCTCGCTGTGGAGGCAACCAAATTCTCTGCAGGTAACATATTCCCATCGTACGAGTCTTTAATATAATTACAAATATTAGTTCTACAATTCAGTTTAATAATAGGTGGCAATATGTTAGATACGCTCAAAGAGTAAAGTAAAAAAAGTTAAGGCCCCTTATTTAACGTTGGTAACTCCTTCACCTTATCAGAGAGGTCTCTCAGAAGGCCGACGGTACACTAGCTTTTACCCCCTTTCACGTCAGAGCTCCCGAGTAAGGGAATTATACAAAAGCTACTCGGATTACCGAAGACGAGTTTGTACAGATGTGGCAGTCTGCGTCTGAATCGAACTTAGGACTGCTTGCTCAGTGTGCCGTGCACTAACCCATTGTGCCGTGCACTAACCCATTGTGCCCTGCACCTGGACGGAGCAGTGTTTATATGTTATACGCTTGCTCAGTGTGCCATGCACTAACCCATTGTGCCCTGCACCTGGACGGAGCAGTGTTTATCTGTTATACGCTTGCTCAGTGTGCCGTGCACTAACCCATTGTGCCCTGCACCTGGACGGAGCAGTGTTTATCTGTTATACGCTTGCTCAGTGTGCCGTGCAGTAACCCATTGTGCCCTGCACCTGGACGGAGCAGTGTTTATCTGTTATACGCTTGCTCAGTGTGCCGTGCACTAACCCATTGTGCCCTGCACCTGGACGGAGCAGTGTTTATCTGTTATACGCTTGCTCAGTGTGCCGTGTGCAGTGTACTGTACATGAGTATAGGCCTCACAAAGTTTTAGGAACATGCATACTATATATTAACTCCGCATTTGTTGTTCTCTCTTGATTTTCCGAGGCAGCTAAGAGTGTGTCACTCGTTAACCTCCTGTCTGTTCTACTTTTGACAGGACGAGCCTCGCTGCAAAAGAAAATTATGGCACTGTTACGTCAACTGGACAGACAGACATCGGGCAATGTGCAGGTGCAGACGAAATCCATCATAGTAATGCAGTTTGCGCAACTGTTATTTTGCTTATAGCGTCATTGCCGCCATGTTGGTGACCATTTGGTAGTCCTCACCATTCTGTTTAATGAAGTTATATGTTTGCACACTGTGACGTGTAGTGGATCTCTCATTCGCCTTTGATACTTTGCAGGCGTGGGAAGACACGTACACCAGATGGCAGCGACTGACCTTTGCACTCACTAACTATGGTAAGGACGACAGTGTTGGTGTGGCGGCCCAGTACCTCACGTCTGTCCGCAAGAGAACAGTCTCCAGTCTAGCGAGAGTCTGTACGGATAATATGGAGGTGAGTGCTTCTAGAGTCAATGCTAAAAATCTCTGTAGTGTATACAGGAAGAGTGAGTGATTTGTGATCAAAATCAATTTTCCCCTAGAATACAAGGAACGTAAGAGAGAATTTAGAATGTAATCAGTAATCACATAAGCTGTACTTATAATCAATTGCTAGACGAATAAAGAAATAAACATTTCGATAATACGATATAATAATAATGGTGGTTTATTACAACATCTTCGCATAATTTTTTTTACAATATGTTAACAATAATTTAAAATGATAAAAAAAATTGCGCAAAATATAATATAGGTAAATAATACTAATAATGCTAAAAATTACAAATTAATTCAAGTCCTAAGTATGAAATAAGGTTACTAATACTATACTATACCATACTATGCTATGTTGGACCTATTCTAAGGGGAACTAAATATAATGATGTAAGGGCTGGGAAAAACTGTTTCAACCTGTCGCTCTGTAGGTTCCCACTATAGAGCAGATTTCGTATGGGTGGGCAGCTTACCATACGGCATGCCTTGACATTGAAATGGTTTCCCCATTGCGTTTGTATCCAATCAAATTACAGCAGAGTTACGGTACGGTCAAGTTACAGTATGGCTATGCTACAGTCTTGTCGGTTTTCTATCCCAATCAGTCAAAATCTGCTTTCAAATGTTTTCCAGTAGTTTGTATGGCGGTTTTCCTACATAAATAACACGAGAAAAGCGAACTTCACGCAAATCGCTTACATCCAATTCAATACGTCCCAAGTCCTTACGAAACCCCGAGTAACTAAGGCCATGTTGACAGTAGAGTAGTTCATCGAGGAGCAGTGGCTTATCTTGGTGAGTGTTCTGTTGTTTCCAAAAGCAAACAGTACTTCAGTAAACTAATTAAGTGGAAGTATGACCATAAACTTGGGGAGCCGGGGTGGCGCAGTGGTTAAGCGCTTTGCCTCTCACCTCTGTGGCCCAAGGTTCGATCCACAGACGCGGTGCCATATGTGAGTTGAGTTTGTTGGTATCTCACCCTTGCTCTGAGGGTTTTTCTCCGGGTCCTTCAGTTTTCCTCCCTCGACAAAAAACAACACGCTAAATTCCAATTCGATCTGTGGATTAGCCAGGTCTTGGCTTTGATAAGTTCCTATGGATGGTTGTTTCAGGTCCCGTTAGAAATTCAGATTTTTTAAACTGTATTGGTCACATTTACAATATATATACTTAATGCGTGAGATGCTCGTAGAGTAAGATGATTGCTTGTTTTACAGACCTCTTTGAATGAGTGGACATACATGACCGGCTTCCTGTGTTCACTAGGTGGAGTATGTCTAACAACATACCAAACTATAAGGTACTTGCATGTCAGGGTTAGTCCCATATTTTGGCCTAAACTTTATCTTTATGTTACCAAAATAGACCTTTCCGCAGTAAATCCACCTTTTTGAAAATGGGGCAAACTTAACGAGAATTACAGCATTATTGGAAAATCACAAGCCTGACGAGGTAATTCCAAGAAAAATTGCACAAGAAAACCGATATCGGTTTTTCAAGTGCAATTGTCCGTGGAATTACCAAGTCAGGCATAATAGATTTTTCTTGAATCGCATAGTCCGATGAATTATTACTTGATGATTTATTACTTTGGTACCCTGGTTCCAGAGGATTTCTATAGAGAGATACAGCCACTAGAAAACCTCTGGAACCAGGGTATTACTTTGGTTGATATTTTGCTAAGTTATAAATAGCGTGCGTAGCCTACAGTGGTGATTCTATGGGAAATTGATCATTTCATCTCGTGTAATTCAGCTCAAATTCATTGGATGGCCAAACACAAATTTCCTCAAGTAGATACTTGCCTCCCACGCAGCTCTTGTTCTCTCTTCTTCTCTCTCAGTAATCTCAAATTCTAAACTCCATATAAATCTCTCTTCTTAACTGGACTTGGTCTTGGGTTTCAACTCGACTGAGGCAGTGCAAATTGTGTTATTGTTTCATGTGATTTTACTCACTGCTCATGTGTTCCGTGACATTTTCAGGCGTTACAGTCGAGTGCTACCGTCCATAGTACAGTCCAGCGGCGAAACAAAACCAAAGAGTAATTCTTCAGTCACCAGGTAAGGGTGCTATTGAGGTCCAGGGAGGTGGTGGTGGTGGGGGACTTCCTATATGGCACTGACGTGGGAATGCTCGTCGTACCGTGTATGGGTTCAAATGTGTAGTTTGGTACCACTTAGGGTGGTCAATATGAAACGTCCACAGTTGTGGTTATCGTGGTACTTTTAGGGTATTCAAAGTAAGATAACCTCCTTATCGTTTAATGACCTCTTGGCCTGACCTTCGCTTTTTGGTATTTTCACAGTGAATTTCACTTGGATGAAATATCAATTCATGTGTGGGTTTTGGGATTGGTACCTTTTGGTGGTAAAATCAAATTTGAGCCATCCCACAGCCGGCATTCTGGTACCTTATTAGGGTTTCCTTTTAAAATTCCGACGAGCACCCCTGTTACTTTTATTCAGTGGGACCCTTCCCCCTCCCCTTATGGATTGCGGTACGCTGTTTCATGCTTTCCATGTTACGACTTTTCTGTTGCAGGGTTTTCAGGAAATGTTTGCTAAAATGTTCTTTGTATGATTGAATTTCTTTTACGTGAAAAAGGAGTTAATGCGAATTATTTGTTCAATGCCTTTTCAGATTTCTGAAAGATTCGATCAGTTTATTGGTTTGCAGTAACGAGAAGCTGGGAGTGCAGGTGAATGTGATGCTGATCATGAAGTAGAGTTATGTATGGGATTCCATCTTGTAGTGACTGCTCCTGCCTGTACGACTTCGCTCGCGCCCGAACCCCGACGCGCGGAACCCGACGCGGACGTGCCTGAAAATGTGCTGTACATGCGCGTGCACTGCTAAAACCACGCCGTCAGGATTGAAACCTTGGCCCAAAGAGGCCTTTCCTAACTGTCACTTGACCAGATCGATATCATTCTGCGTCAGCATGATTTTACGTTGAATGTCTCGGAGATCGGACCTCGGCAGCACAAATATTTTTCACAAAGTATCTCAAAACCAAAGTTTTTCCAGGGATTTTAACGTAAATTTACACTAGCTATGACCTCCCTGTATTTCTGGCTAATATTTTACAATTGAAAGCCTTAGAAAAATGAGAAAATGCAGACTTCATTTACTTATGAGTCCACTCATTAACTGAGGCCTAGTATGAATGTATTGTATTTTAGAAAAAACATTTTAGCAGCTCTGTAGTACTCTTAGCATCATTATTTTATTAGTAAGTTCAATAGTAATTTGAAGTTTATTTACTTATTACAGTTATTACATTTGTAAGTATTCTTAGTATTTTTTAGTATTGTAAATAGATGTACAGTTATATTATTCTTAGTAGTAGACACACGACCCCATAAGCCTTGTGCTTTAATCATAATCGTGTTTAAATAAAGGCAATCTATCTATCTATCTATCTACCGTTATCTGTGATTTGAGTGAAAGGTTTTCAATTTTAGTTTGCGCGTGTAATCTGAGCATGTCATTTCGAATAATGGATTCCATTTTTTTTTTCATTTTTCCGTTTTCTTCTCTTTTCTTCTTAACCTTTTGAGTAGCACGGAACCTCTCGAGACCTGTATTCTGATTGCACCCATAATACTATACTTCTGTTGTTTTTGTACTGTACTTTCTAATGGTTAGGGTGTTTTCTATTGTTGGGGTAGGCCAATTCTGTCGCTCGTTTCGAGAGGTTCCACCCAACCCAACCTTTTGCGCTGATTCGTTTATTCTTCCAGTTTTTTTTATGTTTGTTTTCTTTATATAATGTTTCGTTATTTTCGGGTGGTTATTTCAGTGCAGATAATTGGGAGCTCCGCTTTTAGGCTTGCCTAAATATGTATTTTATTTTAACCTCATAGTAATAGAATTGGTGCTATATATAAATGAATAATTTACTTTTTTAAATTTACTTGTTTCAGATTCGTGTGACCGTGAACGAACTCATTGGCACACAGCTGAGTCCAACTCTGTACCCCATCTTATTCGACCAGATCAAGAACGTGCTCAAGACGTTCTTTACAGTGACAGGGCAGGTTAGTGGCTCACCACTTGATAGGATACTCCATCTTACAACATCATTATTTAAATAGTAAATTAACTCAAAAACAAAACACACTGAATTTCTAACAGGACCTGAAACAACCATAACAGGCTGATCAAAGCCAGGACCCGGCTAATTCACAGATCGAATTAAAACTCTGTGAACTGTGTTCAGCGAAGCGGACTTGTGGTGGCTAGATGCCAGTGCATTATAGCAATGTGGGTGTTTGGTTTGGGCTTGGATTTTCTTTTCTTTAAAATCTAGTCCCAGCTTTGTTTCTTCTATTAGTTTATTTTTTTAATTTTTCCATTTTTCCATTTTTCCATTTTTCCATTTTTCCATTTTTCCATTTTTCCATTTTACCATTATAATTATTACATGGAAAGTTGTGTAGTATGGTTGGGAATTTTTACGAGTCAGTTTTATTTTTTCGAGCCTGAAAAGTAAAAATTCCCGGCCATAATTACACAACTTTTCATGTAATAATAATAATTTTGGCGAATAAAAATATCTGCCATACTGCACACTGACCTGTCTAATAAGAGATTTAATATCCAACCTTTTCTCTCAGGCAGGTTTTCCTTTAGAATTGCTACACCTTTAGTTGATCTCTCTCTAAACTTTCAGGTTGTCGTCCAAGACGCTAATACGTTATTTATAGATCAGGTGAGAGAACATTGTATGTTGTACCACATAGAACTGACGTCCTAACAACGTGTCATTCAATTGGTGGCGATACGGTATGAATTGTTACGATGCAAAGTCAAGATAATACCACTAATTTTTAGAATGAACAATTAAGGCCTGGCATCACGATTTTGTTTGATGAATTCTATGGATAACATAGTCCCCTGCAAAGGCAACTCTCAGGTTAAAAAAGAAAAGAAAAATGAACCATCTGAACGGACGTCCTGTGGTATAGTGGAAGGAGAGAGGCTGAAGAGAGAAAGAAGGAAATAGGGAGGAGTTCTCAATCCTTCCACTCTACCACAGGAAGCCCAATCAGATGGTTCATTGTTCGTTGGCAGTTGTGTGTGGAGGAGGCTAGGATAAACAAGCTAACTAGTGTCCATTAATTGGTCCACAGATCATTGTGATCATGAAGTATATTTTAGACAACAAGGGACAGACGGAGAGTTTCCAGTTGGGCAGCGTCGAGGCCATGATCCTTACCCTCGTCAGGTGACTACAGCTACTTAATACAGAGAGCTTCACGAATATTACATTATAGGGCCATCTTTGTTTACATCTTTGCCTCATTAACACAAACACTTAGTAATTACTGAAAATTTGAGATTAATATGTTGAATAGTTTGTTAGAAAACTGCTTTTCAAAAGTGCAAAATATACAAAGAATGATCTTTCCACACACATGCATTCTTTGTAAATTTTAATATGACTTATGCTAATGAGTTGATCTTCCTATACACTGTAGTTGACTATTCCACTCCAAGGCGTATTTAGAATGAACCTAATCTAAACTGATGTCACGAAGTTGTTGTTTTCCTCAGATATGTTCGCAACCTGCCTATGTGTGTACAGACGGTGAAGATCAAGACGAAACTCTGCAATCTCGTTGATGTGGTAAGTGACACGTAAGTTAAACAAATTAGTTGATTTATTTAGCATAAAATAAATTCCCTCATAACTGCCCCTGTAATTTTTTTCTGGTGTCTTATACATACTGCGTTTTAGCGCAGCCACGCTGTTTACTGTAATGAGTACTG